>OX465264.1:4529616-4803835 GCA_949987775.1 Aproaerema taeniolella
CCCTGCCAATTAAATAGAACCTTGGTAAAGAAATACTATACAAGCGATATACATACATTTCGAAGCGTAGTAGCCACTTTTCGCCTTTCTATTTTACGCGGAGTATACCTACAAGAGAATCTATCAAGCAGCCAGAACAGAAGTACATATTGGTGACAAATTAGCTCGCTTAACTAATATATGTGACTGTGTTTATTAAAAGGTACAACTTTCGGGGTAGTCAATAAGAGCTATTTACAATAGCTCATCACACTAATTGTGAACCTTAATGACTATCACGAAAGTTGTACCTTTCCATTTTCACAGAAACATATTGTTCGAAGGAACATAGGTCGAAATATGAAATAAAAATTGTACTATATACCTTCCTACCCGGGACTTGTTTCCTGTGGGAGTTTCAGAAAACCTTTCTCTTGAATCACTCCGTCCATCTGTGAAAACCGTATGAAAATCCGTTCAGTAGTTTTTGAGTTTATCGCGTACAGATAGACAGAAGCTGCGGGGGACTGTTTTATGAAATAGTATGATTGTTTAACATCATCGCGGTTTTTTACCGACTTCAAAAAAGGAGGAGGAAACTATGTTAGACTGTATGTTTTTTTTTATGTATGTTCACCGATTTCTCCGCCAATTATGGACCGATTTTCAATTTTTTTTTGTTTAAAAGAGTGTACTCCAGAGGTGGTCCCATATAAATTTTATCGAAAATTATTCAAAAAAAATCAACAAAAACAAAAAAATACTACAAACCAAAACAGCATAAATAAATGAATGATTGACATTTGCGAACTTTTGTTGGGATTGAAGTCGGTGACTCATACGTTTTTATAACGTGGAAAATTATTTCATTAGTTTCAAACATATTAAACGGGTTCTTACCACGCTTTTTGTTTTAAATGAGAACAAAACAGAAATCGTGGTAAAAATCCGTTATAATATGTTTAAAATAAGTAAAATTTCTACTCTCCATACGACTTAAGTCATCAACTGATTGCGTATTTTCAAGGATTATTCGAAGTGTTCGTCTAGAAATAAATGTTATTATGTTCTAAGTTCGACAAATGCTGAATAGCCAAAAGTTAGAAATACATCAGGGCAAAACATCTCAACATTCTGAATTATTTTCGGATTCTTAAATTTATAAGATATCGCGCTCGTTGATTCACGTTAGTGTTGCATAACTATCGATAGTTTGGTTCTCGATAGTTGACCTTGAAAAACAGTAAGAATATCGATAGGACTATCGATATTATCGATAGCCGATTGTTTGCGATACTATTGATGAGAGATTGATTTAAAACTATCGATACTATCGATAGTATTATATTTCAATACTATCGATACTATTGAATTCTAAAACTCGATACTATTCGAATTCAATAATATCAATACTATCGATAGTTTGGTCTGTCATAAATAGAATCGCAAACTATTGGCTATCGATACTATCGATACCCTATCGATATTCTTACTGTTTTTCAAGGTTACGATAGTATCGATAGACTCGATACTTTATACTATTGGTTTCAACACTAGTACACATGGGGTGATTTTAGACTTAGAGGGTGATTCTCGTCATGAAACTGAACAACTTTCTATAAATATAGAATTTCTCAAAAGAATATTTCATATTTTGTTTACTAACTAATTTAAAGTAAACCATTGTATAAACAATGCTTCTAATTTCTTATTGTGTCACGGCAATTATCGATTTTTGAATATACTCGAAATGTCTATGAATTCTTAGATTTATCGCCTATAAACAATTTTGATTCAGAACTACGTACTTTATTTATATCGTTTTAATTTTTAGGGTTCCGTACCTAAAGGGTAAAAACGGGACCCTATTACTAAGGCTCCGCTATCCGTCCGTCCGTTTGTCACCGGGCTGTACCTCATGAACCGTGACAGTTAGACAGTTGAAATTTTCGCAGATGATGTATTTTTATTGCCGCTATAACAACAAATACAAAAAAAAATTAATAAAATAAATACTTAAGGGAGCTCTCATACAATAATCGTGATTTTTTTGCCGTTTTCGTGCGCGAGTCCGACTCGCAGTTGGTCGGTTTTCCATGTCTATTATAATTAGATTTATTAATTTCAATATAGAATTACTAACTTTATTTCCGTTTGTTATAATTTCGGAAAAAAGAACTTTGCCGAGAGATAATAAGAAAATACAAGAACTGTAATATGTATATCGGATGTTAATATCTAAACACACTTAGTATTCTTGTCGTCACTTTATTTAGTCGGCAAAAAGAGATTTAGTGACGAAGGAATTACTTCACTAGCCTAAGTGTATGTCCTTATAAACAGGGATAATTGTTCATTATATTGGATGACTTTAGATTAGTTAGAGAAAATTAAAGACATGAATCAGCTCATGACAGTGTCCAAGTTTCCCTTAGGAACATAGGTCGAAATATGACGAAAAAAAATTTTTTTAACGCTACACACAAAGGCCCACACTAAGGTTTTCCCTTGTAAGGTTCTTGGAAAATACATAAGACAGGCACAAACACCCATGACGCGAGAACAAACATCTGCTTTTTACACAAATATTTGCCCCGACTGGCATTCGAACCCAAGACCCGTTGATCAAGAGGCACCGCCACTACCACTCGACCAAACCGGCCGTCTAGACGCGTGAGATAATTTTGTCATGTCGATGTCGTTCTGTCTGTCCCGTACTGACGCTATGTGATAGAACGAGACGGCGGAACAAAATACATACGACAAAGTGGTTCCATATTTACTCGCGTAAAATTGAAAGCCCTTATTTTTTTTCGCATAACTTTTTACTCATAATGATATTTTGTCATAATGACGAACTGACTATGACAAAATATTTAGTTAGTTTGTAGGGCTCTAATTTTATGTAAATAAATATGGAACCGACAAAGTTATGTTATACTCCCGTTTTAGCTTTGCAGGAAACCCTTGTTTTAGGGGCCAACTTATTGATTGTGCAAATTGTTAAATCGGTATTTACATTGAACAGCGCCATCTCTCGAGCATTGCTGTACCTACATCAAAAGACACGATTAATATCGTTTCTACATTCTATGTCAAAATGTTGTTTCGTGTTTATACAAGGTGTTTATACAATAGCTCAGCAAAACTGACACCCTGAACACTGACTATCATTTTGAATAACTTTCCAGTGGTTAAACAGTGGAATACACGTGAATACAAAAACAATCATAACAGCATAAATACGAGGTCTTCTTCTTATCGTGTATTGGCTAACCCTGGTGTCAGTTTTCAAACCGCACAATGGCCTCTGACTTGGTTTTAACGACTGTAGTCAATCGATAACAGCCGGGACCGACAGCTTAACGTGCCCTCCGAATTCAATCACTTCTCTTATTTTCAATTATTTATCTATACTATATTTTACTACCAACAATAAACACTAAGAAAAGACCGCATTCTTTAAAAATATTTTCAATCGTACAAACGGCGGCCTTATATTTTTTATGAATCTCTTTCAGTAAAGTTTTACCTTGGCCCTGTATTCTGAACCATTTGATTTCATGCCGACAATCGGAAAAACCCGGCATCTCTCTTTCACAATAAATATAGGAGTGAGATGTATTGTTTAATATTAAAGTCGTATCGAATAGTTCGGAAAACAGAGGCTCGACTAATTATGTTGATTATATCGGGTTACTTTACATTAGTTAACAAAACTTGTTTTAAAATAAATAAAGAATATAAAAAAAAACTTTAGGGCATTATCATCCCTTTGAAACTGAACGAATTTCCTGAATGAAATTCTCAAAAAACATCTCTACTTCTGCTAAAGCAAGCAGCTTATCACACAATTGACTACAGACGTTAAAACCAGGTCAGAGATTGTGCGGTTTGAAACTTTGACACCAGGCTAGGCTAAGTTCTATACATATAGACTACTAGCTGATGCCCGCAACTTCGTTTGCGTGTAATTTTTTTTTGTACAGAGTACACAAATTGAAAACATCTTACGTGATTTAGATTTTTACATACAAAAGTTTTTTCCCGCTAACTCCCGTTCCCGTGGGAATTTTGCAATATCCTGTTGCAACTAAGCTTTAAGTTTACTAAGGTACCTGCATGCCAAATTTCAAGCGTCTAACTTAAGCGGTTTAGATTTTTCATACAAAGGATTTTCCCGCTAATTCCCGTTCCCGTGGGAATTTCGGGAATTCCTTTCTTAGTGCACCTCTACGGTACCTAAGCTACGTCCCTTCCAAATTTCAAGTGCCTACGTTTAACCGTTTAGGCTGTGCGTTGATATGTCAGTCAGTCAGTTTCTCCTTTTATATATTTAGATACCTACACAATAAGAAGAAGACTAACTGTATGGAGGGGCAAATATTTATTTTTTATATTTCGACCGACGTTCCTAAAGGAAATTTTTGCAGTTTACTGGGCTGGTTTACATCCTTAATTGTCGCTGATTAAAGTCATCCTATATATTTACAGTAGGAAATGTGCACATAAATTGTAACTTAAAAGCAATAACTATAACACCAAATGGATGTCGTCATATAGGTTTTAAACACACGTTGGTTTAAACGCAAGATTAAAAAGTAAGCCAAGAGAGAAGCTTCTATAGGCAAAGGTATATTATACCGCTGTGTTCTATTTGACAGACAGCGTTGAATACAATAGTCGTTCCTTTATTATCAGTTTTCTACCTTTTTGTAAGGAAATTTAGAAAATTATACAGGGCTTTAGGTATCTCTTTCAACCTCTCGGGTGGTTAATCAGTCATAGGTCAAAATAGGAAAAAAAATATATTATCTAAAGCCCCTGTATATCCTGTAAAAAAGTGAATTTTGCATTATAACAAAAACATTGCATATAATTTTATTACGGTACTAGCTTTCCGCCCGGGACTTCGTTCCCGTGGGAATTTGGGAAAATTATTTAGCCTATGTGTTAATCCAGGGTGTCAGCTTCCTTCATACCAAATTTTATCAAAATTGGTTTAGCCGTTTGAGCGTGAAAGAGTAACAAACATCCATACATCCTCACAAACTTGTAACTAGTATCATGACAAAGATTTTTGTTATTCAATGCAATTACTTTCCTCTATTTCACCAACTTGTGTTTCAGGCTTAAGACGGCCGCAGATAACAAAATATTTAAGAAAGTATAGGAATCATGAAATAAAAAAAATATATATTTTATTAGCTAAACTCTACGTTTTAATGATAATTTCATAGCGAAATTATCATGGAAACGTACCCCCACGAAGATTGTTCTATGAAGTATATCGCTTATAACTGAAGTGTTAAAGTTGATTTTAAAGATTGTACATATTTAAGCGACTAGGTTAGTAAACAGTGCCTATATTACTTGTTTGTCTTGTTGTCGTACAGAGGATACGTTCAGAAACTTTGTAGTCGTTGTTGACCAAATTTTCTCACTGTCACAGAAACTAGGACCTCTTTTTCAAAACCTAGTCTGGTTATTGTTGACAAACATGGTAGAAAAAATTTGTATCGTGAAGGTTGAAAGTCAGTCATGATGTGTGAATGTTGTGGTTGTCGATTAATACATCATTGTCTTGAGTTTCTGAACGCACTCCAATTCTAATATTTCTATTAACCCGACAGAGTCAAATATAGCGTAGTTTGTGTGTAATAATTTCAAAAGTATAATAATTTTTGCGTATAGGGACTGATATTTTCATTTTTAAACAAATAGCTTGTAGAAATTACTTTAAATATTTTATTAAATTTGTATGTTTGCAAAGTACACAAATACCACTAGCGGAGCGGAGTGAGTTTAAATCTAAAGTATTTTAAAAAATAGGTACCTTATGCAATTTGCAGTCTACTTCTAAGGTACTTTATGCGGATCGAATAAGAGCAATTTATTATAAGATCGAGGTAATTAACATAAGCTTTTTACAAATAAAAAATGTCGATCTCAATTTTAAAATTAAATCTTTCTTGACATTTTACGTTGACATTTTTAGTCTGACATGTTTTTTCGATTAATACAGAAGTGACATCTTGTGTCCCTTTCACACAAATAATGTTTAGAACGGGATTAAGTGAGAAAGATATAGATATTTTTGATGAGAACCCGATATCATGTACCGCATTTTAAAATTCATTTTTAGTTAAGTACTGTGACTTGTTTGAATGTAAAGCAAAGCTTTTTAATGTAATTTTACTTTTGAATATCTAAACACCATTTCAAAAGAATTGAGTGACATTTTCTTTTTTGACAATATGACTTGTTTTTTTTAAATTATATCTTTCAAATGGTGTTAAGTTATTATGAGACGATTTACTTCTGGACTCCAATATTTCGTTTAAAAAACTGTACATTGTAAAAACATTAAAATAAAAGTAATTTATCATTTTTTGTCACTAATTTATGATGAAATATTTCTACCATTCTTGTACAGATATTAAGATCGTAAAAGTCTCCTACTGATCGTGAAAATTGTGATCAAATTCTTCTATTTTTATTAGTGGTACTTTTACGGATTGTTAAAAAAAGATTGAAAATTGAATCCGTTTAAAAAAGTACAAGTAAGAAAAAAATGGCAACACTAAATTATTACCACTCTGATTGGTAGATTTAATATGATCATTCACAAATATTTTTTGGGAAAGCAAAATACCGAACATTTTGCTTTAAGCAAATAAAGATTTATTCTATTCTTTTCGGTGCGAATGGGACTTGAACCCACGACCTAAAGATTAGATCTCCTGGTGCTCTAACCAACTGAGCTATCGCGCCGAATATTTTTCTTTCCCAAAAATTATTTGTGACTACCCCTCACGCCGGTTTTTTAAATATACTAAATATGATCATTGTTAAAATATTTGTACTGTTTCACAAATTTATAAGGCACAAACACTAAACCAATTACAATGTAACTTGTAGATTTGCAAAATAGACCTTTTCAGTTTGTACGTAACGATGTTAATTGTCATTCGGGAGTCTAGTTGTATATCCGTTGTTGTGTATCGTAGAGAAATAATTTTTTGGTGCATTTTTTCGTAATTAAAACATTGTATTGCAAAAAAATAACTATAAAAGTTTTAGCAGTCTTAATGAATGTTTTTTATTTCGAATAACTAAAAAATGTATCAAAAAATTCAGCTATTTTCGTCGATTCATTTTATTTAGACACAAGTCTATCATTTATGTAAAGTTTTATAATCTCTAAACAGATGTATTTTTATTATAGTTTTAATTTTGTGGGATCACCCTCGTGTATAGATTGGGTTAGCGCGAGCAGCGCTGGGTGGATCGTCTAGTTTAGTTCTATAGCTATTATATAATTATGTAGTGTAAAAAAACTTTGCTAGTGAGGTGACTGAATAAATGGTTGCCTGGAAAAAATTTGTTTTATTTATTGTCCTGTTTTCAGACCTCGTGTTAAAGAGGGATACAAACTCTCACGTAATTTAAAAGACCGCGCGTATACGAAACTTACGCCCGTATTACAGGAGACTCGTCTTGATCTATACTTAAGTATTAATACATATAAAATATTATTTATCAAAATTAAAACTTAATCAACACTATTTCCCGGGTGTTTTTCCGGGGGTGTCTATAACCGGGAATCTCCCTCGAAAACGGCGGAACACCACGCCTTCCGGCCAAAAGCTCTCCTTCATGACTGTCTCCAGCATGAACGTCGGGAACCGCACCACAAATGCTTTGAAAATAGCATGGTGATGCGATTCCAACGGTTTCACTCTCTGCAGACCTAAGGGAACTTTTGTCTTCTGCCGTATGTACTCGACGACGTCTTGCACCTCAGTGCTGTAGTGCAGTCGCGACAAGTACACAGGCGTGCTCGGAGCTTCAGCCCGCAGACACACTTCCGGGTCCGTCGCCGCCGTCCCGCAGCGATTCTTGTTAGCCGATCGCTTGTGCTTCTTCTCTCTGTCTCTTTCTCTCACTATCACAATGACAAAGACGACTGCTACTTAAATATAGATCAGAGTCTGAGTCGCGTTCTGTAATACGGACCTTAGCTATAATTTTATCTGGACGTCAACCTTGAGTCAGGACTTAGTGACCCGTAAAAGTGATCTCTACTGCTAGTCGGCTACACAAGAAAAAAATTTACTCACCATGTAAAAAGTCACACAACATAGCTACAAATAAATAATGAGGTGGTGTGAAAAGTCAGGCTGTAGCACAATTATAGGGATGTTGACAATTTTTTTATTTATTGTTTAGGGACCATCCATAAATTACGTCACACGAATTCCATGACTTTTTGACCCCTCCCCTCTCCTTGTCACAGCTGGTCACATTTGTAAGACTCCCCCCTCCCTAGCGTGACGTCACATATTTTGCATATTTTTCATTTTTTGTAATTTTTTTACTTAATAGTGTTTTTATTTTTTTTGGGAACTCAAAACTCATTGTCTCAACCAAAGTAAAAACGTAAAAAGAGTGCTTGGGACTGAGGAGGTTAGGTTTGTCGTTAAAAGTTAACGCGTTTTGATACTCATAACACATTCTGAAATGTGACGTCACGAAACTTATGACCCCTCCCACCCCCTTGTCACACTTTGTCGACCCCCTCCCCTCCCCTTAACGTGTGACGTAATTTATGGATGGTCCCTTATCTTAAAAAGGACCTGAATCCAAAACCGATATAATTTTTGAAAAAACTATTGAGAAATATAAAAAAGTTACAAGCTATATTGATAGAGGGGGAAACTGTCAAACAACGAAAAAGAGATGCACTTTCAGGCATGTGACGTCACCGCCATTTGTTTGCGTAGGTAAAAACGAGATAGCTAGCTCTCCCCACAAAAAGCGATAGCTAGTCCTTACGATAATATAAATTCCAATAACTTGTTCATTTATAAATCAATTTTAATGCTGTTTTCGGATATTAATATATTTCTAGCATTATTTTTTGTTTCACATGCAATAATTCATAAAATCAAACACTGTCAACATCCCTATTATTCAGTAGAATAAGACGGATACTCGCTGGGAAGCTTGAATTAAAAAAAATTGCTGGACCATCAGAAAGAAACAGGGAGCTAAAGAAGGAGACCGCCTGTCTTGTTTCTTAATATAGCTCCGTCACCTGCATAATGGATAGTTTATAAGGCGATTTAGTTGGTTATGTAATGTATCTTACGATAACATGTGTTTGTATATGTATCTTTACTAATATTTATAAATACTCGTAGTAGAGTATGGAAGCAAGCACATATACTGCTTTGGTTCAGGGGCTAAAAATAAAAGAGGTATAATTGTAATAAATAGTAATTTATTCAAATACATAAACAATAAAATGATTAGCACTTAAAACTAGCGTACAATCTTACTTTAAATGAATATAATTGAAAAAGAAGCTTAATAACTATTCAATACATAAATAACTAACTACTAATTGATAAAGAATTTACTTAAACGGTAAAATTAAAAAAAAAAACCGGTAGCCAGGATTAAAGTAAAGGCTTTATTCTATTATACGGAAATAATTACGCGATTTTTGAACTGGTAACATTATCTTCATTATTTTAATATTCGAAAAATAAGTATTGAAAATCGTAAACAGACTTAACAAACAAAATTTCTCAATTTTTTTTACAAAGGAACCTCGAATTTCCAAAAGGTATATAAAAATACTCATTTATTTGCCATTATTTTAAAAGCGTCCTTATTATAAACCTGTAAGAGCGACATTGGTTTGAAATGAAATGGAAAAACGGCGATATACGTAGACGATTATCACCCTTACATGCTTAGTAATAAAATCAAGCTCTAGTATAAAAAGTTGTCGACTTTCTGTTATTAGCGTTATTTTAGTCTAATAATAAAGACTGGCGGTTCTTAAGACATTTTTAGCACACTAATACGCGAGTACTATTCAAAGTCTCAGACGTCACCGTAAAATTATGAACATTGTTTTATAATCTATTTCGTGAGATATACAATTTTACGGTCTGTGGTTTTAACTTTGTACAATCTAAAGGTTACAGATACAAATTCCTGCGATACACGGGTACTATGAACGTTACGAAACGAGTACGTACTACTCGTACGAGTTAACTTCAGACCTGGGTCGACGATGTCACCTTTTTTTTTATATGTGTCTGGTTTTGTTTCAACGAGACACAATAGTAACGCAAACGCAACTCGGGTTAGGTATTTTTGAGTTTCTGGCCGATGTTATCTTATGAACGCAACGGGTTTCCAGCGCGTCACAAATTAGTTGCAGTGAAACTGATTTGCGAGAAACAGTTGCCTTGCAATGTAATTTTTTACAAAATGTTTTTTTTTTCGGTACAAGTTTTACAAATTTTTTGTTCAACTAACTGTAGTCTGTACTGTGTCAGTTTGCAATTGTGTTTATTTGGGAATGTGTCTCCTTGAAATTGTGTCTCGTTGAAACCAAATCACTCTCTTCCGACATTTATCATTCCGCACACCGTACACCGAGGATGACGCCGTCGGCCCAGGTCTCAAGTTAACTCACACGGGTTATAATGTATATTTATGTTTAGTTAGTGTGTGCGTCGGGATGCCTCTCCAGTATCATGGCGACGCCCTGCCCGCCGGCCGCGCACGCGCTGATGAGCCCGAGCTGTCCGTCCTCGCGCACCAAGCGGTGAGCTGTGTGCATCGCTAGACGAACCTACACATAAAAAAACAAATACTTATTGAAATAAATTATAAAAAAACTTATACCGACTTCAAGAAACGAAAAATAAAGATGTAGCATTTAATGTGCTAAGTACCTACTGATCTGTTTGAAGTAGGTGCGAAGGCGGATGTATATATCAAACTTATTTGGCTCGGCACAAACTTCAAACAGATCAGTAGGTACGTAGCAATTTAAATGCTACGTCTTTATTTTTCATTTTTTGAAGTCGGTTTATTTTTATAAAAGGTTTATTTATTTTTCTATTTTAGTGTAAATAATATAAAAATAAATAAAGTAAAATTTTAACCAGTGCAGTGATTTTTGCAAACATGTTTTTGAAATAAAATTTTAAATAAATAATATTTATTGATCCAAAAGTAGATCAAAAGCTTCAAATTTAGTCCTACACATAAAGACAATATGACTGTCGGATCCGAAGTTTGAAGATAACTTTTTCCAAATAAAAAAGAAAAAAATTGGACGCCCAGAGAAATTAAAAAAAATGTATATTAATTAACATCGTTAATAACTGCCGTACTCAGAGACGTCAATTAAAGTTAAGAAGTAATTAAATGTCATGCTATCCTTGTTTATATCAACAAGAGTGAAAGAGACAACATCAGAGTTTAACAGTACTTAACTTTAATTGACGTCTCTGAGTAGGGCAGTGAAACGGTAATTTTAAATTACCCAATATAAGTTTAAAAACGACTTACCCCAGTAGCGGCGAAGGGATGACCGATAGAGAGCGAGCCGCCCCACTTGTTCCATTTAGCCAGATCGGGAGCGCCAACCTAAAATAAACATAATTTATACTTCATTTCCGTGGGCATTTGGGGAAATTATGTAGCCTATCTTACCGAGGGAAAATATAGCATTCTAATTGTGAAGTAATTTTTCAAATCAGTCCAGTAGTTTCGGCGCCTATGCAATGCAAACAAACAAACAATCAAGTCTTTATAATATTAGTGTAGATTATTATTTTTATTTTGACATGTTATATGAGCCAGACTTCTAATCCAAAGGTCGCGGGTTCAAAACCTGGTGCAGGCCTGTACCACTAAATTCGTCTTTTCGGATTTATGTACGGATTTCTAATTATCACTTGCTCAACGGTGAAGGAAAACATCGTGATGACACCCGCCCGTCCAAGAAAATTCATTTTCAAAAGACGAGCGCTCCACCAACCCGCATTGGGCCAGCGTGGTGGACTATGGCCTAAATCCCCTTCATGTTTCGAAGGGAGGCCCGTGCCCCTCGGTGGGGACGTATATGGGCTGGTAAGAAGATGTTTTATTGAATAAATGAAAAATACTTCAAACATTTTAAACACTAACAGAAATAAAATATAAGCCATGTGTAAAATAAAGTGTAGATCGCACAAAAAAAAAGATAGACGGATTCATTACTTCGGACTTAACAACACGTAGAACAGGCAAGATCACATAGAAATACAATAATAATACACAAGAGAGAAACATAAAAACAAAAACAAGCAACCTTTTGATTGCTGTGTTGTGGGGTCCGGTTTACATAGTTTATAATTATTTTTTTATGATATAATATTTATTATATAAATCTCAAATTAAAAAATATATATCAGCTCTGATATTCACTTCTAATAACTCTTAAACGGCCGAACCAATTTTGATCAAACATGGCTAAGAACCATTACGTCGGATTTCAAACAAAAAACCGCATCGAAATCGGTCCATTCGTTTAGGAGAGGTATTAGGGTTTAGTTAGTTTGACATACACGTTAAACCCCTCTTTTTTTTCCGAGGTTTTAAAATAAATCCAAAAAATCTCGAGGTAACTAAATCGATTTTGAGATTTTATGCCCGGTTGTGTAAAGTTATATTAAATTCGCGTCCTAATAAACTGTTCTGGCTTCGATTCCCAGTTGGGGCAAACGTTTGTGTAAATAACTCTAAAATTAAAAATGTTGTATCACTCCCGCCATTTGATTGCTTGTAACTTTCCAACGGCTGAATCAATTATGATTAAATATAGCTAAGAACAATCTCGATTACGTTAGCTGTCAAACAAAAAAATCCCATCGAAATCGATCCATTGTGTACACAGACATACAGACACACACGTCACACTTATCAAACTTATAAAATTTTGTCTGGGGTTAAAAACAAACTTGTAAATCCTGCGTTAAAAATGTTCTAATGTGTTTGTGTGTGTCATAAATAATCAAACGTGCGTGCGTGAGTGCGTACGTGCGTGCGTGTATGAAGCATATTTTAAAGGGGATGATGGGAACATTAGTATAGAACTTGGTACCGGCACCAATTGAAATAAATGATACATAGTTAAAAAGGTAATTTTCTGTAGAATAAGAATAACCAAAGCGCTAGTCCTGATTCACTGTCCGATTAGAGTAATCCTGCCTTGAAAGTTATTTATTTTGTTTTTTTTCTGCGACGTTATTCTTCATTTTGGCTTAGTATTTTTATTTGTTATATTAACTATAAATGATCATCATTATTTTTTTTTTAAATAAACGTTACACACTCAAAGGCCCATACTAAGGTTTTCCCTTGTGTCGTGGGTCCCTTGGAACACATATAAAGACAAACACAAACACCCATGACCCGAGAACAAACATCTGCTTTTTACACAAATGTTTGCCCCGACTGGGGATCGAACCCAGGACCGCCGATCAAGAGGCAGCGTCACTACCACTTGACCAAAGCGGCCGTCAATTATTAGCATTTGTTGTTTATTCTCTTAGTAAATAAAACAAGTTGAAAGTAGGTTTTTTATGTATTTAATATATAACAAAATTAATAATTAATGATGATCATTCATAATTAATATGATAAATAAAAATACTATGCATAAATAAGAATAATGTCGCAGAAAAAATGAATAAATGATGAAAAATAAATAACTTTCAAGGCAGGATTACTCTGATTGGACTATGAATCAGGACTAGCGCTTCGGTTACTCTTATTCTACAAAAAAAAACCTTTTTAATGATGTATAATTTATTTCAATTGGTGCCGGTACCAAATTCCATACTAATACCGATACCAAAATGCCCATCTAAATATATAAAAGAAGAAACTGACCGACTGACTAAACGGCTAAACGTAGGCACTTGAAATTTGGAAGGAATGTAACTTAGGTAACGTAGAGGTGCACTAAGAAAGGAATTCCCGAAATTCCCACGGGAACAGGAATTAGCGGGAAAATCCTTTTGTATGAAAAATCTAAACCGCTTAAGTTAGACGCTTGAAATTTGGCATACAGGTACCTTAGTAAACTTAAAGCTTAGTTGCAACAGGATATTGCAAAATTCCCACGGGAACGAGAGTTAGCGGGAAAAAACTTTTGTATGTAAAAATCTAAATCACGTAAGATAGATGTTTTCAATCTGTGTACTCTGTACAAAAAAAAATTATCACGCAAACGAAGTTGCGGGCATCAGCTAGTCATCCTTTATTTCCCTTACCTTAGATTGACGCTTCAAGTAGGTTTGCCCGAACCAGTCGGAATCCAGAGCTTTCAGATTAGCCAGAATTTGACCCTGAAATTAAAGAACACGTTAACAGTTTATTCCATTCCTAGCTTTTCGCCCGGGACTTTATTCCCACGGGAATTTGGAAAAATTATTATGTAGCCTATGTGTTATTCTAATGTCTAGGCTACATTACTGCAAAGGATCATCAAAATCCGTCAAGTACTTTTTGCGTGAAAGAGTAATACACATCCGTACATCCTCACAAACTTTCAAATTATAACTTTAGTAGGATTAGCTTTCTGTCCTCGTCTTAACTCGCGCGAACCATCCAACGATACAGGGTGGACCATTAAGATAGGTTAGTCTGAAACTATAAGACATACAAAAATCTATTTTTGGCCTGTATAGGCATCTTCTGGGTGAGCTTGCTACATCCTAGACCACATCTTCGCCCCTGGGCTAGATTGTGGTCAAGAGCGAACCCATCCCTACTAATATTATAAATGCGAAAGTAACTCTGTCTGTCTGTCTGTCTGTCTGTTACCTTTTCACGCCTAAACCGCTGAACCGATTTTGATGAATTTTGGTACAGAGATAGATTAGAGCCTGGGAAAGGACATAGGCTACATTTTATCCCACAGTTGGGCACGATATAACCTGTAGTCCACGCGGGCGGAGCCGCGGGCGGAAAGCTAGTTCGTTATAAAAAAAAACATTAAACTCGTCTTTTCGGACTTATGTACAGATTTTTCATTAATTATCACTTGCTCAGCGGTGAAGGAAAACATCGTGATGACTCACACGTCTGAAAAAAATCGTTTTCGCTCGGCGCGCGGTCCACCAACCCGCATTGGGCCAGCGTGGTGGCCCAAATCCCCTTCGTGTTTCGAAGGGAGCCCCGTGCCCCTGGGTGGGGACGCATATGGGCTCATAAGAAAGAAAGTGACAGAAGTAAGTAACCGGCAAGTCAGATCTATGTACAAACACAAGTTATATCAGCCAACGAGCCAACACCTATATGTATCAAAATAATTATATAACAGGTGCTTCGATCAACTATAAAGAACTAGATACACAATCCACAACAAAAAAGTTTCCTCACTAAATGATCACCCACTTGACGTTTTGGGTTGTCTTTTCATTTAGTAGCATTCGTTCGTTCCGAAAGTAACCATGCCGCAGTGCGCAGTGAAAAATTGTAAAAATCACACCTCCAGAACATTAAAGGAATATGAAATGACATTTTTAAATAAGTAGTTTTGTAATTATTATATGTGAATTAAAATTATCTTGGTATTTGGCCAAGAAAAGGTTATAAAACATTTTTTTAGTTTAATTTAATAACATTCGGCGAGAGTATAACCCTTGAAATTGAATAGACACTAGCCGAACTTACAAGTCCATACCGTTGTATTTCAAGTTTTCAACATCATTTGTTCGGGTTATGCAGTGACTCTGTTCTAAAACAAATAGAGACGCTGTTTTTTTTCTATTGTTTTATTTTTATTTTCATCTGTGTTATAAAATTTAAGTGTAAAGAGTATATATATTAATTCTGTTTTCTATAAAGGTATTATGGCAAAACATGTAATCACATAAAATTGAATTAATAAAAAATTTAACGTGCGTGACGTTTACAAGCTGCACCTCAAATAGTATGTTCCTTTTTATCACATTTGATTTGGAGTTTCTTGTATTGAATAAAATAATAAAAAATATGTTTCATCTTCAGGACAAAGAAGAAGACAAATGTTTTTTTTGAGTTGGTTGTTTTTTTTTTAAATAAATTATTTCTTGTACAAAATATTATACCAAGTTTTAAATAAGCAAAACATATAAGTGTATGTGTAATCGGAAAGACACAGTTATTTTCTTTTTTATAAGTTATTTCATATTTCATGAAAAATAAGCATAGAATATTATGTTTATAAGCAATAATTAAGAAGAATGGCGGTGGCTGTGATTATCAATTGTAATGTATATTAATCGTCGTTTAATTTGAAATAAATATGATTTTTTTAATAATAAAAAACCGTAAAAACTAACATAAAAGTAAACGGCTGAACCAATTTTGATAAATAATAACTGAAATCCAGCGTAAGAAGAAGCTTTCGAATAAAATAAACTGCACCATTAACATCATCCGTTTAAGAGCTATGATGCTCCTATAAATACACAACACAATCAGGGGTTAAAAAGAAAACCACACCATTTCGTAGCATTTTGAATTTGTTAAAAAGTTTGTACGTAGATTTTTTTATGTGAAATCGACCCAACTAAAATATTTTTAAAATAAACAAAGGCAACTCCACTCCTCCCATGTTCTACGTGACAGCCAGTGTCATAAAATTGTCTTACGTTATCCTTTGTTCAAAACCAAAAGTGGTATTTTACAAATTAAACAGATTTTATTTTCGACCTTATAATATTATCTACGTTAAGGTTTAAATTAGATTAAAATGTTTGACACTTTAGAACTTTTTCATAATACATGAAGTGGTATACAACTATCTAAGTACGTATTGTAGTTAGGACATTTTTAAATTTCATTTTGTATGGGACTGTGTATCTAGTTTTTTATAGTTGATCGAAGAACAGGTGTATTGTATTATACTGGGTGAAAAGGAACCTCCTAGCTATATTCTAAATACTGAACCAGTATCACTCAAAGAACACATTTATGAAAAAAAGAAAATAATATATTTTTGCAATGGGAATAGTTCATTTTTTGCCTAAACGTAGACATTACTCCTACACCAGGCACGCGAGGGGTGCGGGTAGCGCTCGCGGGGTGCGCCCGAGTGGTGTCTACGTTTAGGAAAAAAAAAATCCCCCCCCCCCCAAAAAAAAGTGTTCAGTAAGTGATACTGGTTCAGGATTTTCAATAAAGCTAGGAGGTTCTTTTTCAACCTGTATAATAAGATTCCTGAGGAATTTAGGAATTACTTAATTACTTGAAAGGAAAACAACTAGCTGGCTGCAAGAGATATGTTTTTGCAGTATTCAAGAATTTTTAGAATTAAATAAATATGTAGATAGATAATTTTTGACATTTGCACATCTGCAAGCAAGTTGGATACATGAGTCGAAATATTGTTAACTCCATCTAGATTCAGATCCTTCCTTTCATGCAAAATAAAGTATTCTTATTCTAAAACAAGTGTACTTACAGCGAAGGCCTCGTGTATCTCCCAGGTGTCGATGTCCGAGACCTTCAGCCCCGCTTTGTCCAGGATCTTGGGGATGCCGTACGCGGGGCCCAACAGGAGCTGGTCGACGGGGTCCTGACACAACATTCATATCATAGAAAACATGTTAAAAGAGTAGATAGAGAGATAGATATAATTAATTTAGTTATTTTTGAAAAAAATACATTTATTTCGTGCTTAAATAGCCTTAGCAAAAAATTAAAATTAATGTACCTAAAGTAGGTAGCAAATGGTCTCCTTAATCCGCCTGTTTCATTTTGCCAACGCTCTTCCTAACACCCTGTATATCCGACAATTTTTTTTATTATTATAAATTGGGTTAACTCTTCACCTCAATCTTGACCATATGGTCAAAGATGAGGTCGACGATGGAGCGAGTTAACCCAGAAAATGCTTATAAAGGCACTGGTACTCCCACGCACCGAAGGAACACAGCAAGCTGTTTGGCGTCGGACTTCGGTAGGAGGGTGGTCGCGAACCAGACGGCCCTTTACACTACCACACCGCATGAGACCATAGGACGACACCTCAGATTCAGAAAAAAGTGAAGTGTCGTTGGCTGAAATGGATTACTAGAAGGCAAGTCTCATTTCTGTTTCCTTAGTCGCCTCTTACGACACCCACGGAAAGAAATGGGGTGGTGTTATTCTCAACCGATCACCACACGGTACAAAACATAGTTATAGTTATAAACCTACCTGTGCTACGTATGTGAAGTCGCGGAGATATGCTTTGGGTTTGAGGCCGAGCTCCTTGGCCTTCGCCTCCGACATGATCAGGCAAGCAGACGCGCCGTCAGTCTGAAAAACAAAAATATTACTCAGTTTCTTTATTAAATACTAGCTTTCCGCTCGCGTCCTATTTAAAAAAAAAAGTATCCTATAAACCTCACGGAGCCCGAGACCTTTCCAACGAATGCAAAACCGTGGAAATCGGTTCGTGCGTTCTGGAGTTATAGCGTCAGGAAGGAAAACCCGACTTATTTTTATATAGTAGATCACTGTTTCTTTATTAAATATCACTGTTTCTTTATTAAATATCACTCAGTTGCAGAGACGTCCGTTAAAGTTAGTGCTACTTTAAATATCATACTGTCACTTTCCGTCTTGTTGATCTACCTATAGAATACATAATTTTCCCAAATTACCACGGGAACACGGGTCGCTTGTAGTTTATAAATGCAACTTTCTTATAAGCCAGTTACATAGGCTACATAATTTTCCCAAATTACCACTGGAACACGGATCGCTATCTATGTATCTATTCAGTATTCATCATATTATAAAGTGGAAAGTTTTGATTGTTTGTTTGTTTGCATTGAATAGACTCCAAAACTAATGGACTGATTTGAAAAATTCTTACACAATTAAAGTACTACATTATCTCTGAGTAATGTAGGCTACAAAATTTTCCCCAAATTCCCGCGGGAACGAAGTCCCAGGCGGAAAAATTGTAATATTATAAGAAGGTTAAGTTTGTATGTTTGAGACTTCGTAGGAAGTAATATCTGGAACTACAACCGACTTCAAAAATTCGATCACCAATAGGAAGTAGTCTTGCCAGCGGATACCATAGGCTACACAATTTTAGCGAATTACCACGGTAACACGCGTCGCTTGTAGTAAAAAAATGGAGCTCTCTTATTAGTAGGTCACATAGGCTACACAATTTTCCCACATTCCTACGGGAACACCCGATAAATGAAGCGCTCTAGTGGCGCTTGATGATCTCAACCGATCAGTGAAGTTAAGCAACATACACAGAGGCAGGGAACCTGATGGGTGACCGAAGTGGCAATTTATCACGAGCGATACCATGATTCGGAGGGCACGTTAAGCTGTCGGTCCCGGCTGTTGTCGATTGACTACGGTCGTTAAAACCAAGTCAGAGGCCATTAGGCGGTTTGAAAACTCTGACACCAGGGTTAGCCAAGTTCGCCACACACTTGACTATACCTACACGATAAGAAGAATTATACAATTGGTCGTTGTCTATACTAATATTATAAAGAGGTAAAGTTTGAAAGTTTGTTTGTAGGAAATAATCTCTGGAGCCATTGAACCGATTTCATTCTTTCACCATTAAAGTGCTACATTACATTGAGTAACATAGGCTACAGAATTGTCCCGAATTCTCGGACGGAAAGTTATTAGCGGGTAATATAAACTACATAATTTTCCCCAAATTCTCACGGGAACACGAATCGCTAGTAGTTAATAAATAACCATAACAGGGCAGAAAATGCCATAATAGTGCATTTTCTGAATTGACTCGCTCCATCGTCGACCTCACCTATTACCTTGGTCAAGATTGAGGTCAAGAATCTTATGATAATAAAAAACATACCAAGAAGGATGCGTTAGCGGCGGTGACGGTTCCGTGTGGCTTCACAAAGGCCGGCTTCAGTTTGGCGAGCTGCTCGGGGGTCGACACGCGGATACCGTTGTCCTTGTCTACCACGTCGTCCCTACCCTCCACTGGACAAGGACAGAATAAACGGATTACATTTTAATTAAGTATTTTTAAAACGCTTACCCGTGTGAGGGATATTAACAAATAATTTTGAGGGAAAAATAAATATTCGGCGCGAATGGGACTTGAACCCACGACCCCAGGTTTAGAGCACCAGGTGAGCTAATCCTGGGGTCGTGGGTTCAAGGATTATACTTTATTGCGTAAACACAATAGTATAAAAGCGGTGATAGCCCAGTTGGGTAAAGAGCCAGACTTGTAATCCGAAGGTCGTGGGTTCAAATCCTGGTGCGGGCCTGTACCACTAAATTCGTCTTTTCGGATTTATGTACGGATTTATAATCATCACTTGCTCAACGGTGAAGGAAAACATCGTGATGAAACCCGCCCGTCCAACAAAATTCATTTTCGAAAGACGAGCGGTCCACCAACCCACTGGGCCAGCGTGATGGACTATGACCTAAATCCCCTTCGTCTTTCGAAGGGAGGCCCGTGCCCCTCGGTGGGGTTGTATATAGGCTGATAAGATACAAAACTAGACGAAGTAAACAAAATTTCCAAAAGATGGACTGATTGTTAAGGCAGAAATATTTTTCACGTAATCTTTATGTAGGAAAATAGCGAGAAAGACAAAAGGAATGCAAAGTTCTGGTTATGGTCAAAATGGTTACATATATTGCTCTATTGCTCCACCAAATCCTCACTAATATTATAAACGTGAAAGTTTGTATGTTTGGATGTTTGTTACTCTTTCACACTCAAACGGCTGGACCAATTTTGAAAAAAATGGAGGTAGCTAACACTCTTGATTAACATATAGGCTACATAATTTTTCCAAATTCCCACGGGAACGAAGTAAAGCTAGTCTTACTTATTTTTAAAGACATCAAAAGACAATTTATACCAGGCTATATAAAGGTAATGAAGCTTCAATTTAACCATTAAAATAAATAGTCATCTACCCCATTACCTTTAACGGGCATAAGGTCAGTGAAGTACCCCTTCTGCTGCGCCTCCGCTGCGAGGCTGTGACTGCGGCGCGCGTACTGTGTGTGTGTTCGTGTGTGTGTGTG
The DNA here is from genome assembly GCA_949987775.1 of Aproaerema taeniolella. Taxonomy (NCBI): domain Eukaryota; kingdom Metazoa; phylum Arthropoda; class Insecta; order Lepidoptera; family Gelechiidae; genus Aproaerema; species Aproaerema taeniolella. The sequence continues at coordinate 4,550,491 of OX465264.1, forward strand.
TGTGTGTGTGTGTGTATTAACTTTAACGGGCATAAGGTCAGTGAAGTACCCCTTCTGCTGCACCTCCGCTGCGAGGCTGTGACTGCGGCGCGCGTACTGTGTGTGTGTGTGTGTGTGTGTATTAACTTTAACGGGCATAAGGTCAGTGAAGTACCCCTTCTGCTGCGCCTCCGCTGCGAGGCTGTGACTGTGGCGCGCGTACTGTGTGTGTGTGTGTGTGTGTGTGTGTGTGTGTGTGTGTGTGTGTGTGTGTGTGTGTGTGTGTGTGTGTGTCTGTGTGTATTACCTTTAACGGGCATAAGGTCAGTGAAGTACCCCTTCTGCTGCGCCTCCGCTGCGAGGCTGTGACTGCGGCGCACGTACTGTGTGTGTGTGTGTGTGTGTGTGTGTGTGTGTGTGTGTCTGTCTGTGTCTGTGTGTATTACCTTTAACGGGCATAAGGTCAGTGAATTACCCCTTCTGCTGCGCCTCCGCTGCGAGGCTGTGACTGCGGCGCGCGTACTGTGTGTATGTGTGTGTGTGTGTGTGTGTGTGTGTGTGTCTGTGTATTACCTTTAACGGGCATAAGGTCAGTGAAGTACCCCTTCTGCTGCGCCTCCGCTGCGAGGCTGTGACTGCGGCGCGCGTACTGTGTGTGTGTGTGTGTGTGTGTGTGTGTCTGTGTGTCTGTGTGTATTACCTTTAACGGGCATAAGGCGGCGCGCGTACTGTGTGTGTGTGTGTGTGTGTGTATTAACTTTAACGGGCATAAGGTCAGTGAAGTACCCCTTCTGCTGCGCCTCCGCTGCGAGGCTGTGACTGTGGCGCGCGTACTGTGTGTGTGTGTGTGTGTGTGTGTGTGTGTGTGTGTGTGTGTGTGGTGTGTGTGTGTCTGTGTGTATTACCTTTAACGGGCATAAGGTCAGTGAAGTACCCCTTCTGCTGCGCCTCCGCTGCGAGGCTGTGACTGCGGCGCGCGTACTGTGTGTGTGTGTGTGTGTGTGTGTGTGTGTGTGTCTGTCTGTGTCTGTGTGTATTACCTTTAACGGGCATAAGGTCAGTGAATTACCCCTTCTGCTGCGCCTCCGCTGCGAGGCTGTGACTGCGGCGCGCGTACTGTGTGTATGTGTGTTACCTTTAACGGGCATAAGGTCAGTGAATTACCCCTTCTGCTGCGCCTCCGCTGCGAGGCTGTGACTGCGGCGCGCGTACTGTGTGTATGTGTGTGTGTGTGTGTGTGTGTGTCTGTGTATTACCTTTAACGGGCATAAGGTCAGTGAAGTACCCCTTCTGCTGCGCCTCCGCTGCGAGGCTGTGACTGCGGCGCGCGTACTGTGTGTGTGTGTGTGTGTGTGTGTGTGTGTGTGTGTGTGTGTGTGTGTGTGTGTGTCTGTGTGTATTACCTTTAACGGGCATAAGGTCAGTGAAGTACCCCTTCTGCTGCGCCTCCGCTGCGAGGCTGTGACTGCGGCGCGCGTACTGTGTGTATGTGTGTGTGTGTCTGTGTGTATTACCTTTAACGGGCATAAGGTCAGTGAAGTACCCCTTCTGCTGCGCCTCCGCTGCGAGGCTGTGACTGCGGCGGGCGTACTGTGTGTGTGTGTGTGTGTGTGTGTGTGTGTGTGTGTGTGTGTGTGTGTGTGTGTGTGTCTGTGTGTATTACCTTTAACGGGCATAAGGTCAGTGAAGTACCCCTTCTGCTGCGCCTCCGCTGCGAGGCTGTGACTGCGGCGCGCGTACTGTGTGTATGTGTGTGTGTGTCTGTGTGTATTACCTTTAACGGGCATAAGGTCAGTGAAGTACCCCTTCTGCTGCGCCTCCGCTGCGAGGCTGTGACTGCGGCGGGCGTACTCGTCCTGCTCCAGTCGTGAGGCCCCGAAGGCGGCGGCCAGGCGGTCCGCGCTGTGGCCCATCGTCTCGCCTGACGAGAACTCTGCTACTGCTGGCAGCTAAATTATAAAAATAGCATAGATTACATTATAAGCGTATACAGGGAACAATATTCCTGGGAAGAGTTGGCAGCTGTTCAAAAAAAAAATCAAAAATCAAAAAAAAAAAAAACAAAAATAATTTATTTATGTCTCACATATTCTTCGTATAAATAGGCAGGGGTCTCCTTTTAGGCATGAGAATGCCTGTGCCAGGGGGCCCCGCTCTTCTCTTAGATACAATTCTTATGCTAGAACAATTTAGGCATGCAAAGTGTATGTGTACGTGTGTGTGTGTATGGGTACGTGTGTGTGGGTGTGTGCGTGTGTGGGTGTGTGTGTGGGTGTGTATGTATGGTTGTGTGTGTGTAGTTATATATAAATAAATATTTCATTATAACATATATGTTTAAATATATAAGTATATATTGTACACATTTTAGATATTTTCTAATATATTTAAAACAATTTACAAATTACGATTGCTGTAACAATACCTCAATTTCATCATAGGTCAGAGATTTTAACCACTTGGTTACACTGGTCTTGCATTCGTAATAGGGTTTGGAATATATGTCAGTCTCATCGTTTATAATGTTATACAGGTAAGTTGAGCGTGTTTTAAATTGGATACTAGCAAATTTTGTTTTTACTCTAGGAATGTGTACAACTTTACGTTTTCTCCTTCTATGTTCAGTGTCAGGGCCATTATAGGGTAAAGACTTATGTAGTTTAAGAATAGTATGTAGTATATATAGTTTTCTTATAGACAACACGTTACATATATTATATAGGGTTTCAGTCGGAAACCGTCTTTTCTTAAAATGCATTACCTTTAGTAGTGCTCTTTGAGCTCTTTCTATATCCAAAAACCTTGTTTTAAATGCACCCCCCCACACAGGTATGCAGTACGTGATTATAGATTGCACCAACGCCAGATAAATTTGGATTAGAATATTTTTGGAAGATGCTGATTCGTTCGGAGTTCTTGGAACTATATATCTAAGTGACTTGAACATCCACACGAACTTACTTATTCTGCCCGCAATCTGTTCTATTTTTGGGTACCAAGATAATCGTTGGTCTATCATCACGCCCAAATATTTGGTACAATCAGTCTTTTCAATTTGAGGACAATCGCAACCACCTTCCACAGAATCTATGCAATCGTGTATTTTGATAGAAAAATCGTAACTAGGTTGTGTGCGATTGTATAAAGAAAAACAGATATAATTTGTTTTTGCTGCATTCAGTGTAAGGAGGTTGCATTTGAGCCATCTGACGACGCAAGAAAGTCCTCGTTCAGCATTGGTTTTGGCATCGCTCCATGTTGAACCAGTGAAGACGACAGCTGTATCATCGGCATACGTAAATATGTTCCCGTTGTTGATATGCATGTTGCATAGGTCATTTATATAGATAAGGAATAATGTCGGGCCTAAGACGCTTCCTTGAGGTACGCCGTACGATACGCCAACTTCTTCACTGGTGCACTGTTCCAGCTTAACCCTCTGTTGTCTTTCTGAGAGATAATCAATAAATATTGAAAGCTGTAGACCCCTCACACCAATTTTCTCCAGCTTTTGTATAAGGATGGGGAGAGAGACGGTATCAAAGGCTTTTTTGAGGTCCAAGAACACTGCTATACATTTTTCACCTTTGTCTAATCTATCAGTCACTAGTGAGCTTAGAGATGTCACCGCGTCTTCAGTTGATATACCTGTTCTGAAGCCGAACTGATTAGGGGATATTATGTTGTAGGTAGTCAGGTACTTTAAGAGTCTACGGTTTAGCAGTTTCTCTAGTATTTTGGACAGAACAGGTAATACAGATATTGGCCTATAGTTACCAACGTCGTCTCTCTCTCCACCCTTGTACACCGGCGTAATAATTGAGTACTTCAAAGGGTTGGGGAAGACACCGTTTTTAAAACATAAGTTGGCCAGATGTGCCATTACGGGGCTGATTTCATCTCTAACATATTTTATAAATTTTGGTGGTATATTATCCCAGCCGGGAGCGCTTTCTATTTTTAGATTCCTTATTATGGCATCGACCTCATCAGTATCAGTATCTAGGAGAGCAAAGGATTGTGACACAGAGGGGAGTGTCCTAAGAAAGCGGATTCGTTCATCATCGGGTACACAAGACTGAATTTTATTAGCTAGTTCCTTACCAATATTGCCAAAGAAGTTGTTAATATAGTTTGCAGATTTGATAGGAGTTGGCTTAATGTACATCAATTCTGAATTTAGTTTATTAGATTTCGTGGTGTAGGTTATGTTTTTAATGTTTTTCCAGAGTAATTTGTTATTATTTATTGAGTTAGCCAATAGGTCCCTTTCATATTTTCTTTTTAATTTTTTGATGATTTTATTACAATAATTCCTATATCGAGAGTATGTAATTTTCTTAATTTCATTATGTGGATCTTCTCGGGATTGTTTTTGCAATTTGTTGCGGTTATTGATACATCTTAGGATACCAACAGTGATCCATGGTTTAATTATTCGCTTGCTTTTAGGTATATTTATTATTCGAGTGTTGTTCTGTATCGAGTCAGTTAGTTTTTTTATTAGAAGGTCAGTTACGAGATTTGGGTCATCACAAAAGAGTAGTTCAGCTATATTTTTGTCTATTAGATATTTTAGGGCACTATCATAGTCTAAAAGGACGGTTTTTTTAGTTACTGTTTGGTTTCTTTTTATCTTAGCTATTGATAGGAATGTAGTGTAGTGATCAGTTATTGTTGTTTGTAGGACTGCTATGAAAGCTGATAGTTTTTTGCTATTTATTTTCAACATGAAATGGTCCAGGCAATTTTTCTCTCTCGTCGGAAATGTATGCCCGGGTAAAATGCCATAGCTAGACAGCATATCGAGGTAATATGTCCTATTTTTATGTTCGGAGGGAGATTCTATAAGCTTCGGTTTAATATTAATATTTATGTCACCAGCAATGATGACATTTTTGTGTGAGTCGATTGTGTCAAGATGTGCACATAGGGTGTCAGTAAAGTTTTCGGAATTATTAAAAGATGGAGAGCGGTAAATACATAAGACGATGTTATTCAAAATATCTAACTGTAGGCAGGAAGCTTGCGATAGTGTTATTTCTTTAACGTTGGTTTTTAATGTTTCTTTTACGTAGACAACCACACCATCATTCTGGTTTAGCTGGTTAGTAGTTTGATATGCATTGTAGTTTTTTAATTTAGGAATTGGTTTTTTGGGACAGAGACGACATTCAGTAAGTATTATTATATCTGTTTCAAATTTAAAAGTAGATAAATTAATTTCGAAATCGTTAAAATTGCAATAAATGCTTCTAATGTTTTGGGAAAAAAATGTGAGATCTGTTTTGGTTATATTACAATGTTTAGTCAAATCTGCACTTTCACAAGTAACAGATCTGGCTATTTCTAATGTGTCTATTTCTTGTACAGATTGTAGTATATCATCCATAGTTTTTAATATTATAATCTGAATACAGTTTCTGAGTAAAATAATGACAGGGTAATATATTGTAGTGCAGTAATACAGTGCAATAGGTCGGGTAAGTCAAACGTTCGTTGTGTATGATATATGTAAAGTTGAGTATTATGTGACACATGCGTGGATTTACGAGTAGGTATGTGTTTTTTTTATTTGTTTGTGCGAGTATCTTATATTGATTTTTTGAGGGTAATTTGCTTGTTAATGTAGATTTTGTGTAAATGTATTTTGAGAGGTGTATATAGTGTATGTATTTCTCCATGCAAATCAAATGAGAATAACTTTCATAACAAAACAGAAAGCTTAATTTTAATATTAACATTGATTGATAGTGGTTGGATATATTCTCCTGAATTTTTGTACAATTATATTTATCAATTTTTACATCTAGTCAATCTATTTGCGACATAAGGTGCTGTACTTGGGCTTCATTTATAATATTTATAATTGGTGACGATCATTCTTTCGGACAAAGACCTTTCCAAACGAAGTCCAGCAGTAGGTATACATTCTTAGTTTTTCTTTCACTTCTTGTTCAGGTTCAGTGTGGAAGTATACAGGGTGTAAAGGACAGCTTAGCAAATACTTTAATAGTAGAAACTACCCATAATTATGATCAGCTACAAGTTATCATTTTTTTCGGAAATGTCAAGTTAAGGAGTTTTCGTTATTTACCTACTTTGGCGTTACGCAACGTACCGCGTAACCGGGCCTCGCGCGCGTTTGCCCCGCGCTGCGCCGCTATCGGAATGCGATGTACAGAGGCCAGCGCATCAGGTTACTCCATTTTTATTGCAAAACCGCTCTTATCACAACAGCACAGAGTGCACGCGTGTGGTAACCTGACTTGCGGCCGTCCGTACATTGCAGTTTTTCGTGTTTTACTTTGTTATTGTTGTTTTTTAATGCAAAATGGATTGTATTCAAATAAATAATTTAATTTTAAAACAGAAAATATTTAAAAACTTGGAAAATGATGGTCGGAATTCAGAGTTCCAGTTTTTACTAAGCTGTCCTTTACACCCTGTATATAAAAATAATAAAACAAACAAATAAATAAGCGCTGCATACTTAAACGCCCACCGAAAATTAAAAATGTGAATGCATTGATATTGTAGTGCGTATACGCGACACAAGAAGGGGATTCAGGCCATAGTGCACCACACTGGCCTAATGCGGGTTGGTGGACCGCTCGCCCTTCGAAAACGAAATTTCTTAGACGTGCTGGTTTCATGACGATGTTTTCCACCACTGCTGAGCAAATGATATTTATTGAGATATCCGTACATAAATAAATCCTAAAAGACAAATTGATTGGTACAGACCTGCTGGCCCGCACCAGGATTTGAATCCGCAACCTTCTGATTACGCTTTTGGTGTGCGTGCATATAATGAAATCGTGCAGGCTTGTGTAATGTATGATACGTACGGGCGTGTGTAGTATGTAATGCTTATACGAACAAGTCGTTTAGGCGCACAACCAACGAACGCGGAAGAACGAGTAAAAATCAAAATGACAAAAGAGTAAAACGTCCAAGATGCGCTTTTGGCACTCTGCACCTACACGGAACACGTGTAAGGTGCACGCGTATCTTGTGTGCGTGCGTTTTAATATAGTTATCTTAGGAGCTAGGAAGTTAGGTCTGTGTTTATTATGTATAGTTTATATTGTCACTTTGTGAGTGCGTATAAAGTACGTGCATGTGTACTGTATGTTCTGCGTACGAATATCGTGCGTGTGTGTGTAGTACATGGTGTACGTGGTTATGTAGTGTATTTTGTAAATGCGTGCACCGGTATTTTGTACGTACGGACGGCCGCAACTCAGGTTACCACACGCGTGCACTCTGTGCTGTTGCGATAAGAGCGGTTTTGCAATGAAAATTGAGTAACCTGATATGCTGGACCATGTCAGAGCGCTGGACCGTGAGAGCGTATAAAGTGCGTGCATGTTTGCCGTATATTCTGCGTACGAATATCGTTCGTGTATTTTGTAAGTGCGTGCACGGATATTTGTGTACGTACGTATAAATATAGTTACGTACTAATATAATATAGTTATAATAATATGTAATAATATAGTTACCTCAGGAGCCAGGAAGTCAGGTCGGAAGGTGGCCAGCAATGAGAGCCTAGCTGCAGGGGTTTTGGCTCTATTCAGCCTTAGCAGCAGAGACCTCATCTTGCGCGAGTGTCTGATGGGGACATCCGACATGAATTCCACGCCGCCAGCTACTATGATATCGTATGCACCTGCTGCTATCATGCCTACACCTGGAGAGGATATTCTAGCATTAATAAAATAATTTGATAGTCAAGCGAAGCCCGAATGCGAAAAGAGATAAATGCCTAAGGGAAAACAGAAAAAAACAAGCTAATGTTATAATATTTTTAATATTTTATGGTTTAGCTGAAGAATTCTATGGGCAAATAAACCTAGGGAGTGAGATTTTTTGGTTAGATGAAATGTATGCCTCGGTGACTATTTAAGCTGAAGTGTGCTGAACCCAGAGGCATAAGAATAAATAATAACTTACGCAGAATGGAAACTCCTTTGACCGAGTCCCAAAAGCCGCCATTTATATACCTACTTCCCCCTTCGCCTCGCGACGCCCCGCTGTCGTCCAGCCGTATTGCTAGGATTGTTTACTGTTAAATTATTGGTTACGCCTAAAGATGATATCGCTAAATTATAAGTTTTTCTTTACTTTAAAATCATTATTTTACTCTAATTTTTCTTAAATATAAGATACTAGCTATCTTTGGGCACGTTAAAAAAACTTAAGTGTGGCATCGAATTTGAATTATGTGTACATCCAAACGCAATACAATAACGTGGTTTGGGCTTCATTGTAAATTTGCATTCGGAACAACAAACAAGCAAACGCGCGTGCGGCGGCGCCGGCGGTGACATCCCGACTGAGTGGTATGACTTAGTCATCCTCCACACGGTAGGCTAATATCGTGACCTTGAGTGCGTCTGGAGCGGGAGTTTCCATTCTACGTAAGTTATTATTTATTCTTATGCCAAAGGCCAGGGCTGCTTCGCGAGGGATATTGATATACAGAGTGTAAGGAATAGCTTAGTAAAAATTGAAACCCTGAGTTCAGACCATCATTCTGAATGATTTTTGAGTGAAAAATTTCGCAGATAAAATTTCGATTTTTTTTGTCATATTTTTTGCAATAAAAACAGCGTTAAACACTAAAACCAGCAGTGTACATCGCATTCTAATAGAAGCGCGTCGCGGAGCGCAGGTCCCCGGTACATTGCGTGGCGTCAAAAAATGTAAATAACGATGACTCCTTAATATTTTTTTATAGTTTCCGGGAAAAACAAATTACTTGTAGCCGATCATAGTTATAAGTAGTCTCTACTATTTAACTATTTGCTAAGCTGTCCTGTACACCCTGTATACATCCCAAATACTAGTAATTACAAAGGTATACCTGTGGTGATAGCCTGGTTAGATGAGATGCAGGCCATGGTGACGGTATGAGCTGGTGTGTGCTCGCTGAACCCAGCTGCTAGGGCCGCCTCGCGACCGATGTTAGAGGTCTTCACCTCCTGGATAACTGTGCCGTATACTATGTAGTCTATCAGCTCCTTGTCTATGCCGGTCTTTTGGAGTAGGCCCCTGGAAAGATTAGTGATTTAATTTTAGTCTCCTACACAAACATATGGTATATTTTTATTTATTTATTTAAAATAAAAAATAATACATTCTATTCAGGTAACCAACAGGTTATATTATAGCATAAAAGTTTTTTTTTTTAAATTTTTGAAACAATGTATCATACACTTTTTCAATTTATATGTTGCTGCTTTATGTTTCTTTTACTTTCTTTCTAAGCCAGTAACAGATTACCCCAAGTTATATTTGAGCAAATAAATAATGTAACTGTGAGCATAAACACCATCTACTAAGCTGTAAACACTTCAAAAAGAAAAGCATAAAATCGTGAAAGGAACTGAGAATGCTTTAAAAATGTTATATTTCACTTTGTGAATGACCACATCACACTTTATTACATCTTAAAAAAACCACATCAGAAATAAAAGAAAATCACTTAGTAGGATCACTAGTTAATAGTCTTGGCATAGTACTCCTTTTCTGTACCCCGTACTTTAAAGTATTCTGTGCTGAAAATTATATTTATCATAATGTACTGGAAGAAGTCTTTTTATAACTTACAATAAAGAGTGCCTGGCGAGCTCATGAGGCATCATCTTGGCGTAGTCGGTGAAGGAGACGAGGAAAGGTGTGCGCACTCCGTCCACAAGCACCACATTCTTGCCGGTGCGGTCTGGTAGAGTTTTCTTCTGGTGTAAGGCCGCGCCTACGCTCAGCGCGCGCCGTGCTGTGTCTGTGTGGATTGGAAATTTTTCGTTAATTTCTTTTTAATCCAATGATTTCATTGAGTTGAACATTGTCAAACATGGCATTTGTGATAAACCCACTGATGCTCTGCCTACCCCGATAGGGATTTTAGGCGTGAGCATAATGTATATCAGCATTTCATTGAGTAATTGTAATCAATCTACCTATTTTGATACTCTTGACTGCCCTCTGTAAAATGTATGTACACACGGCAGCGCATCAGGCTATACATGTTGACCTTGGCGTTGCCCTTATCTCGCTTGCAATAGAGGCATCTTTCATAATGCAAATGGATAACCTGACATGCTACCATATGTACAGGTACAAAACAAATGATTTATAAATTAAATAATTTATTCATAAAATTCTGATTTAAATAAATTTTCCTCCTGGGAATGTTATGGCCATTGTTAACAAACCATTTTAATTACATTTTTTTAGAATAAGTTTCTCAAAAAATTCCTTTTAGTATCCTCAGTAAAAGTGTACAAAAAATGAAAAAGTTTATAAAACAGAGTGAGAACAGAGTGAAAGATCAGTTAGAGGAAAAAAAGTATTGAAGGTGAAAAGTATAATTTATTGGAATTATTTGACTTAGAATTCGGCATTTCTTTTACATTGAATACCTCCAGCCACACTGATAATGATTGTATGTATGAGGGCCTTTCATTTAAAATACACATAATTCTTATTAGAGGTCCACATGCCATACATTTTTGCCCATTATCCTTCGTTATTAATCCCACATTTGATTATTTTTACATAAAATAAGTATTTTCCTCTACAATTATTTTGGATTAAATCAATTAATTTGTCCATTTTCAAATTCCATATAATTTAGGTTAGGTAAGGTTACTTATGTGAGGATAACTTTTGCTTTTTATTTGAGATTTGTTTAGTGGTTATAAGAAAGCTGAACCAATTTCAACCACTGTTTTTATAGTCCAAAGCTCTCTGTAGTGCTTATGTTTTTAGTTATTTAGGATTTGAGTTACAGGTGGCAGGTAAATAACAACAAATTCTTTTAGACCTAGCCTGAAATAACAATGAATTTTAGAGGGCACCGAGCGCACGGTATCAAAGTACAGTACAAAATATCTCATCCAAGCGGGAATTGGCCATTCTATTCCAAACAAAATTAATTGTAGCTGTGCCAACCTAACAGGTTCAAAGTTTACTATGGAAAATAATTTCAATTTTTTTCGACTTAAATGGCTCGATGCGGCTATGACATATGCTGAGAATATTAATTCAAGAGTTAATTCTTGTAAAATGCTGAAAAACATTAGTAATTGATGATAAAATTGGAAACATTACCGAATTTTACTGTCGATCCAACATGAGTAGCTTTCAGCACGGATTTGGCGACGTGTGATGCCATTGTTGCAAGGACACTTTCGCAGGTTATCGAAGGATAATATGGAGAGTTCTGCAAAAGTAAAGCTAGACTAAATTCTCGATTAATTAATTGAGAAAACTTCGAAAAACTCAGGCGAAAGTTGGACTCTGACCTGTCAACCACGACAGCCACTTGGTAGAAATTCACTTTCTTAGATCAATCTAAGCTGTAATTCTTAATTTCAATGTGATAAAGCTATGCACGTTTAAACAGCGCTATCTCTTTCTTATATTTCCAGCTACGTTAAAAAGGTGCAAAACAATATTTTTGCGTTTTGTTTCTTCATATTTTTGACGTTACTTTGACATTTGATTCAGGCTTAATTTGAAGTTTTGAAGTAATTAAACGGAATTCCGTTATAAAAGACGCGGGTAGACAAAAATATTTCTTTTTCAAGAAAAATTAGAGGTGATTAACGTGTCCGTGTCCTTTCTTTCTAAAAAATTTCACCATCATCCAGCAGTGCTGTTCGCTGCAAAATCTGCAAATAGATCAACATTTTGTGTTCAGAACGACAGAAATTCACCGTAATCATATCTACATGTCTCCGAATTAAGCAAGGTATGTAAAATTTTGTTCATATATAAGAATTTTCAACAACTACTGAGTGGCCACGCCACGTGCTTCATCCATTAAATCGAACCCCCGAAATTATAAAAACTCCAACCTCAAAACGCCCGCACTGGTCCCGGCTATAAATATTCCTAATAGAATAGGCAGAGCTTCACATGATCATAAAATTACTTGACGTCATAGTTAAAAATGTTCTGGCTGTGGGTTATTTTACTACATTAGATTCGAGTGAAAACTAAGAGTGTAAATTACTGGATTCAAGAAAGGATAAAAAAAATTCTAAGTCCCGTGGGCCTTTTCCGACATGCCGACCGATCAGGCTCTCCTTATATTCATTTTTCCCATTTTATGGGGCAATTCATCTCAAAATCGGCATCCCCATGGCTCAAAAGTTTCTCGATCTACTCATCTAATAGGATTCCTAAAGAAAAATAGGATTGCTTTTACTATTGGGGGTAGAAAAAAATTTGCTTTTTAGAAACATTTAATTGTCATACCTAGTTGTAAATTCATTTTAAGACTAAACCCTTAAACTATTAATTTTTTTGTGAACGCTTGTCATGAAACTCTAAAACATTTGTGGATCCCGCCCACAGTGCCGTAAAAAGCCTTTTCTGCACCCTGTGCGAGCTTCTATAAATGCGCCCATGTTTTTTTTAGATATTATAGGTACCCTAGAGCAATGCTATGTATAAAATATATCATACTTTATTTCATTCTATAATATAATAATAATAAGACTTTTATTTCCATTAATTAATACACACATCACATTCCATAATAATAATACAGTATTAATAATAAATTAACTAATTTTAAACATTTAATTTTATAATTTAATTTATCTTATAAATTTAAAAATTTTAATGGAGTGTCCATCTTCGGACAAAGGCCTCCTCCAACTCACTCCATTTTACTCTATCGGCCGCCAGTCTTGTCCATGTCCCTCCTGCCACCTGCACTATATCATCAATCCAACGTCTTTTGGGTGAAAAAATAAAGCACAAGGAACTTGGTGTTGGTGGAGCACTAGGAGCCCAGCGGGAACTTATCAGGAGCAAACAGAAAAAAAATAGTCCTGCCTGGTTTGGCCATTCTTGCGCCTCCCAAAGTCTACGACCTGTGCCTGGGCACCGGTGGCACCGCCCTATTTACGGCACTTCCCGGCCATTCCCGGCAACCCTAGCGTTCAAAATGAGACTCTCATGAGAGTAAGATCTCATTGCATATTTTAGGCCAGCAGTTGTCTGAAATTTATCTTTTTTTCAGAATCATGACAAAGTTTCACTATCTCCTCATCCTATCTACAATACTGGCATGTGTAGCAGACTTGTCAGATGACCTCATGGAGTATGACAAGCAATGTATAGGAGAAGACAGGCTTCACTGCAGCGATGGAACGTGCATATGGAAGGACCAGTACTGTGATGGAAAAATAGACTGCTTGGATGGATCTGATGAGAATTTGTGCTGTGGGTATTTTGTTTAGTTTTTTAATTAAACAATTTTAGATGAAGGTAGTTCAAATTACTTTCAAGCAATTAGGTTGTCTTGTTATACACTATTTTCTATGGTATATTGTGTATCCTTGGGTTCAAATAAAGTACATTGTATTGTAGTTATCACTTAGGTTGTAATTTAGGGGTTGTTTTATGATTTCTTTTAAAAATATAAATCCTTAAATCCTACCCTAATTGGGTAACTAAACCAATTAATTGGTTCAACCTATTGTTATATTATTGGAAGGTATAGCTTGTAACTTTGTGGGCTTTCCCTTTCATAACTGCAAATATCGCTCAGTTGCAGAAACATTCACTAAAGATAAACTTTCTTTAAATGTAATGTGTTCTAGTTTACTTCAACAAGATGGAAAGTGACAGAATGATATTTAGGTACCAATAACATTGATAGACATGTCTGCAACTAAGGTCCGTATTACACAACGCGACTCAGACTCTGATCTATACTTAAGTAGCAGTCGTCTTTGTCATTTTGATAGTAAGAGAAAGATAATCAATACTTAAGAGATCAAGACTTGAGTATCCTTCTGTAATATGGGCCAGTGTTTATTAGATTAGGTATCTTTCAGCTTAGGTAAGGTTCATCAATATATTATTATTTTTTAAATTAATTTAAATATTTGATTATTATATAGTAATTTATTTTTAAATCCATTTGTATAACAGTGGATCACACCCCCATAGCCTTTATATTATTTTTTTGAAATCCATTTAAACATTTCTTTTTTTAAAAATTTTTTTTATATTTATTTTTAAATCCATTTGTATCACAGTGGATCACACCCCAGCCCCGGATGTGTGCAACCACACGCACCACTTCCTGTGTGCTGATGGGAAGAAGTGCATCCCGATCACCTGGATCTGCAACAACCGCACCGACTGCCCAGATGGAAGCGATGAACGGAACTGCACCGATCTCGTCATTGAGGATAACAATGTGAGTGATGGACGGTTTTTGTAGTTACGTGCCATTGTTTAGTATTCACTTATATATATATATATATATATATATATATATATGCATTATTAATAATTCTCTGCATTCACATTGTGATGCATTGCCTATTTAGTTAAATATTTTTACAAAAAATAAGTCTTTCTGATTAAAAGCTTTTATTGTGTACGGTGTGTACGTAAAACCTTATAATTATTATATATTACCAGACAGGAATAAAATTAATCAATTTTATAAAATGGATGGGTAGCTTATGGTGATTTTATTTAGTTCACTCAAAAAAGTTAGATACTTATAATTAAAATGTATAATTTAAAATATGTAGGTAGGTAAATAAAAAAAAAACATTTGTGAAATAAATTGACTTCATGTTGCCCCGTCAAAGCATTTGTTAATTAATTGTTTATAATTTGTGTCAACGTGGCATTTAATGGTTCTAAAACCACTGATGCTCTGCCTACCCCGTTAGGGATTATGGGCGTGAGCATATGATTGTATGTAAAATGATTTATTAGTTTTAAGTTTTATTAAATAAACAATTTTTTTCTTTTTCTTACAGTGTCAAGAATGGAAGAAAATAAAATGATTTCACCATACTATTTGTTTAATAATTATAACTAAACAAATAGTATGACAGCTTATTCTATGTCTGAGTGTAACTATTGTGTTAAATAAAACAATTTCTCCTTATTTTCAGTCAACATGCAACGGCTTCAAATGCGTGAGTGACCAGAAATGTATATCACCTCTGTGGGCCTGCGACGGAGCGTTCGATTGCGCCGATAACAGTGACGAGGCGTTAGCAGTCTGTCGGACGTACAGAGGTATGGAGACCTGTGAACTTACTAATAGAAACGAGCGCGAATTTTTTTACAATAGATTGGTCCACCAACCCGCATTGGGCCAGCGTGGTGGACTTATGGCCTAAACCCCCTTCGTGTTTCGAAGGGAGGTCTCATGCGGTGTGGTAGGCTCTGTAAAGGGCCATCTGGTTCGCGATTACCCTCCTACCGAAGTCCGACGCCAAACAGCTTGCTGTGTTCCGTCGGTGCGTGGGAGTACCAGTGCCTTTATAGGCATTTTCTGGATTAACTCGCTCCATCGTCGACCTCATCTTTGACCTTTTGGTCAAGACTGAGGTCAAGAGTTAACCCATTTTATAATAAAAAATAAAAAAAGGCTTAAGTACTTAATTTTTAAAATTTAAAAAGCCTTTTTTTCAAAATTAGTAAACATGATAGGTACTAACTGCTTGTTTTTCAGCATAGTTCCTAACAAAACAAGTGAAATTGCGCAAATCTCACTCTTGTCGGTAATAAGTCACTTTTAGCCATCGATCAAATAAGGTTATTTGCTCGATGCTTTGAACAATTTATTCTTCTACGCTGGACAGGGAGTGAAAGCTGCCAACTCTTTCCTGGCATACTGTAAAAGTCAGTAATAGGGACGTGAGGATTTTGTTGTATTGTGGGCGAAAGGTTAACAACCTCTCACCAATATACATCATGTTTCATCTAATAATCCTTAAAAATTATGTCAAATGCAGCATCAAGTGGTTATGAACCACTGATACTCTGCCCACCCCGTATGGGATTATAGGCGTGAGCGTATGTAATTTAATGTTACAATGTACAGAGGCCAGCGCATCAGGTTACTCCATGTTCATTGCAAAACCATTCTATAGTAACCTAATGTGCCGCCCTCTTTACTACTTATAGATAGATAGATAGATAAAATATTTATTTGTAACACTTAAACACACACATTATTTACAAAATCAAAACACATACTAGAATAAAAAAGAAGCAAAACAATAAAGGTACAAAAAAAGATTAATAATAATATAATTACTTATTCTATATGTGTGCCACAGTGCCACAAAATGGTCGTAGCTCAGCATTTGTTTTGCCTTTCGACAAAACACTGATATTCTGCTACAACGCTGTCAGTCACGAATGCGCAGCAGGGTGAAAATGTTGTGTCATGTGATTGTGGATAAATTAATTGTACGTGTCTGGTATAGTAGTATTGTGTTATGTGATATACTACTTATGACGTAGTTCTTCTTGGCGATTAGTCCCGTTTCTCATTCGGGGTACGCTTGACCATGATCCAGGGTTTGGAGGTCAAGTCATTACAGTGGAGCGACTGTCATCTGACCTCCGTGACCCTGCCAACGGGGAACCTGATCGGATTGGATCATGGATACACATTCAGTCTTCTGAATGTGTAGGTTTCCTCACGATGTTTCCCTCACCGTAAGAGCATCGGTTAGTGTGCAACTAATGTATAAAACTCAGAAAACGAGTCATTGGTACATGGCGACACTGGGGATCGAACTCGGTACCTCTCGCTTACGAGTCCGACCCAGTAGCCGTTAGACCACCGACGCTCTACTTATGACGTTATATTTTATGTTCCCCAGCGCACCGAAGACCAACGGTCCACCTTTTCGCCCCAGACGAGTCGCGATGCCCCTCGGAGTCCGACGACTTCACCGCCAGGCAGTACCCCTGTCTCGACGGGGGCTTCTGTGTGCACAACAAGTACATGTGTAACGGCATGCACGACTGTAAGGACGGCAGCGATGAAGGGAACTTCTGTAGGACTTGTGAGTTACATATATACGTACGTATAATGTCACCGGAAAATTGTAAAACTTTTGCCATACCTACGTGAACAAAGACGCGGGCTTGGACTATTCTAGTCCTTACTGATATTATACCTAGCTTCCCGGCCGGGACTTCGTTTCCGTAGGAATTTCGGTAATGAATAATACATATAAACCTTCCTCTTGAACATCCATTGATAAAGACTGTATGAAAATCTGTTCTGAAGATTTTGAGTTTACCAAAAACGCGGCGAGTGACTTTGTTTTGTAATAATACTAGTTTCCCGCGCGGGACTTCGTTCCCGTGGGAATTTCGGTAATGTCTTGAACACATATATCTTCCTCTTGAATCACTCCGTCAATTGGTGAAAACCGTATGAATATCTGATCTGTTGTTTTTGAGTCTATCGCGTTCAGACACACAAAAAGACGCGGCGAGGGACTTTTTTTGTTTTATAATATAATATAGTACAGTTTACGTAGTTTGTTCGCAGTTTAATTCTTTTCGTCATAGTTTCATGAAGTTTCAATATTCATTGTTAGTTTCATTGAAGATATCCTTGCCAAACTTGTATATGCTTGTATCCTCTCTTTCCCCAGGGAACGTAATGTGCTCAACAGACATCTGCGCCGCAAACTCAACTTGCTACCCAGACCGAGACGGGCCGAAGTGCTTCTGCCACCATAACTTCAACTCATACAACTACTCAGCCAAAGCCTGTGTACCAGTGAACATGTGCAACGAGGGGCGGCCTTATTGCGGACAGATCTGCCAAGATATAGGCTCTGGGGCGTTTCATTGTTTATGTGAGAAAGAGTGGCTGATTGATAGGCTGGGGATCTCTCACGTTTGTATTGCGCCGGGTGAGTCTAACTTCGATCAAGAATACATCTACTTATATGTAGTAGTAGTAAAATTCATCCCAATGGATAGGCAATGGAACTGAGCCATACAGCCAAATCTTACGCAGTATTTCTTGTGTTCATCTTTTTTAAGGCTTTCGCCAAATCTTTAACTTCTTTTTTCTTCGCCAGTCAGGTAATACCCGAAGTAACGCTATTATAGCCAAATCTTTCGTAAATTAAACATTAAAGTCATTCGTAATCTATTTTTCATAGTAATCTTGATGGTCATAATCGTTTATATGTCTTTTCTGTGTATATGTGTCTTTTCTGTGTATATATGTCTTTTCCGTGTATATATGTCTTTTCTGTGTATATATGTCTTTTCCTTGCTTAAATGTCTTCTTCGAGTTAAGTCAAATTATAGCTCTCCGATGCTGGATATGAAATATTCAAAAATAGTTTCGTAAGTTGCTGAATTTTTAAGTAATTCCTATAGGCGGGATAATCTGATAAATATGTTGAAGTTTATCTATCATGAAAATTCTATGCAAATTGAACGCTGGACAATCAAAAAATATATGATGTAAAGTTTGGTCTACGTTTAGCGAGCACTCTTCATTATACATTTATTTTTTGTCATTGCTTTTTAAGTATACAATGAAAGCCAAAAAAGTTTGATAGGCCGGCCTGTGCTACACTTTTTTGAAATTAACATGGCGATATACAGGTTGAAAGGATTTATTAAAAATCCTAAACCAGTATCACTTACTGAACACTTTTTTTCTTTTTTTTGGTGGGGGGGGGGGGATTTTTTTTCCTAAACGTAGACACCACTCGGGCGCACCCCCCGAGCGCTACCCGCACCCCTCGCGTGTCTGGTGTAGGAGTAATGTCTACGTTTAGGCAAAAAATGAACTATTCCCATTGAAAAATATTTTTAAATTTTTTTTTCATTAATGTGTTCTTTGAGTGATACCGATCCTGGATTTTGAATATAGCTAGGAGGTTTGCTTTCACCCAGTATTTAAGAGCTTATCCTTGTTTTTATTATGAGTAATTTTTCAGTATATTTTTCGTATTATTACATTTTAGGCCCTTATAACATGATTTAAAGTTAAATGACAGTTAACAACCCACATGGAAGCGTGTAAAAACATGTCTTACTTATACTGAAGTAGCTTTCCGACCGCGACTCCGCGCGCGTGGACTACAGGTTATATCGTGCCCAACTGTTGGATAAAATGTAGCCTATGTCCTTTCCCAGGCTCTAATCTATCTCTGTACCAAATTTCATCAAAATCGGTTCAGTACTTTAGGCGAGGAAGACGGACAGACAGAGTTGCTTTCGCATTTATAATATTAGTAAGGATTAGAAATATCTTTAAAGGCTTCTGCGAGGCTTTTAAACTATCAATTAACTTTAAATAACGTTTATGAGTAAGGGGTTACTGTAAAAAGTGACTTACATCAGCTAGCGAAAATAATAGGTCTTTACCTATGAAATTGCCGATTTTTTCTCAAGATTTATTTTATTCATAATTTATTTGATTGAACAGCTATTACTAAAATTGTTTTTTATTTAAAACCTTGGCCATATAACGGAGATATTGAGTCAAATTAATACATATTAACTTTAGATTTATTTGCTGAAAAAGAAGCTCAAATATAGCTCGTTCATCCGTTGCCCGTTTCATTGCTTATTTTTGCTGTACCGTTGTTACACTTATAACTTTCAATAAAGTAAGTATGATGAAAATTAACTAAATGTCGTCCAAACCTTTCCACAAAATTCGCATTCCCGAGAAAAATCCAAAAACGTTAGTATGGAAAATTCAGTTTTCCAAAAATATTGTATGAAAAACGGCAATTTCATAGGTAAAGACCTATTATAAACCCATTGAATTAAAATTTTCGATCAGTTGATTACCTTAGTAAGGAAGACCAATCTTATGGGTTTCTGGGCTGTTTAGTTTCAAGTATTTTAGTTACGCACTAAAATTTCATTAAAATCAAACAGGTAATTAAGGAAGATCGGTTATCTAAAACTAGCATTCCGCCCGGGACTTCGAAATAATGATGTAACCTATACTACTCAGGGATAATGTAGCATTCTAATGGTGATAGAATTTTTCAAATCGGTCTAGAAGTTTCGGAGCCTATTAAATGCAAACAAACAATTAAATCTTTCCTCTTTATAATATTACTAGCATTCCGCCCGGGACTTCGTTCCCGTGGGAATTCGGGAAAATTATGTAGCCTATGTCCATCGGGAATAATGTAGATTCTAATGATGAAAGAATTTTTCAAATCGGTCCAGTAGTTTCGGAGCCTATTCAATGCAAACGAACAATCAAATCTTTCCTCTTTATAATATTAGTATAGATTGTTGTTAGAAAACTAAAGATGAGCACACTTTAAAAATAAGCTTTTTTTTTCAGATCCCGAAGCCATGTTGTTTTTCAGCACTCGTAATGAGATTAAGTACTTAACGCTAAAGTCGAAGAAGATAATTACAGTAGCGAGCGGCATAAAACAGGTAGGCTAATTAATCTATGGCTGGCTTTTGCCTGCGACTTCGTTCGCGTGAAAAAGTAGCCTATGTCACTTTTCAGCCCTATAAACTATCCTTATGCAAAATATCACGTTGGTCTATTGCTCCTTTACGAATTTTAAGGTCTTCTTGCCGTGTAGATATAGTCAAGTGTGTGGCAAACTTGGCTAACCCTGGTGTCAGAGTTTTCAAGCCGCATAATGGCCTCTGACTTGGTTTTAACGACTGTAGTCAATCGACAACAGTCGGGATCGACAGGCTTAACGTGCCCTCCGAAGCACGGAAACGCTCGTGATAAATTGCCACTTTGGTCACCCATCAGGTTCCCTGCCTCGGTATACTTTGCTTAACCTCACTGATTGGTTGAGTTCAGCTAGCGCCACTGGGCTACGAGCGCTTCAATCCATCCATCCATAAATTACGTCGCACGAATTTCATGATTTTTTGACCCCCTCCCCCTCCTTGTCACAGCTGGTCACATTTGTTAGATTCCCCCCTCCATAGCGTGTCGTCACATATTTTTTGCATATTTTCCATTTTTTGTAATTTTCTTATAAAAGCAGTACTTAATAGTTGTTATTTTTTTTGGGAACTCAAAACATTGTCTTAATCAAAGTAAAAACGTAAAAAGAGTGTTTGGGACTGAGGATGTTAAGTTTGTCGTTAATAGTTAAGAGGATCGACTACCGCGCCCATGTCCATACAAAAAGGGAAAACGTTTTGCTACCCCTAAATCTTCTCCGATTTTGATAATTTTTCACTATGTTGTTGTCCCTATCAAAAACTATGCCTCTATGTTTTCCTTTTTTGAAAATTTTGTTTAGATAAAAAGTTATAAGGATCTGTAATCTTGCTTTATTGGGTTTGAAAAACATTCATTTTAAATTCATTGTATTTCAGAAATAAAGTAAATTTTCGGAAAAAACAAAAAATAGAGGCATAGATTATATTCTGCTGAAAAGATTGATACCAAAAAGTAGTATATTTAGTACAGTTTAGGGGTTGGGAAACGTTTTCCCCCCAAACGCGATTTTCGACAAAAAAATACCTAGAAACACAGCCGAGCTGCAACTGTCTCTATCGCACGCTATGCGCGGGGGCCGAGCGCGGTCGCGACAGAGAATGATTCTCCAAATACCTATTTTCCTACGCTCGCGGCGCTATAGAATAGTCTTAACACGTTTTGATACTCATAACACATTTTGAAATGTGACATCACGAAACTTATGACTCCTCCCACCCCCTTGTCACACAATGTCACACTTTGTCGACCCCCTCCCCTCCCCTTAACGTGTGACGTAATTTATGGATGGTCCCTTATACAAGGTGTAAGAGAGTGCTTATCAAAAACTGAAAACCTGAATCCAGACCTTCATTCTGAATGATTTTCCAGTGGAATTTCCTCAATATTTTTTTTGTTTCATGTTTTTTTAATATTAAGTTTACACTTCATTTTGCAATTGTAAACAATATAAACAATAAAGCACAAGGACCAGCAATTGCAGTACGAAAGTTGCGCTGCGAGGGACGCGTCTTTGCTATACGTTGCGTAGCGCAAACGAAATTAAAGAAAAATCCTTATCTAGACGTTTCTGGGAAAAAAAATTACTTTTAGCCGATCATAGTTATGATAGATACACTATACTTCTATCGTATCTTCGTATATACTTCTATTTATTTTATATACTTATATTTGATTTCTATTTCTACGTATTTTAAATAGTTACTAAGTTTTTTTTTTTTTTTTTATCATTAATATTTGCACCACCCGCTTCTGTTTTACCTTCTTATTATTTCTTCTCTACCCCAAGGTTGCCTGGAAGAGATTGCCTTTTAGCAATAAGGCCGCCCTTCTGTACACTTTCTTGTTTTTGTTTGTTTTTGTCAGTTTATATTTATGTGTGTGCAAATAAAGAGTTAAATAATAATAATAATAGATTCCATCGTTTAACTATTTGCTAAGTTGTTCCTTACACTATGGCCGGATTCTGTAACTTCAGTTGTGTGTCGATGGAATGAAGGCCATTTTTTTTTTCAATTTCAATTTCTTTATTGCAAGTCACAAAAAAATCTTTAAAGATCTTACAACACAATAACAATAAGTCTGATGTGACGCCCCGTGGGGGCACAGCAATTTAAGGAGAAGAGCGACTAGCTATGTTAAGTTTAAAATAATATTTATATAATTCAATTTAATGTAAATTATTAACATTTCAAGTATTTATTTATTATAATTAAAATTTTCAAGTAATACATTATTGTTATCAGAAGAAAGAGCAGAAGTACTTTAGTGGTTAAGTTATTTTTGCAAGTGTTTATCTTCGAAAAACTCGTTCAAATTGTAATAGGCTTTAGCTACATTTTTTTTTGTTAAGGTGGCGAAATTGAGAACTATTTAACTTTCATATACTTGCTGACATCCACCTCGACCAGCAGCACCACCGCCAACTGAACGTAAAGTTCCAAACTACCTAGCAACTGAAAATTCAGTTGGCGGTGGCGCCACCAGTCAAAGCAGCTGTCATTAGATGTATGAAATTTGGAGAGTTCTCAGTTTCACCACCTGAACGTATAAAATGGCGACCATTCCATCGACAAACAACTGAAGTTACAGAATCGGTGCCCCGGTAAATAGGGAAAGTTGGAGTGCGTTAAATAGGGAAGTGGCTGGATGAAAACAGCGGAGGATCGTGCAAAGTGGCGCACCTTGGGGGCGGCCTGTGTTCAGCAGTGGTCTGCAATAGGCTGATATGATGATGATGATGATGAAATAGAAAGAAAAAAAAGAAAGAAAATTTGTTTATTAAAGCAACCCTAAACATAAAAAACTTAACTAAACTTAAATTATACTATACAGGGCTTTAGGTATCTCTCTTTCAACCTCTCGGGTGGTTAATCAGCCCATGAAACTAAACAACTTCCCCAAGGAACATAGGTCAAAATACGAAAAAAATTTTTTAATCTGCCATACAAAATGCGCTACATGCTGATGAAGTTTGTATGGGAACTCAAATTTTTTTTTCATAGTCCTTGGGGGAGTTGTTCAGTTTCATGGACCGATTAACCATCCGAGAGGTTGAAAGAGATTTACCTAAAGCCCTGTATAGGTTGTTTTTATATAAAAGTTTTGTTTTATAATTTTTTTTGTTCCTCGCAGGCTCACGGTGTCAATTATGATGGTACACATGTGTACTGGGTGGAAACAGCGCACGGTCATCAGTCCATCGTCCGGGCGAGGTTGGATAAAGTGGCCGATACCAAACAAGTTAGTATTATTGTCAATAATGAAATACTAAATTTCACGCGGTTTTGTCTGGGTTTAGGCGTACATTCTTCTACTGTTCCAGGTCGATCATCACGAGATTGATTGGGCTGGTTACCCTGGTTAGGTGGGTTAGGGTTCCACTGGTTACAGAATTGTTGACCCCTGTTTCTCTAGGGATTTAGCGGCCGATAAAAAATATGAAAGTCATAAAACGACGTGCCTGGATTTCTCGGTATAAAAGGTGTATCAGGATTACAATAATTTTGATTGCGCGGCGGAAAGTTTCCGAAGTTAAAATGATTGGTTTGATTCGCTAGTCCATAATTTTGATTCGGGTTTCGATTTGACTGGCTTTGATTTTGGTTTCGATTTTGATTATGATTTTGGTTTTCGAAGTATCTGTGGTGTTTCGTTGGACGAGGAAATGGTGGTCTAGGAATATTATGATTTCTTATGCAGTACTGTAATAAGAAACTTTCCTCCTCAGGTATAATTTCTAAAGCTTTCTCGAGAGTTTTTGGATTTTATAATCTCATAACACGTGAGAGATCTGCGGGCAGGCTGTACAAAAATATATTTAACGCGGTGTTATTATAATACTTTCTTTGTTTGTTGCATGGTTGGGTCGCCATTGTTCATGGCTGGTTATAATTTGCATGACGTGTAAATATCGCTCTTGGGTAGTGGCATATTTATGAAGCACATATTCGCACTTTTTTATGAACATATTAAGTCATTTTGTATTACCGTCGAATTAAGAGATAATTTCAGAAGGAATCATTAAATAACGTGTTGGAATAGTTTGATCAATCGTACCATATTCTGGTGGTGGAGTATTAAGGGGTGAGTCTGCGCCAGAGGGATCATCTCTAAGATGTTCCATTGAGTAGTTTGTTGTTATTGCGTTCCTTCAAATCTTCTTCGTATGCTTCGGTATTATTTGGAACCGATTGAGTATCTGAACCAGTAATTTCAGCCGAGGCTGACGGTATAAAATAATGGGTCTTTACCTATAAAATTGCCGTTTTTCATACAATGTTTTTAAAAAACTGAATTTTCCATACTAACGTTTTTGGATTTTCCCCGGGAATGCGAAATCCAAATTTAGCAAAATTTTGTGGGAAGGTTTGGACAACGTTATGTTAATTTTCGTCATACTTATTTTATTGAAAATTGTAACTGTAAGAACGGTACAGCAAAAATAAGCAATGAAACGGGCAACGGATGAAACGAGCTATATTTGAGCTTCTTTTTCAGCAATTAAATCTAAAGTAAATATGTATTAATTTGACTCAATAGCTCCCTTATATGGCCAAGATTTTAAATAAAAAATAGTTTTAGTAATAGCTGTTCAATCAAATTAATTATGAATAAAATAAAGCATGAGAAAAAATCAGCAATTTCATAGGTAAAGACCTATTATTATAGGACAGATTTGAGCGAATTACAGCGTATTTTCCCCCTATGTCCGTAAGTACTAATCCTCTTATAATATGTGCATAAAGTTTTTGGACTGCTTTCACAATGTAAGTTAGTTGATTAAGGATAGCACGAAGTATAAGTTTGTTATTTAACACTTCCGGATTTCTTGAGAAGGCTCGTGGATCGTTGTATGGAACTCTTTGAGAGTTAGTATGTGGATTTGTATGTCCAGCTGGATTTCCAAAATTTTCACAATTCATTTTATTCATACATGATCATGATTAATAAAATTCGCTTCAAAATTCGCCTTTTTTGTGATAAAAGTAATGCTGCAGCTAATATTCACTTGTAGAAATTAATAAAAATTCGCTTCAATGAGCGTTGCTTTGATCGTTTTTAATAGCTCCAGGAGTTTTCCTCAGGAAGCTTTTCTTGCTACAGGCCTGAGCTTAAATAAATATTTTCGCAGATTGCAATAATCCAACGGGCACACAGGTCTACCGAAGGATGATTTGATAAGGAAGGATATATAGTTCCACCCAATTCTGTTGCTGATGTGGAGGTGTAGATTTTTCTTCGATTTTTCTCAACGATGAATTGACAATATTTATTAGGGCTCCGCGAGGGCGCTTCCTTGATAAGAAGTAACGACTCAAGTGCACTCGGGTCGGACTCTTATTAAAAGGTATCGAGTTCCCTTGCCATGGACCATTATTCGAAAATGCTTTCAAGATTATAGTACATATTTTGTGTCCAGCCGCCATGATGGAAAAACAGTGCTGTGCAAGATACAAGCTTTTACAAAACTTAATTTTAGTAAAGTTTGTATAATTGTCTCTAATCGTTTAAAATAGGTTTCATCGTACGCCAATAGGTGGCAGGTACGCCTGGCTTCGAAAAAAATTCTTAGTATCCCTTAAATCCCTACTAATATTATAAAAAAATATATATATATATATATATATATATATATATATATATATATTCTAATAATATATATATTATATTCTAATAAAACATAAATAGTACTTATTAGTACCCATATATATACATATGTCTATCTATAACCAATATGGTTTAAATAAGATAATTTTAAAGCTGTATGTTCTAAAAATTCAAATTGGGAGAGGCCACTGTCCCCTAAGATACAGAGTAATCTAGTTTAGGAGGCAGAGACTCAAATGAAATGTAAACTTTTTGGTGAATAAAAAGATTTTATTTATTTATTTATAAATGCGAAAGTCACTCTGTCTGTCTGTTAGGCTTTCACGCCTAAACTACTGAACCGATTTTGATGAAATTTGGTTCAGATATAGATTAGACCTTGGGAAAGGAGATAGACTACATTTTATCCCACTTCTGGGCACGATATCACCTTTAGTTGACGCGAGTGGAAAGCTAGTCATATATAATAACACCTTATACTTTGAGTAGTTTATTAATCTGTAAATCATGTTTGGTCGAGTGGTAGTGACGCTGCTTCTTGATCGGCGGGTCCTGGGTTCGATCCCCAGTCGGGGCAAACATTTGTGAGAAAAGCAGATGGGGTCATGGGTGTTTGTGTTTGTCTTTATGTGTATTCCGAGGGACCCACGACACAAGGGAAAACCTTAGTGTGGGCCTTTGAGTGTGTAGCGTTTATTTATTTATTTAGGTGGTAGTAGGCGTGGGTCTAGAAGACCCAGGCGACATCAGCTTCGACTGGCTGAACGGTCTGATCTACTTCGGCGACGCGGAGCGAGGTCTCATCGCCGCCTGCACTCCAGACGGGACCATGTGCACTAGGATTAGGACCAACGCACGCGTGCCCAAGTTCGTCACTCTTAATGTTAGGATAGGGTGAGTACGAAAAAAAAAACACACCACCAGGCCGTAGACAGAGAAAAGGTATAGACTGCGGCCGAGCGTGCCACCGAAAGGGACAGAAAATATTAGTACTGCCGCAGTCGGCCGTAGTACTGCGCTTTAATGTGCTATAACACGAACGAATTAACTGTGCACCTCGCGCTGTACTGTTAACACAGCGCGAGGTGCACAGTTAATTCGTACGGGTTACAGCACAGTAAAGTGCTGGCCTTGAAAAAACCGGCACGCGCTAAGGGACAAAAAATGCCCAGCATTGTCTCTTTTTTTCACGTGCAATTGATGTGATTTTGTCCTTATCTGTGCAACCGAAAAATAAGATATCCAGCAGTCTATACCTTTTCTCTGTCTACGCACCAGGCGGCTATTCCACTAATAAATTCGTTCAGGTAGCGAAATTGAAAACTATCCAAACAAAAATTTTATTACGGCTACTTTAGTTGGTGACGCCACCACCAACTGAATGTTAAGTTGTTTAGTAGTTTGTAACTTAACGCTCGGTTGATGGTGGTGCTGCTGGTCGAGGTGGCTGTCATCAAGTGTAGTGTATGAAGTTTCAATAGTTCTCAATTTCACCACCTGCAGCTCTAGCACGATAACGACAAACTCGCGCTCGGCTCACGCTGAGACTTCACTTTGATTGTGCGAGGGTTCCGCGCAAAGGCTTGCTCGCCCTATGGCGTTGTCAATGTTGACATTTTGACATAGGACCGTGGTGTTGTCGCGGCGCTCACACTATCGTACTCGGCCTGCAGAATGGGTACAATGGTCACCATTGTCATTCAACCGCCATTAATTATGATTAGTGAAATATCCATCTATAATCAAATCTGGGGCTTGGTGTTGCCAGTTCATTAAAGTTACAGCTTTTTTAAATGTTCTAACGTTCTTGTTTACGTCAATAAGACGGAAATGTTTGGAGTGGTTGGTCACCAGCTGGCCTAAAGTATCAGATACTTTGACGGTGATAAAAAGTGAGAGTACACCATGGTTGCGAAGAAGAAGACCAAAGGCATCCTCACACGACAAAGTCAAACAGAGTAAATTGGAGTTGGTTGATCTTATGAAAAAAACCTGGAATCAGAGGCAGAGCCAAAAAGCTTCATATTAAAAGAACAGTTAAAACAAGAAAAATTAAAAACTGAAATGATGGAGTTGAAGTTAGCTCAACAAAAGGCAAAAGCTTACTCTGAAAATAAAAATCTATTCATCTATTCATGGAAAATAAAAATAAAAGGACAATGCATCTTAGGGCATCTTATTTGACAAGCATAGTAACTCGCTCCATCGTCGACCTCATCTTTGACCTTATGGTCAAGATTGAGGTCAAGAGTTAACCCATCTTATAATAATAATAAAAAAACTTTAACGGTAACTTACTTCTAAGTTTTATTGAACAACACGATTTAAAACTTAGCAACACTTGGGGTAGACCATTTTGCCGAACTATGTGGTTTTTTGGGGACAGAGAATCACAAATCGATCATATCTTAACTAGTGCTAAAATACCTTTGTACTTGAATCGATTAAGGATGAGAAGGGACAATTAATAAACACTGATCACAAGTTGATATGGGGAACGATCCGTCTATCTAGTTTTTTCGCAAAACTTAAACACGTAAATCAGAGTATACTCGGTTCACAATAAGCCAAGCTGATGCCACTTGAGGGGGCAATTACTGTTAACTATAGACGAGGGTCCAAGTCAGGTACAAAATCGCAGAACGTATGGACCGCTCGGTAAAAAAAATGGGTGTATTGTTTCTTGGAAGTAACAGTTTAGATACTTTCTATTGCCATGGAATTTTAAGATTTAAGTTTAGTTTATTCTACTCCCTTACCGAAATAAGACTTCTGTTGATTTTTCAGTAACCATGTACAACAATAATAACACACAGTAACAGTTCTACAGTTATCGTTGTAAGAGACAATTTTTCGCCCTTGGGACTCCTCGGAACAACCCTCCAATGGTGCTTCAAACAACAAAAGTGAACTGTTCGGAAAACATCTTAGTTGTGATGTACATCAAATAATAATAAATGTTTTTAATAGTGCTATGAAAACTGTGGGCGACAAGAAGTACTTACAGAAACATCTCGTTTAACGATGGTATCAGTGAGTACAATCAAAAGAATCATATCAAATGGCCCTACCGTAACTCCACGAAAACGTTGCAAATTCGTTGTTAGAATCATTTACAGTTTCTACGCTAAAAATGTTGTACCGACGTTATCACAACTACATCAGGAATTGATGTCAAACGAAATTGGTTTTCCTTATTGTAAAACAAGACTTCGGAAGTTGTTGCAAAAATTTGGATTCACCTACGGTCGCTTAGATGAAAGGAGAGTACTAATAGAATCTCCAAGGTTAATAAAGTTAAGACATGATTACTTAAATAAAATTCGATCAAGACGAATAGATGGAAAACCTATAAATAATGCATCTCGACGAAACGTAGTATGATACCCACAACACTATAAAAAAGTGTTTCAGAGACGCCACCGGCAAATGTGTCACAAATGCTCCTTGTTCTCGAGGAAAACGACTCATAATTTCACAAGCAGGATACGAGAAAGGGTGGATAGAAGGAGCTTTGCTAACATCAAGCAAAGATTTAATATATTCAAGTGCTGACTACCATCAGGACATGAATGCTGAGTTATTCGAAAATTGGTTCAGTTTAAAACTCTCCCAAATGAACACAAAGTTCAGTAATTGTCCTCGATAACGCCTCCTATCACTCTCGATAAAGTCGAAAATACTATGTTCGGGTTGGAGAAAAGATGACATAATATTTTTTTTTAAATCAGCGTGGTGTCAAAACACAAAAGTCAACAGTCAAGATATTATTAAAAATTGTAAAAAACAGAATTTCCAAAAATCATATGTTGTCGATGAGTTAGCGAAAGAAGCTGGACACGAAGTGGTTCGCCTCTCTCAGTATTACTGCACACTGAAACCAATTGAAAATATGTGGAATCATTTATAAAAATTATACCATAGCATCTGTTAGGAACCTAGTGGGAACCTTGGCTGCAGACCGTGTTAGGAGCTACATCCTCCTGTGTAAATCGACCATAGCATTGTCGCTGTTAGGAACCAAGTGGCAACCTTGGCTGCAGAATGTATCAGGAGCTCCGTCCTCCTGTGTAAATCGACCTTGCCCTTGCGTAGTCGAGGAAACGTTCGAACCGTCAATTTTATACCCGCTACGTGTGTAAAGTTAAAGACAGTAAAGATAACGCAATTGTTAAGGCCTATTGTGGAACTTTTAATAAAGAGTTTGCCAGAAGAAAAGTTGTTGTTGCTCGCTACTCCCAGTAGCCAGGCCAGAACCCATAACGTCCAATTGGAACCCTCGGCCCCAATTAGACCAGCACTTGACGAAGTTGGCTAGTTGAAATACCCTACCGTTCCAATTAGACTGTAGAAAAACCTCTAACCTAAGGTAGAGAGCATGCGCTATTCTTAGTAATGTACCAAAGGAAGAGGAAGCTAAGGAATGAGAACTTTTCACTTAAGGATCTATCAAAAGAGCATAAATCAACGAGGATATAAATAATCTACAAATACCTCAAGAAACACAAATACAACAGAGCTCGCACAGTAAGCAGATGCTTTATCCCAATGTCTCGCTGGGTCGAAGACTTGCAAGAAAGCCAGGGTCCATTAACAGAAGTAATAGAAGAAAATAGTGAAATCACGTTAGACTCAGACTTTGAATTTCTAATACAATCAGCTCAACGAAAAACGGAATAGTCCGTAAAACTGACCAAGTAGTAACATAACTGTCTATGTAAAGCACCACCGCGTGAGCTGTTAGTGCAAATAGCAAAAGTAATGAAGAACGCATTGTTACCAAACGACATGCCCAAATAAAAGCATTGGAGGAAACAGATTCCTAAAAGTCACAGCCAAAGCTAATGGTTGACTTTAGAAAAATTACAATTACAAATGTTGGATAACGCATCCAATTTTTTATTACGTGTTCTTGACGCCAAAATGAAAACACTCGAGAGCTATCAAGACAATCGAATGCTATCGAGCTTCCTAGAGACAAGGTCTACGGATGATTACATTTTTAAATCACCCAGAATCCTGGACAGACTATATGTGATAGGTTTAGACTTAGAATAGTAGATTGTATGACAAGGGAGCAAAGTACTATTTTTACGGCGAGGGCGCGGGATTAAAAAGTACAGTCAACAGCATATCAGGTTACCACAAACTGCCAAATTTCCCCGATAGAAAGTAAACTAATGCTTGTAGATAAAATTGAAAATCGATTGAAGAAATTTGAAGAAAAATAAAATATTAATGCATTAATAAAATCATTAATAAATGCACGCTAATAGAAGTCAGTAATATCTTAACAGGTACATGCTGAAAATTGATTAATAGATATGTGCCTATCACCAATAGCAAAGCTTAGGCCACCAGCAATCGTTACAATCCTTTGCTCCAGTTCTGTGAGCTCCACCACTTCTGCATCGACCCCACAACATGTCCTCTGCCTAGCAGCCTCTACCTTGCTGGCCTTCCTTTTTACAGTAGCTTTTTTTATCTTTTCAATAAAT
Source organism: Aproaerema taeniolella (assembly GCA_949987775.1). Classification (NCBI taxonomy): domain Eukaryota; kingdom Metazoa; phylum Arthropoda; class Insecta; order Lepidoptera; family Gelechiidae; genus Aproaerema; species Aproaerema taeniolella. The sequence continues at coordinate 4,581,859 of OX465264.1, forward strand.
ACTACACACGCAACAACGAAAAAGTTTGCCCACTGCTTCCAATCTTTAACACACCCGTTGCCATCACTGCTAGATATCAAAACAGAACGATTTCTTGCCATCCATTTAGCATCCGGGTCCTAGCATTGGCTTTACGAGCATTGGCTTTACGAGTGGCAAAGATATGACCTCGTCTTCATCAGCCCAATCAACTTTTCTACTTAGCTGTTTTGATAAAATGAAAAAGCATAAGTGTTCTTCATTTAACAGTCGTGCCGTTAACTCGGTCAATGTTTGTTTCTTTGGAGGTACTGAATCCCATGCCGGTACAAAATGACGATATTTTTCGCCCAATGAACTTATTATTTTTGTTATTACCATACTTTCTGGTACCTGTACTCCACTTACTGTCCTTTTGCCTACCTGATGCGGCTTACACAAGATAAATGATATTATTTATTCACGCAGGATATGCAATGATATTTCAGACCTCTGCTCGTAAATTAAAAAAGTGCTGTGTTGCAGTTTTGCACCTGCAGAATTACATTATTATTAAGTCTCGTCAGATTGACGCCTTGTGCCTTGGCGTCCAACTTTTCCCAAGCCGACATCTTTTTTTCATCATCGGTTGCACGGGGCCAGGTGCTATCCACGATATGAAACACATTCACGGCGTTTAGTATGACTTTTACTTGGAACTTCCTTTTCAAATTTTTCGCACCCTCTAATTTGCAGTCCTGGGCCTCGATTCTGTAACTCCAGTTGGATGTCGATAGGGTTTCAGTTGAGTTTCGATAGGGTGAAAGTTGTGTCTCAGAAGTGTGTCAGTGGAGTGTAAGCTGAATGAACACCTTAATGACTTCCAAATGGAAAACTTATCGTTCAAAATCCATTGTCTATGTCCACCGATCGTTTCTCAATGATTTCTCAATGGAACACTGACTTGGTATAAGTTGTATGATAGGTCATTGCCATATAAGTATTATTCCATTTCATAAACATAGAAATAAGTTGAAGTCATGTTATGCACCACTGACATAAAGATGTCTATGACATGCACAGTTATTTTTTCTATGTCTATGACTACTTTACAACAAGTCTTTCGAAACTTCACTGACCTCTATACATGTATATACTTTGTATAGAAATACAGGTCATTGAGGACTTTTGGTTTAGAAAGTGGTATTCTACTTATTTCTATGTCTATGATGTACCCAGTATAAAACTCTGAAATGTTAATGGATACGAGAAAAGAGGACATTTTAAAATCTCTAAGGAACACCGTTGATGAAAAATTGCTTGCTTGCTTGGTCTTTAGATCAATTCTTGTTTTTGTATATTAAATGAAATTAAACTTAGGTTAGGTTAGGTTCTCACGGGCTGAAAAGAAGCACGATTGGTGTTCTTGAGGAAATAGGGCAGGTCTGCAGATTCTCTTTCTGCATACCGACCCATTTGCCTGCTGGACGAGGCCGGAAAACTATTCGAAAGAATTATTTCCTCTAATTCAGCACGCACTTGTGGAGCGTCGGCCCCGACCTGTCGAATGACCAGTTCGGTTTCCGACAGTCACGCTCGACGTTGACGCGATTGCGGCAAGTCTTCATATCAACAACGCCTTTAACTCGTTACCCTGGAGGACGATAAGGGAGGTACTGGTTTACCATCAGGTACCTTCCTACCTGTAGCGCCTGGTTGAAAGTTACTTGCAGGACAAGTGCATAAAGTTTAATGGTCGAGATGGAGTTCTTCATCACAGGAAGATGACGTGTGGGGTACCGTAGCATAAACGTGCTACTGTGGAACTTCGAATATTTTAAAATTACATGATTTATTTCTTCAGTTATCGTATTTTCCGCGGACTACAATGCCTATTAGCAAATTACCACGAACCAAAACGTCACTAATTATTTTGATGCCGTTTTGGTTTGTAAGTAATTTTAGTTTCTGTAAAAAAAAATAATTAACTACTACTAGTAATTTTCGAAAAGGAGTATATTTTTTCAAAGAACAAACATTAAATAAAAACTAGTCAAGTGCAAGTCGGACTCGCGCACGAAGGGTTCCGTACTATTACTTATAAAACCGGCCAAGGACTCTATAAACACCATTATCGCTATAAAAGCGGCAAAAAAAATCACGTTTGTTGTATGGGAGCCCCCTTAAATATTTAATTTATTCTAGTTTTTAGTAATTGATGTTATAGCAGCAACCGAAATACATCATCTGTAAAAACTTCAACAGTCTAACTATCACGGTTCATGAAATACAGCCTCAGACAGACTTTCTATAAAATGAGCAAAAAAATCACGTTTTTTGTATGGGAGCCCCCTTAAATATTTATTTTATTCTGGTTTTTAGTATTAAATACTAAAAACAACAAATTTTGTTGTTATAGGGCCAATGAAAAAACATCATCTGCGAAAATTTCAACTGACTAACTATCACGGTTCACGAGATACAGCCTGGTGACAGACGAACGGACGGACGGGCGGACGGACAGCGGAGGCTTAGTAATAGGGTCCCGTTTTTTCCCTTTGGGTACGGAACCCTAAAAAACTTAGTCGTATTGAGAACCTCCTCCTTTTTTTAAAGTCGGTTGAAAAGTGGTACTTATGGGATGGTAAAAGCCGAAACATCTCTGACTCTATTTTGGAATTTTATGTTTTAGAAAATTTTATTTCCTAGAGTTTCTACAGAAGTATGTCTATGTGTAAGTAAGAACGAAGTTACAAGTACTTGCTGAACAGTAAGATTGCATTAAGGTTGTATAATGTTACCATAATGTTACTAGCAATTGACGGCTGGTTTGGTCGAGTGGTAGTGGCACTGCCTCTTGATCGACGGGTCCTGGGTTCGAATCCCAGTTGGGGCAAATATTTGTGTTAAAAGCAGATGTTTATTGTCGGGTCGTGGGTGTTTGTGTCTGTCTTTATAAGGGGTTCCGAGGGACCCACGACACAAGAGAAAACCTTAATGTGGGCCTTTGAGTGTATGGCGTTTTATTTATTTATAACTAGCTTTACGCCCGGGACTTCGTTCCCGTGGGAATTTCAGAAAATTATGTAGCCTATGTGTTAATCCAGGGTATCAGCTACCTCCATACCAAATTTGATCAAAATCGGTCTAGCCGTTCTCGAGTTATAAGTGTTGTAACAAACACGACTTTCTTTTATATTATAGAATTTATGAAACCAAGATTATGAAATCAGGTATTGTCTAGAATCCCCAGGGATTGTTTGTATAAAAGCTCTGGAATAGTCAAATAGAGTATGGAATGAGATTATATAGTATACACTACACATACACAGTGTTTTAGGTATCGTATACAGTCCCGGAACAGCAACCAGCAATGAATGCAGGTTTCCATTGATTGTAAATATAAGGACAGATAACATTCAGAATACCTAACTACTGGGTGAAAGGAACAGAAAAACCAATAATCCTTATGCTTTCTATGTTTGGAATTTATTAGATTAGGAATCATTATTAAATTACTACTGCAAAACTATGCTCAATCGTACTTTTTGTAGATATTCCGATAATTATTTCATTTTCATGAAAAAAATCAACTTTTTGAATGGCCTCTCCTTGCCTGTTGTGCAGATTCAATTCTTGTCCCTATTTACAAGTTTAAACCCTCGACTCACACCTGGAATAAAAGTTGCAATTTATAAAAGTAATTCATATAAATAATTTACAGCATGCTGAGCTATTTCCAATATGTAAGTCAGCTGGGTCAAATGGTCACTGGTCAGCTAAGACTCTCGTCGTAGTTAGGTATGAAACAGATAAACGCTAAGTGGTAATCACTTCTTCAAGAATTCAAATATAAGAAATGCGATGCACCTATTTTCTTGCTGTGTTTTCCAAAAAACATAATATTATGTTTTTCTCAAGCGTCACACAGGTTATGAGGGCAAAGAGATAAGCGTGAAACACAAGTAATTCGTGATTTTGTAAAGATAAAGACAAAACATTAAAAGAGCAATTTTTGTGATAATGTAAGGAGTAGTATTGTAAGTAGCTATAGGTGCTATATGTATGTAGAGTAAGGATGATAATTATGAATAAAAGCTAGTCTTAAGTCAACCGTAGTTTCGCTTAAACGTCCCTCTCCACATGGCGACCCTGCCACGTGAGGTGTCGGGTTCGGCCGTCTCCGTCGCCGACGTGTTTACCGGGCACTATTGTTTTAAGTGTGGGAATTAAGTGAAAAGGATTAATCAAAAACAATTTTAGTGACTGTTACCAAATAAAATGTTATTGTTTTATTAAAAACATAAAAATAAAATACAAAAATGTGCAATTCAAGAGTTGAGAAGGAGGATGTCTTCATTAATCAAAATTCGGCGGCAGGAAATAATGACTCGGTATTTTCGGAAATGAAAACACATCTATCGACCATCAGTGTTGTGATGATTTTCATTTGTTCACTACTGGCTATCCTGGGACTCTACTGCTGCTACAAGATGTATAAGAAATGCCACAATAACTGGTCTACAGATTTAATAATCCAGCATAATCTACGTCGCTCATTCAACAGAGCCAAATAAGTAGAACGAGATAACGATGATGTCAATCCCTGATCGTTTTCATGAGCTGCAAAAAAGTGTTGTGTAGTGTATTGGTGATAGTGCGCGTAATAATTATTAAAAAGCGTTGTGAAGTGAAATCAAAGTGATTACCAACAGAAATACGTACTTTGAATGACAATGGACAGTTGAACTTAAGTAGTTAAGTTTTACGTGTAGGTATATAATTACATTTTAAGGAAACTGATTTTAATATGTCTAAATAAAAGGATAAAGGTATGTAATTAAAATTAAGGTTTTAAAATTAAAATAATATCTTGTTATGACAAGTCAACTATCAGAAATTTATTTTAAGTTGAAAACAATAAGAGAAAAATTAGTTAGGCTTAATTATGAAAGAAGAAAGCCAGAAATATTAAAAATAAAATTAGATGAAGCGACTTTATTACATTCAGAGTATTTAGAAATTAGTATAGAAATTAGTGATCAAATTAGTAATAAGAAAATAACGGGAGAGAGTTTATTACGAACACAATTTTATTGTGATCAAATCAAGGATTTATACATAGAAATAAAAGATTTTTGTAATAAATATACTGAGTTTTTAACTAGTGGAAGTGGTAACAAATCGAAAAGCTCCAAAATGTCAGAGTTTAATTTAAAAGTTGCTCTTTCTTTGCTACCGGTCATGACTGAAGATGAGGCTGTTATAAAACAACTCATTGATTCTATTGAATACTATAATTCAATTTTGGAAGAAAAATCCAAACAAAGTTTAATTAATTTTGTTTTGAAAAATAGACTGACACAGTTAGCAAAATTAAAAATGTCGACGTCATATTCTTCCGTCGAAGCTTTGATAAAGGACATGAGAAAGCAATTGTTGCCTAAGAAATCAGCCACGGCTATCCAAAATAAAATGCAATCTTTAAAGCAAGGTGACTTGACTATTGAAGATTTCGGTAAGCAATTGACTGAGATGTTTGTTAATCTAACGATTACACAGTCCGAGGGCGATTCAAAAAAGTATGAAATTCTGAAAAATATAAATGAAAAGCTAGCAATTAAAAGATTCGCTGACGGCTTGCGTAATCGTCGGATTAGTACCATTATTGCAGCGCGAGATTACGAATCCTTAAAGGATGCAGTTCAAGGAGCAAAGGACGAGGAGACTAACTTGCCGACTACCTCTGGTGATGTTCTAGCGTTTAATCATCGTAAAAATAATTCTTTCAACAGAGGCTATGGTCGAGGTCGTGCTTTTCATAGGGGTCAACGACGTTACTTTCAAGGCCAAAGAGACCCAAAGGGTACGCCCCAGGGTACCTACAACAACTCAGGCCGAGGCACCAGTCGAGGCAGGTACCGAGCTCCGAACTATCGAGGCCGAGGAAATCGAGGTAAGTACCATAATTTCCGTGAAAACAATGGATATCGCCAGGAAAATGTTCAAACCATGAATACTTGTCAAAACGGGCAAAATATGACCGATCCAGCAGCCCCAACAGGCCCAGCAACCCCAAATCAGTTTTTTCGTGAATAAAAATGAAATAATTTTTGCAAGTAAAAATACTAGTACAGTAAGTTTTCAAGTACAAAACAAAAAATTCTCATGGTTAATTGACACCGGAGCGTCAATTTCTGCTTTGGACTTGCATAGCGCGAAGCAATTGGATATTACAATTTATGACAATGAGCTTATAATAAATGGTATAGGTGGGAAAATAAAAGCAATTGGATATGTGTACTTACACCTAATGATTAATGGATACACTTTTGTTCATAAGTTTCATGTTCTTGAGAACTTACCGTGCGAATATGATGGGATTATTGGTCAGGATTTTCTTTTAAAATACCAAGGTTTAGTTAATTTCCAAAACTATACTCTTTCTTTGGTTACGAGCAAAAATGAATTGGTGAATGTACCTCTTACAAATTGTAAAAATAATTACATTTTGCCACCAAGATCGGAATCAATGCATTATGTAGTAACGGACATACGAGATGAGTGTATAGTTTGTGCGTCAGAGTTACAGGATGGTATTTTTTTAGCAAGCACATTAGTTAGCCCCGTTAATGGTAGAATACCAATACGAATTTTGAATATAACAGAACAGGAAATTAAGCTTCAAGATTTTAAATTAGAGATACATAAAGCAAGCGATTATTACATATGTAGTTTTGATAAAAGTCACTCTCCAAATGCAGATCGAGTTAAAACACTGTTTTCAAAATTAAAATTAGAAACATTAAATAAAGAAGAGAAAGTGTCTATTGAAAACTTATGTGCAAAATTTTCCGATATTTTCTACTTACCAGGTGATAAATTATCAACGACAAATATTTACAAACATACTATATCTTTAAAGCCAAATACAGACCCTATTTTTACAAAGCCGTATAGGTTACCCCACTCCCAGAAAAACATAATACAAAATGAATTAGATAAAATGATAGATCAAGGAATAGTGGAAAAATGCTCTAGTGAATGGTCCAGTCCACTTTTAATTGTGCCGAAAAAGTCAGATAAGAACAGTGAACGTAAATGGCGCATAGTGATAGATTATAGGAAACTAAACAATAATATACAGGATGATAAGTACCCCCTCCCCAATATAATAGAGATACTTGATTCCCTTTCCGGATGTATATATTTTACGCACCTAGATTTAGCGAATGGATATTATCAGTGCGATTTAGATATAAATAGTAGAAACCTCACAGCATTTTCGTCTGGGCAGTACAGAATGACCCGTATGCCCATGGGATTAAAATCTAGTCCAAATTCATTCACAAGGATGATTAATATGGCTATGTCGGGACTAACGTATGACAAATGCCTAGTATATCTTGACGATTTAATAGTTTTTGGGAAAAACCTTGAAAATCACAATAAAAACTTATTAGATATTTTTACAAGATTACGTCAAGTCAATTTAAAGCTCAATCCCGAAAAATGTGTATTTTTGAAGAAAGAAGTTTTGTACTTAGGCCACATAGTATCAAGTGATGGTGTGTTACCTGACCCGGACAAGATAACAGCTATTAAAAACTTTCCAACTCCAACAAATTCCGATGCAGTAAAGCGTTTTGTTGCATTTGCAAATTACTATCGTAAATTCATTCCTAGGTTTGCAGAAATAGCCCTACCATTGAATCATTTATCCCGAAAAAATGTGCCTTTTGAATGGAATCAAAAATGTAAAAAATCATTTGAAAAACTTAAAGAAAAAATTACCTCACCGCCCATATTGCAATACCCGGATTTATCAGACAAAAATACATTTATACTACAAACTGATGCATCTGGCTGTGCTTTGGGAGCAGTATTAAGTAATCAAGATAATAAACCAGTAGCATTTGCAAGCAGAACTTTAAATAAATCAGAACTAAATTACCCAACTATAGAAAAAGAACTTTTAGCTATAGTTTGGGCCATTAAACACTTTAGGCCATACTTGTACGGACGATATTTCATTATAAGAACAGATCACAGACCTCTTGTTTATTTGTTTGGTATGCGCGATCCATCGAGTCGACTATTGAAGTTCCGATTAGCACTTGAAGAGTATGATTTCAGTGTAGAATACGTAAAAGGCTCAGATAACGCACCGGCCGACGCTTTATCGCGTATACAGTTAACGTGTAAGGATTTGAAGGAAATTAACGAAAATATACATGTAATGACAAGATCTATGTATAAAAAAGCATGTACTACTCTTCCGGATGCTGTTGTTTCTCAGGATGAACGGCCTGATCAACCGAAAATCGTGGAAACACATAGTAAACCGCAGGAGTCAATAGAATTACAATTTATTAATAAAACAAAATTAGAAAAGTATAGGAAGCGACAAGAAGCACACTTGGAAAGCAAATTATTTCTCTATGATGCGAAAAAGAAAGTAATATTTATCAAATATCTAGACTCTTCATCGCAATCCTCGCCACGCGAATTTGTGAAAGACCTAGATCAATTTTGTAAGAAAATAAATGTCGACATAAACGTAATATACATATTGAAAAATAAAAATAATAATATATTTATAGAGAAAATATTGCAAGAATTAAAAAGTCCAAGCTGTAATACTAACTTAAAGTTATGCATTTTAAAAGATGTAATAAGAATAGAGGATAAAGATCAAAGAAAAGTAATTATGAATGACTTTCATCTTTTGCCCACAAGTGGCCATGCGGGCATGAGACGAATGTACAACAACGTGAAAAAATATTACTTTTGGCCAGGTATGGAAAATGAAATTAGGAATTTTGTAAAGCATTGTGGAAAATGTCAGAAAAATAAACATTCAAGACCGATAAAAGAGCCTATGTCCATCACCACCACGGCTACATATGCGTTCGAAAAAGTTTTTCTTGATTTAGTAGGACCTTTAGAAACCGATAATAATAATTACTCCTATATACTTACCACACAGTGCGAGTTAACTAAATATGTTGAGGCATATCCATTGGTTTCAAAGAGAAGTGAAGAAGTAGCAAAGGCGTTCGTAGACAACTTCATACTTCGCTACGGCGTGCCAAAACAAATAGCTACGGACAGAGGAACGGAGTTCCTTTCATCAATTTTTAAAGAGGTAAGTAAACTACTAAAAATAGAACAACTAAATTCCACAGCTTACCACCATCAGAGCATCGGCGCATTAGAAAATACTCACAAGCATTTAAAAGCTTTTTTACGGATACAAACTGAAAAACATCCTAATACTTGGAGTACATGGTTACCTTTTTGGAACTTTTCATTTAATACCACAGTACATAGTGAAACGAAATATACACCCTTCGAACTTGTATTTGGTAGAAAATGTTCCCTACCTAGTAACTTAATAGGTGAAATTGTAGAACCACTGTATAATCACGACAGTTACCCTAAAGAACTAAAATTCAGACTCCAGTTGTCTCAAAAAGACGCTAGAGACCATCTAATTAAGTCTAAAATGAAAAGAAAGGATCAATATGACCTTAGTAAGAATCCTATTACATATAAACCACAGGACTTAGTATTAGTTAAGAATGAAGTAGGTAATAAGCTAGATAGTGTATACTTGGGCCCATATAGAGTATTGAAAGATCTTTCACCTAATGTAGAATTAGAAGTTAATGGAAAACCTATGTTAGTACATAAAAATAGAACTAAGTTATATCATATCTAATATAAAAAAAAATGTACTTACTGTTAATTTTTTTTTTCTTTTTCCGTGGGAGATGTAAGGAGTAGTATTGTAAGTAGCTATAGGTGCTATATGTATGTAGAGTAAGGATGATAATTATGAATAAAAGCTAGTCTTAAGTCAACCGTAGTTTCGCTTAAACGTCCCTCTCCACAATAAAAACTAAAAAGACTGACCTGCAGCAGCTGATACCCGTAATCCGTTCAAAAGTACAATATTTGAAGCCTGTTTCCAAGCTTTTACTTATTTCTGACCTGGTTTTTAAAAGCTTTCGGTACATTTTATGTTAGATATATAACAATAATAAAGAAATTGAAATTCTGACAATTTAAATACTATCCAATTGAAAAACATATAAAAAGAAGCAAGTCTCGCAACATGCTCGCACTGCGTTTCTCTACTTAAAAAGGTTGTGGGATATAATTTTTTTAAGTGAAAACTTCTTTAGCGGCGTTTTGCACTTTCAAGTATGGGTAAAAAAATTCTTTAGCGGCGTTTGCACTTTCAAGTATGGGTAAAAAAACTAACGCACACGTGACTGACACGTGACCCTGATCGAAAATTCGTAAGGCGGAGAATAAATATAGGAAATTAAAACTACAAAAGTCAAGATTTCATCCGGTGTCAGCATAGAAAAAATTAAATTAAATATTAATGCACTAGGTACGTTAATGTTTAAGTTTTCACTTCTGCCGGCACTCCCGGAGTGCAACTCGTTGTTTTTTTTATTAAGAATGGGTTCGCTCTTGACTTCAATCTATCTCAGGGCAAAGATATGGTCGAGGATGTAGCGAACTCACTCAGAAAAAGCCTATTCACTCGTACTTTAAAGATATTCGGATTGTATGAGTTCAAGAATACAGACGCTGGCAGAGAATTCCACTCCTTGGCAGTGCGCAATACAAAAGATAATCCCTTAGAAAAACTATAAAATCTTCTAAGTATATATTTCTTAAATTTTTCTGCTGTAACATTAAATTACTTATTTAAATGCACTTCTATTTTTCCAATTAGAAATAAGAATAGCAGCTCAAAATACGAAAATCAGATGAAGTAAGATTTATCATGTTTTGCATTAATATTTATTTTAAGACTCAATGAAATGGCTCAGAGTGTAACAAGGAACTTTTTTTTACATAAGTTTTTTTGAGTTATAAAATAAGTTATATTTTCTAAAACAGTTAGCCCCAATACAACACAATACAATACTTTTTATTGTACACCAAAAAATATAAGTATATCAAAGACTCCATTTATCAGCCGTTTTGATTTATTTCTTCCAGGCAACAAACTGAACCATTACAGATATTTTTAAAAGCTAATCAGTGATACTTTAGGGCAGGTTTAAAAAATGAAGTTCGATACTAGACAGTCGAGTTCAACACGGTGTGTGATAGTTTTTTGACAGGTAGGTACTTACGAACACTTATAACCCATATAAAATTTATTGAAGTGGTTAACGTTACATTCGCACTTCGAAAATGTCCTGAATGGGCTCCGAGAAAAAATGGGGCCTTTTTTGTTTGTTTTTGCTCTACTTGGGAAGGACGCACTACCGAGCCCCCAGATGATAATTACATCATGGCAAGTCACTGACAGTGATTACTTCTGAGTGGCATTGACGTTTCGAAAATTTTTACCTATTGTCTCTGAATAACGTGACTCTGGCTGGAACTCGCCACCATTTTCTCAAACTATTGAGAGACGATTGAGATTGCAATGATAATCATTTGGACGGCACTGTGAGACCACTGATCTCATAATGCCGTCAGAGTGTCGATAGGGTTTCAGTGTAATGACAATGACTGATTTTTACAGAATCGCTAGCCTGTTGGGTTGGGGGCCCGCTGACGTCATGGTCCCGCCGTAAATTCCTTGCGCGTCCTTCGACTGCTTGTTAAATTAATTTGAGAAATATGAATTCGCTTCTTTTTATTATTTCGTTTTATATAGCTTCGAACGGCTTCAAATGGCTTCGAGTTCGAGCACAAAATAAAAATATCTATTTCGAAAATAATCCAAAAGAGCTCACAGGTCTATCGATTGCATTCACAGACATATATCGAGATAGACGGTAAAAGTTTACCTACCTTGCGTGTAAAAAGTGTGAGGTTTTGTCACAGTTTTCTCCGACTTAAGTCAGTCCGCTTGAGACTTTGCCGTAAATGATAGTCGATTTTAATCGGACCTACATTATTATTTTACTTAATTAAGCGCCTTTGAATAGTTTCCGCGCGGTCTTGATTTCCGATCACTAAATATCGCTCGTGACGTAATTTTAGACACGAAAAATTCGACACGCTAGTTTCTCATACAGTTTGAAGCGCTCTTTTCGTCTATTTCGATAGGTCTGTGATTGCATTGGTTTGTTAAGGAAGGATAGCAGTGAAGACAGCTTATTGTTCCGCTCGATTCTGGGAAACTTGAATAATTGCGTCTACTACGCACGCTTTTGTTCTGTTCCCTGGCGAATTTTTAAGTAAACAAATTTCTTTGTGTAGGATCAAATTCTACAGTTCTTCTTCTTAAAAGAATATAACTTCTAAGGGTTCACTTACTTGATTCATTTCAGTGGGCTGACCTGAAATAGTTGTCCGCAGATTCTACCTACTGGAAGGTTCGGTTTCTTCAATACGCTGTTACTTTTGCTACTTTAACCTTTAAATGTGTGATTATGATGACTGTCTTTTAGTTAAAGTTACAGGACTAACACGATATTAGTCCAGCAGGCCGAGTACGATAGTGACAGCGCCGCGACAACACCGCGGTCCTATGTCAAATGTCAACATTTGCAACGCCATAGGGCGAGCAAGCCTTTGCGCGGGGCCCTCGCGCAATCAAAGTGAAGTTTCAGCGTCAGCCGAGCGCGAGTTTGTCGTTATCGTGCGAGAGCTGCTGTAACTTACGAGTAACTTGCCCCTTAAGGCGACTACAGCACCTAAATTACGATTTTATGATGCGTAGATAAGCATGACGCACTGCATTAAATCGAAAAAAAATACTACGGTAATATTCAGGACATAAACTAGATAAGTAGTTTTCTGAAAACATGATTCAGCACTTTTGGTTCGATAGAAAAAGCTCACAAAGTCACCTCTAAATACCCAATATTGTGTATCTTTTAAGCTGTAAAAACGATAGTAAAATGCACACAGGAACTTGAATTTGCTATCAAAATGTTCGTGATTGAACACTCTCGATAAGTAGTTATTGCATTTTTCGATTTATGTTGTTACCTTTCCATAAACTCATTTTTCTAACTTTCGAACACATTTGAAAAGGTCCCGCTCAGTAATTAATTATCAATGTCTAGGTCAAAACCTAATTTTCCCGTACTATATGGGCCGCGTGCCGCTTCTTCTGCCATACCTACCGTAATTTTGCGAAGTACGCTTAGGTACTAGAGGGCGCTAGGATGATGATTGCACCCGGGCGCTACATGAGCTAGAGACGCCTCTGCCAATATTTCATTTAATTTAATAGGGGTGATAGCCCAGTTGGTAATGAGCCAGACTTGTAATCGGTAGGTTGCGGGTTCAAAGCCTGGTGCGGGCCTGTACCACTAAAATTCGTCTTTTCGGATTTATAATTATCACTTGCTCAACGATGAAGGAAAATGATAATTGTAATAAAACCTGCTCGTACAAGAAAATTCATTTTCGAAAGACGAGAGGTCCACCAATCCGCATTGGGCCAGTGTGGTGGACTATGGCCTAAATCCCCTTCGTGTTTCGAAGGGAGGCCCGTGCCCCTCGGTGAGGACGTATATGGGCTGGTAAAAAAAAAAACATTTCAACAATTTTGTCTCCCACAGAAAAATGTACTGGGCGGATTGGCACCAAAAGTCAGTGATAATGTCTGCCAGCATGGATGGATCAGACGCTAAGGTGCTGGTGGACAAGTTGGACTCGTTCCCCACCGGCCTGGCGCTGGACATGCCGAGTGGGAGGCTGTACTACGTCGATATAATGCTGAAGGGGGTCAACATCAACAATGGGAAGGATTTCGTGAGTAAATTAATCTTTAATCTCTGGAAAGCGAATGTTAAAATAGCAGTTCTTTAGACCCTTTCACCGTCATGCTCATTGAATTCTTCGTCCCTGCACGATACGCCATATATTTGCGACGAATGCAAGCCACTATTTTGCTAGTGAAGTAACTACTTTATATCGATATCTAGTTAAATCGCTTTTCTTAAAAGATTTACTGCTCTAGGGGACAGAAATATCAAAGAACTAGGCATGTAAATGATGGACGCTTTAAGGCGACTACAGCACCTAAATTACGATTTTATGATGCGTAGATAAGCATGACGCACTGCATTGAATCGAAGAAAAAAAATACTACGGTAATATTCAGGACATAAACTAGATAAGTAGTTTGCTGAAAACATGATTCAGCACTTTTGTTTCGATAGAAAAAGCTCACAAAGTCACCTCTAAATCCCAATATTGGATATCTTTTAAGCTGTAAAAACGATAGTAAAATGCACACAGGAACTTGAATATGCTATCGAAATGTTCGTGTTTGAACACTCTCGATAAGTAGTTAACGAATTTTTCGATTTAAGCTGTTACCTTTCCATAAATCTCATTTTTCTAACTTTCGAACAAGTTTTTACGCACGCACGCTTTCATAGTCCGTAAACTTAGTATAACGATACAATTCGCACTGCCGGCCCAGGCCTGTTGAGAGACGGAGATGGCACTATTCCTATGTGTGCCGCCTTTTGCTCAAGAACGATTGGGTGCTGTAGTCGCCTTAAGACGCTTCTGGCGGTGAAAGGGTAAAAAAACTGTCCATGAAAATAATTACGTTGAATCATTTTCTACCTTAGATCGTAATGGAGCCATCATCAGACATGGGGCGGCTACACCAGCCGTACTCTCTGGCAGTGTTCGAGAACCTCATCTTCTGGAGCGATTGGACCTTCAACACGATCCAATCGACTGAGAAACTCAATGGACGACACAACTCTTTGATTACAACGCTTGACTCGCCTGTGTACGGTATGTTAGATTGTTTTTCTTATAGACTCCTTTACCAGCGTTAAAACGTTTTTATTTTATTCGGCTAACATTTTGAAACAAATTTTGTGTTCACAAAAAATTTTTAGGGAAAGAAAAATGATCGGCGCGAATGGGCTAACGCAGGCGGGGCCACGTAATACAATAAATACTTGTACGGAAAAGACATGTATTTATTGACAAGTATTTATGGAAAAGACGATTCTTTTCCATACAAGTATTTATTGTAAAGGTGGCACTTCACTTCGCGTTGCGTGTTCGCGTAGCGTATTCGCCGCATTTGTCCAAATAATTGTACGTAGTCCAAACAGCACAAACACGACGTCCTCACTTGGGATTCCAACAGGAAATAAGGTCTTATAATCATGTTGCTTCCTTTGATGTGTAACCAAAGAACGGATCGGCGTATTTGCCTATTTGTGTGTTTGTAATATTTGTGGAAATATGGCAAATATAGACGAAGAAATTCTTCACACATGGTATTTTTGGCCGAATACAGCAAATACGCGAATACACAACTCCAAGTGAAGCGCGTGGAATACGCACGCGGGACCAAGCATTACAATAAATACTTGTATGAAAAAGACACGCGGGGCAATCCCGCGTGCGTAACGAAATCCACAAAATATTAATAACACTAAAATTTAAAATTTTGAATCTCCCCCGACATTCTATTGCTTTTAACTTTTAAACTGCTGAACAGATTTTCATGAAAAATGGCTAAGAACACTCGGGATAAAATTATCTATGACAAAAAAAAAACTAAAGGAAAATCGGTTCATTCGTTTGCGAGCTACGATACCACAAACAGATACACATACAGACATGTTAAACTTATAACACCCCTCTTTTTTGTCGGGGGTTAAAAACAGCCTTATGTATAGGTCGGTATAGGGGTGTACAGTCACCATATTTTCAGGTATGCACCTGTACCACCCGCTTCTGACCAAAGCTATATTCAACCCGTGCGCTGAACACAAATGCTCACACTTCTGCTTGCTTAAATCCAACGCCACATACAGCTGCGCGTGCCCGGATGGAATGGAGCTTATTCAGCCTCAAAATGACACCTGTCAGGGTAAGTATGAATTTATGTTAGAATACTTTTTTTTCTCCCTTTTTTTACCAGCCCTTAAACGTCCCCACCGAGGGGCACGGGCCTCCCTTCGAAACACGAAGGGGATTTAGGCCATAGTCCGTCACGCTGGCCCAATGCGGGTTGGTGGACCGCTCGTCTTTCGAAAATGAATTTTCTTGGACGGGCGGGTGTCATCACCGAAACCGTACATAATCCAAAAAGACGAATTTAGTGGTACAGGCCCGCATCAGTATTTGAACCCAAGACCTTCCGATTACAAATCTGGCTCATTACCAACTGGGCTGTCACTGCTTTTTTCTCCCTTATGGCTTCGCAAATATTTTTTTTTAAATTATTAGATGGGTTAACTCTTGACCTCAATCTGGACCAAGGTCATAGACGAGGTCGACGATGGAGCGAGTTAACCCAGAATGCCTAATAAGGCACTGGTACTCCTACGCACTGACGGAACACAGTAAGCTGTTTGGCGTCGGACTTCGCGAACCAGACGGCCCTTCACAGGGCCTACCACACCGCATGAGATCATAGGCGCGAACTTAGATTCAGAACAAATTGAGGTATCGTTGCCTGGGGTAGATTAATAGGAGGCAGGTCTCATTTGTGTTTCCTAAGTCACCTCTTACGACAACCACAGAAAGAAATGGGGTGGTGTTATTCTCAACCGATCAAAAAGGGGCACAAGTAGCCAATGACACTGAGAATACTCGTTTTCGCGACAAAATGCTGACTAAAACCGAATGTGAATACAATTTACCATTGACGCAGGACACAGAACATGGCACGTACGCAACAACCAATAGCGAGCCTCCACGCGGTCAAATTAAAAAAAAAAAGACGCGACATTCAAAAAATAAGACATCTGCGAAGGTACATCATATAGGCTACTTACGGATATTTTTCTGTTTTCTAGAAATGTTAAACTACCGTCCTCAGTACTTAATAGTGGCTGGTGGGGCTAACTTCACCCGCGTGCAATACAACTTGCTGGGCCATCCCGGGACTCAACTGACGTACTTCGACATCGGCAGGGTGCAGGCTATGGCCTACGATAGTCTTAGAGGTAAGGCAGAGCTGGGGCCACATATTATTTCTTTGTAGCATAAATAATAATTCGTAGTTATAATCCAGGTTAAAAAACCGGCCAAGAGCGTGTCGGGCCACGCGCATTGTAGGGTTCCGTAGCAACATGGTTCAAATATGCAGCTGGCTTCATAATTCTACGAGCAGAATCTCAACTAAGTTTGGCACTTGGTCGACTATTACTCGCGAACTTGAAGAGCCATCTTATGTGTGATAGTTTTCCTTTTAATTTCGTTGTATATACTAGCACATTTTTAGAAACAACCATTTAGCTGGTAGAGGGGCGGGGGACACTTGTGTTTGACAAAAATTTTCACTTTAAAAATTAATTTTTCGCAAACGGAGTGCTGAATCGAAAAACGTTCTTAGTAAACCCCTTTTGTCTTTTAAAAAGCTGTCCTATGACACCCCATTTGATGATATAGGCGAGAAAAAAAAAATTAATCTCCCTTTCACGTCTATGGGAGACACCCGAAAAAATTTTTTTTTCTAAGATTTTACTCTACAGTTCTGGCGGCGTAGTTTATATGTATGACCATGCCAAATTTCAGCTCTATAGTACCAAGGGTTTCTTAGGAAACCCGCGGACAGACGGACAGACGGACATGGGGAAACTATAAGGGTTCGTAGATTACTACGGAACCCTAAAAAGTATCTTTGGTACAGAGTCTATGCAAATAAAACAAGAACTAAATTCACTTTAAGAATTTATTTTTTGTAGATTTAATTTAAGTTCACAAACTGGATACAAACTCTTAATTATTTGTGTCAGGTTTGTTAACTATAAGTAGGGACAATTCTGAATTAACTTACGCTTAACTATTTTAAACATGAAATTTTATTACCAATGAAAGACTTGATTTTCGCCTGGCGTGTCTTCAGTTTAAATCTGAGACACGTCTGAAGGTGATGTAATCGAAATCGGTCCTAAAATATAAAATACTAGCATCCCGCTCGGGACTTCGTTCCCGTGGGAATTCGGGAATGTTATGTAGGCTATGTTACTCAGGGATGATGTAGCATTCGAATGGTGAAAGATTTTTTTAAATCGGCCCAGTACTTTTTGAGCCTATTCATTACAAACATACAAACATACAAAAATAGGTACAAATCTTTCCTCTTTATAATATTAGTGTAGAAATAAGTTGAACTAAGTAGTGTAAAAATCAAGTCTTTCATTCGTAATAATATGGAGTTCCATCAGGAAGCAACAACACTAAGTGTAAACTACATGAAATATTTTAAATAGAAGTATACTCGGTTCATAATAAGCTGAGCTGATGCCACTTGAAAGTAGTAAGTGCTGCTATCTCGTTTAACTATTGTTTTACAAGTGGTTTGGTATTGTAGTGTTAAACAACACCCATTTTTTTAGCCGAGCGGTCCATACAGTTCTGCAATTTTGTACCTGATTTGGACCCTTGTCTATTGTTAACAGTAATTGCCGCCTCAAGTGGCATCAGCTCAGCTTATTATGAACCGAGTATAAGTATATGAATCACTTCGTGATGCTTACTAATTCCATGTGTGCTTATAATATTAAATGGTTTTATGTTTTTGAATATATTAAAATATTGATTAGCTATTTTATTAATTAAGAATAAATAAGTGCTGCCTGTATCTTATAAAAAATCCATTTATTTCGAAACATGTATCTTTATTTCCAAAATAAATAATTTTTTTATAAGATACAGGTACAAATAGCACTCGTAATGAGTAAATTTTTGAATTTAGGTACACTCTCTATAGGTCCGTGGCTTCTACTCGAAAAAAAATGTTATTTGTTGAGTTGTCTCTCGGGTGTTATTTGATGATGTACTATCACCCCCAGTTCCGACTGCCCAGTTTCAAATGTTTATCCCTTGCAAGCGAAGAGCAAGACAAGCCCCGCCCTCATCTTAAATTGAGCAATCACAGGACTGGACATTTTTTTGTTGCTAAACAATATGCTCTAAAACATTAAAAATTGCCAGATGGCTGGTCTGTTTTGGTCAGTTGCATCTTTTGGTGTATTCCAGCTTGACGTCTCGTAGAATTTTATAATTATGTCGCAGTCACAGTTTCGGAATTTAGACCAAAGTGCTCGTCAAAATATTGTGCTACTACATGCACAAAGAAAAAATATAAGCGAAATCGCCGAAGAATTGGGAATGTCGGTAAGTTTTACTTCCTCAATTTTTTATTAATAACTAATACAAGATTAGATATTGTCCACCACATAGAAAAACCAAATAAACAAGATTTTTCTCTGATACCACATAAATCCTAGATTTAGTCTTCCCTGTTAAAGCCTGTTTAAGTTCTGTATGACACTTAAACAGAAGTTATATTTTTCTTCTAAATATAACCCTACCTAAAAATAAATAAATTCAGAGTAAAATTAAGAAGTAAAACAAATAAATACGAACTGTTTAATTAAATCATGATTGTATAACTAAAAATTTTTATGTGATTATTGAATTGATATAGGCAACATACTGTATCTTACCCATATAGAATAATAGTCTGGCGATTATTTTAATCGTCTGATAAATCGAACGCAAATCATCAAAATTTGCTTAGAATTTTTTTGAAATGCGAAAAACCCATTTTAATTGACTACTATTATGTCTTGTGCGATTACTTTCATTTATAACGTGATCATATTTCACGCACTTAATGAAATTTTATTGGTTCTAAAAATGGTCTTTAAAAACTGTTCATTTAATAATATTGTTTGGCCATCGTAGTTGCACATGTGCTGCATTCATTGTTTTTTTTATCTGTTACCCGACCTTGTCATTTTGAATGGTTAATGGTTTATGGTTCAACAGTCCCATAACACTTTGTTTGCTTGCATTTCAGAGAAATACCGTACGACTCTGGATACGGCGGCATGGCAGCGAGGGCCATGTCAATGACCGTCCTCGCCAACCTAGACCTCGAATTATAACTCCAGAAAGGCAACGGCTCCTGAAGGACCTTTTTGAGCAGGAGCCGTTTACGCCGACGCGACGCTTTAGAGTACGACTGTAGTCTAGAGACCGTCCGTCGTGCGTTAAAAAGGGAAGGTCTTAAACATAGAAGACCTGCGCGGAAAATAGCCCTGACAGACGCTCATAAAGCGGCGCGTGTTCGATTCGCACGGGATTATCGGGACTTCGATTATTCACACGCCATATTTTCCGACGAGAAAAGTTTTAGTCGAGCCAACATGGTCGTCGGCATTTATGGCAAAATACGCGATATATGCCTCGGAATACGATACCCAACCAGGAATCGGGGAGGGTAGTGGTAAACATCTGGGCCTGGATGAGTGCTACCGCTCCTGGCGAACTTGTTTACATCCCAGGGAGGGCTAACGGTGCCAGTTACCTGGAAGTGTTGCGTGACACAATGTTGCCAACAGTGCGAGTAGTTTATCCGGAGGATAATGTCCCTGAGATTTTATTTATTCAGGACAATTGTTACACCGCTCGCACTTAGTGCAAAATTGAATAGCGCAACAGTCAGATGTAAGAACGGTACCGTGGCCCTCTCGCTCTCCGGACCTTAACCCTATAGAAAATCTATGGGGTATTACGGTCCAAAGATGGGATAACAGGAGTGAACGAACCCAGGCATCACTCGTGGCACATGTGGACGAGGTGTGGGAGTCGTTTCGAGGCACAGATCTGTGCGAAGTCCTCGTTAGATCAATGCGAAGGAGATGCGATGCCGGTATAGACTCTGGCGGGGCTATGACTAATTTTTTTTTTTTTTTATATTTAGTTTGTATAGTTTTTTTTAAGTTTTGTATAGTGTAATTTTGTATTTGGTTTTTAATTAGTTCACTAGTCTTAGTTTAAATAAAATAGTAAATTAAGCTGTTTAATATAAGTATTGAGTAGGTGTAAGTCATATTACTGCGTTAATTTTATCAATTATAAGTAATAATATTATATAAATTTTATTGCATTTTTTACTCCAACCCTCAAACTAAAATCTAAAAACTACAATGGCGCCTTCAAATTACAATAGGTGACAAAAAATATAAGTAACTAAATGGCGTTATTGAATAAGCCCCAATGTTTCCAAGCAATGCTTTGTCGTTATTGGAAAAAAAATTACCATTTGTTATCCGCAACTTGCTCGGCACATAAACAGGACACTTTTCCAAAAAAAGTAAAATCTAGTAAAAAAGCTGCCGGGCTTAACCACTTCGTTAGATTTCGCTTGCAAGCGGTAATTCTAGCTAGCCCAGCCTTTAATTTTATCCACCAATTAAGAACTTGTCCTTTTGTTAAAACAAACACCAAATAAAAAACAAACAGCCATCATGAGCGAAAACCGAAATTTAAGTAATTCTCTACGAGATGAAGGGAGAGAATTAAATGTTTCGGTAAGTATTTTTTTAAATGTTTATTACTTCTATATAGCGAGTGGGACCTCAGTTTGAGAGTGATATTTTATGCGATTTTGTCTTGGACTAGGCGTGCATTCTTCTACTGTCAGAGGATCTGAGAAAATCTCATCTAGTCTTCCACGGTTACCTTGATTGGATGAATTAGGTTGACTCCATTGGTTACTCTGGTTTTGTTGATTACGCGGATTAAATCGGTTGCGTTAATTGATTAATAATAATCATTACGCAAGTCATAAAAAATTGTTTCCGGAAATCTAATTGTACAAGCTGACCCGTATTTCTGCATATAATAAAATAAGTAAAAAAATTTGAAAACGTTCGAAAAATTTTTTTTCCTTTTTTTTACGTTCTATCAACGTCACTGACCATAAGAAAAAATTGGCCGGTTATTAAAAAGTCTCCCTGTATAAGGCGTTATTAGGGGTTACGGAAGTTATAATTTTGATTTTGATTTCTTTGGTACTATTGATTTTCTTTGGAGCTGCAAGAGCTCATTCCGATTTTCTCATCTTTCTATTAGATATTCAGACTTATTGCAGGCGTCTATATTTCCGAACTCAATATATTTAAGCTGAATTATCTCGAAAACTAGAATCCGCCATAAAGTAACTTTTGAAAGCCTTCAGCTTAGGGAAAGTAGGAAACTGCTGCAATAAAATCCAACTTCTTGTACTCAAATTAATCGATTTATTACTTTACACGTTTAAACGCTGTGACTGCCGGAACAAGAATGACTCCATCTTTTCCGAATGACAGAACGGACAATTTGCCCCACCAGTGATAAAGTGTTACCAGTGTAAAAATTAAAATATCTAATAATAATATAAAATACTAGTTACAATTTAACAGTTTAGTGTTTATTTAATTGTGTTAAGATTTTAACCACAATAATTATTTTAAAATACACAATGATTCTTAGAAAAGCTTACTCTTTTCACGTGGAACGTCGTAAATAGATTTCTTCTGAATGAAATAGATTCATCCTCGACCACATCTTTGCCCCTGAACTAAATTGTGATACAGAGCTTATTCATGTGTATTTGATTATCAGATACGCTGTTCATATACGACGCACAGAGGAGGTCAATTAACTACGTGAGCATGTCTAACTTCAGTCGCGGTATTTCCCGAGTGCTGGTGTACAGAGGCCTAGTGAACGTCGTTGATATGGACTATGGTAAGTGCTTTAATGTTAAGACATGTGACTGCCTGCTTCTGTATTTCAGCAGCTCGAGTATGATGGTGATAGCACGCGTAGTGCGCCGCGGTCCTATGTCAAAATGTCAACATTGACAACGACAGAGGACGAGCAAGTCGCGAGGCCATCGCAAAATCAAAGTGAAGTTTCAGCGTCAGCCGAGTGGCGCGCCGCGAGAGTTTGTCGCCATCGTGCTCGAGCTGAACAGTTCATATACTTCACCCGAATCTCTAAGCTATCGTTATTGTGCATCTTATGAGCTCGCTAAGTCATAGAAGCTACACATTATTACTAAATTTTACCATAATACCTACTATTTTTTTTGTGTACAAGGAAATTAATTTATCAATACGCCGAGTAGTTTTTGGTTCTCTTTAGTACTCTCACTAGGTTGACTAGAAGAAATCCCCTCGCGGGATAAGTCCGCCTTTGTAAACTTCCTGTTACTGTAAACATGTTTTCCTCTGTATTACCATACCTTGAACTTGAGAACGGCTTGACCAATTTAGATGATTCTTTTTTTATGTGTTCCTTATTGTCACGACTATTTAAAAAAAATATGGATTTATATATTTTTTTTAAATCCACCTGTACAATTCCCACTGAAACGAAGTCGCAGGCGGACAGCTAGTAGAATAAATACATACACACATACACCTAAGCTTTCGTGGTTGCTTGTGCGCTGTTGCTGTAGACTCCGTCGGAGCACCAGTCCCAGCGCTGGACGATGGTAGGGTCGAGTAGGGGAGAAGAGAAACACTTGAGTGTAGTTGGAAGACTAAATAAACATTTAGAATAACATTCGTTGCCGCCGGCCGTATTTTTACTGTGGTCGTGGCGATTTTATGTAGCTACCCTATACTTTCATGACACACTAAAGATGACACCGAATGGCACTGAATGCCTGCAAAAGTGTTGGATTTTGGACGCAATATTGAAAAAAAATTTAAAATCGACGAACTATTTCAAGTGGGGTATCGTTGAATAGGTAGGTATTAAAAAAAATTAAGTTTCTCATAGCGTTTTTCAATCAGAAATACCGTTTAGGATCTATGACGATTTAAACACTGCGCGCGCTCTGCCCCTCTCTCGAAAATGGTTCAAGATATAAAAAAAATGTGTGAACAAAAATTGTAGAGAATTTAATCCTCTACAATATAAAGCCAACATTGCGAATGATTGACTCTATTGTCTGTATTTTATTCATTTAATAATTTTCCACATTATAAACGTATGAGTCACCGACTTCAATCCCAACAATAAGTACAAATACCATAAAACCCATAGGAAACGAGATATTTGCGATAAATGTATTAAAAAAACGATTTTTTGACCTTGGAATTTCTGTAGACGCGGACACCCTACGATATGGGTTTTGAGACAAGTTTTAGTCTCTCATTCCGAGGTGAAACCCCTAATCCTGGATTATTAAATTGGCAGAACTTAACGTATTGATATATTTTGCATCAAATGAAAGTGAAGGAAGAACTCAGTCGCAACCCCTATCTGGTGGCTTGCCTAAACTAGACCTACCAGAGTTTGATGGAGATATATTAAATTGGCGTTGTAGCACGCGAGAGTAATAAATAATTAACGAAGTTATATAATTTTCCACGTCAAAAGCGTAAGAGTCACCGACTTCAATCCCAAAAAGACAATTTTTTCGAGAGTTTCCCTTCAATTTCTTCAGGATTCCACTATTAGATCCTGGTTTCCTTACCATGGGACCACCCTTAGGAATCTCCCTTTCCAACAAAACAATAATAATCAAAATCGGTTCATAAACGACGAAGTTATCCGCGGACATACATAAAAAAAATATATATACTTACGGTCGAATTGAGAAACCTCCTCCTTTTTTAAAGTCGGTTAAAAACGAGCTAGAAACGTTGTGCAAGGGTCGCAAAGGGTCACGCGAGTTAAAATCAGCGAATGCGAATTTTAATTTTTTTTAAATAATTTTATTTTAGCAAACTAAGTGCTAGTTACAAATAATCTTAAATTTAGAGTTCCTATGCCTATGGCGTCCGGATTGACAATGCCGCCGCCCGAAATGTGAAGAGCTTATATATAGTTCAAAGGGTCTCCCAAAATACATACGCTTCTTAGAATAAACAAATCGTAAAAATGGATAACTTATTGATTTTTAGGGTTACAATAATGGGATGCATTTTGAATGCACTCTAGATATAATCTTAGATTAACATATGGTGCCTTTTACTTAAGGGACTCTTAATGGGTTTTAATGCTTTCCTTTACTTTAGATAAATTAATGAATTACAAGAAAAGTATTTTAAGCAAAGCAATATTTGGAGCTTATCTAGATCTATTCTAGGAGTCGTGGGAATCCTCTTCATTAACTTCTCCTCCCCGGAACTGGAAATATTCCTTCAGGTCGAAGGGGCATTGAAGACTGCGTCGTCGTCGTCGGTTCTCTGGGTAGCAGCTCGACGTCCGTTGTAGTAGGTGCGTACTGTCGATTTTTCTTGAGTAGTCCCCCGAGTTTCTTATGGCTCATTTTCCTTGTGAAGATGAATATAATTGCGATTGAAGTCCATATCACGTAAATATGCGATGTGATTGGTTCTAAGGGATAGTCGTCTTGTACTTGCAGGTCTCTTAGACGTTGTATTTGTTGCCTCATGTGTCCCTCATCTTCGCTAAAGTATATGGGTTTCAGTTGTTTCATTGTTTCCATCTTCAACTCCGGGATTCTTAGGATTTCTTCAGGAGTTTCGACCGCGTCGATAGTGTATTCTCGGAATGTGATGCGGCAGTTGTCGTTTCTTATTAGAAAGGTTCCCTTGATTGTAGTTTGTCGTGCTCCATCTTAACATAAAATTTATATCTTCTCTGTAGTTGAAGTGTAGACTAAATACAGGTTGTTGCTAATTTGTGTCCATGAATTAGCAGGGCAGTGGATGGTCGTCAGGTTGCAGTTCTTTTCTTCAAACTTGATGATGCCTTCTTCGCACGGTGACAGCTTGATGGCTTGTCTCGTACAGACGTACTCGTCGCTTTTGATGCAGCTTACCGCTTCATATACTTTATCGTGTCGCAACAATTGTCTATGTTGGGATATTGGGTAGGTACATAAGGAATCATCTAAGGATTGGATGATGGGGGTTATATCCAAATATTCGTATTTCTGTTCCTCTACTAAAGGTAGTGACATTATGAAATAATATTCATTATTCAGTCTACGTAGTTGGACCTCTATATATGTAGTTAACATTAAAGGATTATCCGTAATCAGTTGTCCCTTAGGTACATATTTTAATGATTCTAAAAGAACATTGTGCTTTATAATTGAATAGTGGTACATGCCATGTTGGGCAAATGTTATGGCGGTTGATAATCTTTCTAATAAGCTATTTAATATTTCGACATGGTAAACCAAATGTGCGAACAACAAAACGTATTCGTTTTACTAACAATTGTTTCAAGATTCTCATACAGTTTCTTTTGTGTGATTGTAAGGTTTCTTAATTGGTTTTGGAAATCATCTAAGACTGACGAAGTCGTAGAAATTTGTTCCTTTATAATGTGACGGTTTTGTTCAATTTCCTTGGTTAAACGTTCTACGTCGTTGTCGTCTGCGTTTCCAGTTATAGATTTTATTATGGATCCTAAGCCATTTATTAAACCTCTCTTTATGCGGCCGTTTACGTTGACGTGTTCCAATATTTCATCATTTTGCTGAAGTAAATATTCAATCTCTTCGATCGATGTTTGAGCGATTTGTTTCGTGGTGTCCGATTTTTCGTGTAGAAGTTTATAGTCGTTTTTTGCTAGTTCTTGTTGTTCCGCTAGAGTATTCGTATTTAAGGCGTGTATGATCTTCCATTCTCCGGACCTTACCTTCGCGTTTCCTAAGTTGGTCACCGTGAAATTTTGGTTTGTTTTTAGTTGTTCGAAGTGGACGGTTCCGGTTGCGATTCCGAATCCGCATCTGCAATTTTTATTTCGTTTATGTGGATTTTTTGTTTTTTATTCTTACTAACGTAAAATACCGTGTTATGCGGGCCTAACTCTACAATCTTAAACGGGCCTATAAACTTATTTTTATTCTTACCTCTACTATAGTGTTCTTAATATAAATCATTTGTCCTACCTTAGGCGTACGTGCTAACCTACTCTTAGAACTACGTCCTTGTATTTTTTAACTGTTCTATATTTTCACGCACTGACTCATATACCTTGGTCATTAATTCTCGGTGTTTAGTTATATAGTCAGAGACTATAGTGGTTTCAGAAGGCTGGAATTCGAATGATATTTTAGTGCCAAAATGTACTTCGAAGGGGGTAAACTTCGTTGTGCTATGGATGGTGTTATTATACGCTAATACTGCTAAATCCGTTACAGTTTGTATTGGAGTGTCTGGGTTACTTTCTAATTGGACTCTAAGTATTTCGATTAGTGTCGAATGAAACCTTTCGATATCCGCCTTGGAAGTGGAATGTTTCGGGGTCGTTATGTTGCATTTTACTTTATACTGTTTTAGAAGTTCCTGTGTAACGGCTGAGGTCACACCCTTCTCGCCGTCTGATATGATTAACTCGGGCGCGCCGATAGTACTAAAGACACCAATAAGCATGTTACAAATGTCTACAGAGTTAAGCGTTTCTAGCTCTTTACAAAGTGCGTATTTAGAAAACTTATCTACGATCGTAAGGTATTTACGATTTTTAAAGAAAAATATATCTATCTTCCACTGTTTCATGGGCCCGTCAGGAGTTTGCGTCCTTTCGATGGGGGGCCACAATAGGGTGCCTATCATATTTCGCGCGGTTACAAATTTCGCAGTTTTCCACGTATTTACGAACCATTTTCTTCATTGGCTCCCAATAGTATTTGCGTTTAATTTCGTCTATCATGACAGTAGTACCGTTGTGTCGATTGTTTTCGATATGGACTTGTTTTATTATTTCCATTTGTTGCTCTATAGAGGAGGGTTCCTCTAGTATTTTTGTGTACCTAATGAGCTTTAGACTTGATTTATCTATTTTAGTGCGATATACTTCGGAAATAGTTAGAAAGACGTCTTCATCGGGGCATATAATCGCATACTTGTTTTTATCTAAGTAAGCGAGAACGAATTCGAAGAATTTGGATTTCGGCTTTCATTAATTTTAATAAATCCATGCCGATGAGAACATCGTATTTTTTACTGAAATCGAAAATATAAAACTTCATTTTATCTTTTCCTGGGCCGAATATTTTTTGCCAGAAGGGCGTTACGACTAGGCCTTTATGGGTTGTAGTCTGGTGGGCGGTTCTAACTGTGAAAGTTTCAGGATAATATTCTTGATCGTTAAATAGTTTTTTAAACGTGTAATTGGTCATAAAATATTTAGAGCCTGTGTCTATTAATATTTTTAAGCCGAAGCTATTTTCGATTATGTAGGGTAGGTCAGAAAATGTCACATTATTTAATTGTATTATATTTGATTTTCGTGTGGACTTTCCACAGGAAAATTTTCTTGTAGTTGATCATCTGCGTATTGGTCGTGCTCAAATTGGCCGTCGTTAGGTTGTACGTCATCGAATTGTTCGTCGTTTATTTGTTCGTATTCTATCCCTTCTTCATTAAACAATTCCTGGGCCACGACGCCTCGCCCTAGGTTGATAACCGGACCGCGGGTTGGGTTTTGCGGGGGTCTAGGTGCCGATCTCATTGAAACTTCGTTCAGGTAAACGTGGTTACGCGGACGGTTGTTGTTGTTTGGGTTGTTAAATTGTCTATTAGCGTTATTTTGCCATTGCTGTCGCATTAATGATTGTGGTCGCGGTGGGTAAGTGTGTCGTTGTGGCGCTGTAGGATAACCATTACGCGGTTGATTATTTTGCATGGGGTATCCGCGATTTTGATTCATATTATTGTGGTTGTTACCGCGGTTCATTTGATGGTTGTTCGGTGGGTAGTTATGTTGTTGTTGTGGGGATCTATAATTATTCGAAGGCTGCGGTTTATTCAATGAGAATGCCGCTACACCGTGCCTACTTTCCTGTAGCAAATTGTGCGCGCATAATTGTTGGACGTGGCTACATAGCTCTTCGTAGCTAAAGCTTATACCTTGGCTTTGTACATGCGGCGGGAGTTGTCGTAGCAGTGCCGTTTTCGCGTCCTGCTTATAAATTTCAATCGCGAATCGCGCATGTTCGTGACCGTGTTGGTCAACGAGCATCGATTCCATTGCAAACAGTTTTTTATCTAATTTAAGAATCATTTCGTTAAACGAACCACCGTTTAAGTTTAAATTTAAAATTTCATGTTTATACAGGTCGATGGTTTTGCCCTCACCACATCTATTAATTAAGGTCGATTTAATTGTATCCTAATTATAGCCATGTACCACCATACATACTACATCGGCTGCTTTGTCTCTAAGTCGCGATAGCACATGTTCGATAATACGCGGGTCGTTCCCGTGCGTAGCAATAAATTGCCTATTAGCGGCATTTAAAAATGGATATAGTCTATCCGAATTTCCGTTAAAAAGAGGAATGGCGTGAAAACTCTGGCCAATATCTACGTATCTATCAGCCATTTTATTAAAAAAATTAACTAAGTTAACTTATCGGACTAAAAAGAGAAAAAAATATCTTTAATTAAGTTTAAAACGTAGCGTATTTTCTAGTCTAGGAAAATTTTAATGTCCCACTGCTGGGCTTAGTCCTCAATTTTATATCTTTTAGGGGTTACAGGTTGCCCTTTATTTTAAAAAGAACAGAAATTCCTGACTATCTGGATATAGTAGGAAAGATTTCAATAGGGAAAGGAGTCTATTTTCCTATATGGGAAAAGACAAAAGTCGCAAACACTTACAATATGAGCGTTGCTAGCATCGCCGGCCTTAACAGTTTTTCTTGAGTTCTGGCGTCACCTTGGGCTGGAAAGCCTGACGAATCCCTCGCTGCTGCTTGCTGCTTATGCAGGTTTTATTCGCGACGCGGAAGATTCGCGATGACGCCCCACGACTTGGGCGCCAGTTAAAATCAGCGTATGCGAATTTTTTTTTTTTTAATAATTTTATTTTAGCAAACTTAGTGCTAGTTACAAGTAATCTTAAATTTAGAGTTCCTATGCCTATGGCGTCCGGATTGACAATGCCGCCGCCCGAAATGTGAAGAGCTTATATAGTTCAAAGGGTCTACCAAAATACGTACGCTTCTAAGAATAAACAAATCGTAAAAATGGATAACTTATTGATTTTTAGGGTTACAATAATGGGATGCATTTGGAATGCACTCTAGATATATTCTTAGATTAACATATGGTGCCTTTTAATTAAGGGACTCTTAATGGGTTTTAATGGTTTCCTTTACTTTAGATAAATTAATGAATTACAAGAAAAGTATTTTAAGCAAAGCAATATTTGGAGCTTATCTAGATCTATTCTAGGAGTCGTGGGAATCCTCTTCATTAACTCGCGTCATCTACCTGCGGACGGGCCGCCTATTGTTTCAACCAACACGTTCGCCTCTCAGCGATGTCCAAGTGACGCGCACGTGAGTTAAAATCAGCGTATGCGAATTTATTAAAAAATAATTTTATTTGAGCAAACTTAGTGCTAAAAACGCAGCCTATATTCTATGCCTAGGACAATTTCAATGTCCCACTGCTGGTCTTAGTTCTTAATTTCCACTTTTAGGGGTTACAGTTACAGGTTGCCCCTTATAATATGAAAAAAAATAACGGAAATTCCTGACTATTTGGATATAGGAGGAAAAGGTTGGTGGAAAAAGGAGTCTATTTTCCTATATGTGAAAAGGAAAAGTTGCAAACACTTACAGTATGAGCGTTGCTAGCATCGCCGTCTTAACAGATTTTTCTCTGGGTTCTGGCGTCACCTTGGGCTGGAAAGAATGACAAAGCCCTCGCTGTTTGGCTGCTATGCAGATTTTTCTTGGCGACGCGGGAGATTCGCGATGACGCCCCACGACTTGGGCGCTAGTTAAAATCAGCGTAGTCGTGTGCTACAAACTGCTACAGTATACGTTCAAAGGAAGGAGTTCCTTTGAATAAAATTAAGTGTCGAATTCTATTAGACTCGGAAATACAAAGGCCACGTCAGGCAAAGCATTGTTAAGAAGTTTAAACTTCCTATTGAAGAAGAGGAGAGTTTATCTGTCTTCACGTTTGGCTCCAAGACTCTACAAACATTTGATAGTTCAATGGTAAAGTTACAGTTTATGCATGTGGTACGGAAGATTCATGTGAATGTGGTTCTGTAATAGCCCAGGAGATTCCTCATCCACCAAAACTGGGAAGTGATACGAACATGACTCTTGCCGGCGACAATTCTACAGATTTGGAGTTATCTCAAATCCATTTTTACTACACGCTCTTATTAATAGAAACAAATAAAATAAAAATGTATAAAATGGATCCTCCATTAGTGTTAGTCTTAGTACATACAGTACTTAAACTATTTTTAGTACTTAAATTCTTACAAGTAGGGATGTAGTTATCTTAATTTGATGATCGACCATAACATAATTTATACAAAATAATAATCAAC
The DNA here is from genome assembly GCA_949987775.1 of Aproaerema taeniolella. Taxonomy (NCBI): domain Eukaryota; kingdom Metazoa; phylum Arthropoda; class Insecta; order Lepidoptera; family Gelechiidae; genus Aproaerema; species Aproaerema taeniolella. The sequence goes on from OX465264.1 coordinate 4,612,873, forward strand.
AAATCAGAAACATAACCAATCACAGTAGATAATTTAGTCTCAAGTGCTAAATCCACTCAGAATGCAATAGAATTGTACAAGGAAGCCAAGAAATTCTTCGAAGAAATATTAAAGAACTTGAGAGAGGGGAGCTCAAATTCAAAACAGTTTATGCGGCACATTCAAGATGCTTCTAGAGATATTTAAAATACTGTTGAAATACTGAGACTGGATTGGAACCTAGAAGAGTTTTTGGTAGAGGATCCAAGTAGGTGACCAACCAACATGTCTGCTGACTTCTCTTTCCTGATTAGGGAGGGTCCTCCGGATGCAACGGATTTAAACGACCCAGTGCCAAAGGGAGCTGAAAACACAGGATTGGACAAGTACTTCCTTCTAGAAATGCAAGATAGTGATACAACTTGAGGAATATAGATCTCTTTAAGGACGTAACAGCAGTGCCAAAAGATTGTGAATTTACCAATAACATCATAAATAGGACTCATACAGAGAATTACCATGTCGGAGCTAATGAAACATTGAGCATAAACCGTAAATGCCCACGTTGTACTAAGCAAGGAGGAGAACCTTATAAACTACCACCAACACCAGCGTTACCTACCGAAAGGGTGAACTACACCGCACCTTTTATCTTCGTGAGGATAGATCATGTGGGTATGGGACCAGTTCTTATTAATACTGTGAATGAAATTAGAAAAGTATGGATTCGTCTTTACACCTGCCTTGCAGTAAGAGCTGTTCATCTAGAAGTTGCGCGAGATCTTATTGCAAGAGAGGGCTTGCTAGCTCTGAGGAGGATGGTAGCATGCAGAGGATGGTAGACCCGCACTTATAACATTCGACAACGATACAAAAAACTGATGGCAGAAATATTGCATTGTTAAAACATACGTTGGAGGTTCATACCCCAATTTGCACCATGGTTTACTTGTTTTTAGAAAAAGGCTTATTGCCATTGTAAAAAAACTGCATAAAAAGAACTCTTGGTAAGGATCTGCTTTCCCAAAGCAGTTTTTAATACGCGTCAGCTTACTAGCGTAGGCTCGGACCTAGGTAATATTCTGAAGCCCGTAGACTTCCTCACTTTCAGGAGATGCATCAAATCTATCACAATATTATAGTGTAGATGTTATAGATATTAAGATGAGTCTATTACGTTTTCAGATTACATAACGGACTGTCTATACTTGGCGGACGCGGGGCGCAAGATGATAGAGGTGGTATCGCTGAGGACCAAGAAGAGAGCCTTGGTGCACCGCTTCGACGATGAAATACCCATCAGCTTGTGTGTCATTCCGGAATATGGGTACGTACCTCTTACAATCTAAAAACAAAAAAATGTTTTAAAATTAAATATTTTTTATTTTCTCCCAAACTTAAGCTATGTTTACCGTTACAATGACCACCCTGCCCAGCAGTTCTGCCACAGAGACTCGACGACGTTATTCACCTCGGTCTGACCACTGTGGCACGAATGCACAAAAAAACTATTCATGCTACATTTCAGAAATGTAATGGATTGAGTGATCCAACATTCGTACCATCTAGTACAGTCGATCTGTATATCGCCGCGGTCAATGATCGACGGGGCACCATAAGATAGAGTCTGTGACTGTATAGGGCTGTTGCAGCAGGATGTGGAGTGGATAGGAAAGGTGAGTCGACAAGGATACCAGCATCGAGCCAACGTAAGGAGGATAGATTCTATACTTGGTGTGTGATATAAAAATGAGCGGGAATAGAGCTGCTTGTAACCTATGATTATGAATTGTTTCTTCTTCCGACCGACGTGTCTTCGTTTTATCTTCTATTGTGCTGTTTTCATTCTTGATTATCTGGTTGGAAGTTGAAATCTAAGCCATCGGGTTCCGTTTCTGTGTCCGTTTCTATTACTTTGTATATCTTCTCGGCTTCTTGTTTGATTTTTTGTCGATCTGCAGCAATTGTTTTCCAATAAGATTTCGGTTTTATGGTGTATTTATGGACGTCATGGTTTAGGGAGTCCCTCCAACTGAAGATCGGACGTCCAACTTTTCTCGTGTATTCGTTATAGTTGTAAGCGGCGTGTAGTAGGTGTGGTTTCGGACGTCTGATAATGTGGCCGTAGTATGAAATTCTACGCACTTTTATGATTTTCGTTATTGTTTTGCCTTGTAGTATCTCGTGGATCTTTTTAGGTGGAGCGTCTTTTGATACATTGAGCATTTTCCTGAGAATGTGTCTTTCGTATTTCCTCAATTTCGATCGGTTACGCTTGGTTAATGCTGCCACATTGAGCCCATAACTCATTGTAGGGCTTATCACCATCTTATACATAAGACGTGCAATTTTCCACTCAATCTTATTTTTTTATATTGTATGGAATCAGCATTTTTGAGTTTTTAACCGCTTGTTTGCGGCGCTTTTTAATGGTGGCCGATCGATCGTGTGAGGCTGAAATAAAGGTGCGGAGGTATTTGATGCATTCGACTGGTTGGATTTGCACTCCGCCAACCCCAACCAGAGGTTGATCTTTCGCTGGCGGTCCAAATGGATCTCTGATTATTAACTTAGTTTTGTTTGTGTTGACTGAGAGTCCAACTGTGCTGAGGAGCGTTTTCAGTTTTGTTATAATGCGGTCCAAAATGTCGATGTTTTCGCCTACGAGGATAATGTCATCTGCGAATGACAAAATAACAGGGAGGGTAATGTAATCATCTTGGTTAAGTCTTATGTCTGCGTCTTCTTCCTCTAGGGTTCTCAGTACTTCGTCCATTAGTATGGTAAATAGCCGTGGTGAGAGTGGACACCCCTGTTTAACTCCTCTGCTTGTTCTGTGACTATTTGGTCAGTTCTAGGCATAGTTCCGTTTTTCATGGAACTGATTATATCGCAGATCGTGTCGGTGTCTGGGTGGTCTGAGTTTGATAGTGTCTCCTGGTTTTTATCCATTGTTTCGATTGATTGCCCTTCACTTTTTTATATCTTCAATCCATCAAGACATTGCGATGTAGCACCTGCTTGTAGCGCGGGTTGTGTTGTTTTTCAAGAACTTATAGTTTATTTTCATCCTTGTTGATTTGTGTTGTTTTGAAAGATCTTTGAAGATCTCGTATTCCTTGGCCTCTTCATTTTGTGTTATTCCTCTAAGGATGTTGCGAGCTTGTACCACTAGCTGCCTTAATTTAGGGTCGTTCGGATACCTAGCTCTACGGAACAATGCTTTCTTTAGGTTGGCTAATGCTAATCGATTTTCGCGGGATCTCGGAGTTGGTTTCATCAGTAATTCTTGAGCTGCTCCTTTGTGTTTTTTGTTGATATCGGTCCAACTAGCATTCCAATTGGAAACTTCTAATTCGTCTGATTGGGTGTGAACGGAGGTGTTTGATTCTTGTAAGACTTTCATCTTATTGGATATTAGTTCCTGGAATTTGTGTAGTACAAATTCCCTTTGTAAAAGTTCATAGTTGCATTTCTTATAGTCAAATGCCATGTTTATCGCAGTATCTTGTTGTTTGAAGTAACAAGATTTATTTTTTGTTTGAAAGCTGGATGTTTCTATTCCCCAAAGCAATTTGTGATCTGTGTTTATTAGTTTTCCCTTTTCTCCTACAATGTAGTTGATAAATACGGGTTTCTTAACGCTTGTTAGAATATGATCGATTTGCGAAATTTGATTTCCACGAAACCAGGTAGTCAGGCCCTTTAAATTGCTCGTTTGGTGATAGAAGTTGTTCCCGGTCCTTTTACATTGTTTTGTATCGTTAATGCCTGTGTGCGTTTAAGTCTCCCATTATAATTGGATAGGCTTTTATCAGGTCTCCGGTGTAGTAAAATACTTTGGGATAGACATGTGCTTGATGATGTTGGGACGTGAGAAGTGACTATAAAAAGTTCTATTGGATTGTTTATTGCAGCGATTTATATTTTTAGGTGAACTGCTAAGGTGTTACATCCTTTTTGGTATGTCGGGATTACTTCATGTGTCACTAATTTGTTTATAAGAATCGCGATGCCTCTTTTTTCTTTTGTATGTTTACCGCCGCTTAAGATCCAATTGTAATTATTTGTTTCAAAAGTTCATGTGGTGAGGTGAGTTTCTTGCAGCCCTGCCACTATTATCTGTCGATTGGATATTCTTGGTCGATGTAATGCTTGTCCTTAATTTGGGAGCAGCCTCTTACGTTCCAGGTGCCAGTTTTTAAGTTCGTACACGGGCTAACTGTTGTGCTGTTATCAGTATGGGGTGATAGCCTTATTAAGCGGTGACCAGTGGAGTCTGTAAAGGCGTCAAATTTGTTTTATTTCGTGGGAGGATTTGATTGAGGCGTTGCATTAATTTGTGTTAAAGTAGACTCATCGATCGTCGCTAGTTGACTAGTAGAGGAACAACTATGTTTATCTTCTATTCCGTTTGTGTTACTGGAGATAGTGTGATCTGTAACTATTAGACTACTGTAGTGACTGTTTTCGTAGTGTAAGTAGATGTTTTCAGGTTCAGGTGAGTCTTGAGGTTTATAAATCAGCGGCTCTTGGAAGTCATCGCTATAAACATGGACGTTCTTCTTCTTCTTCTTCTTACCAGCCCATATACGTCCCCACCGAGGGGCACGGGCCTCCCTTCGAAACACGAAGGGGATTTAGGCCATAGTCCACCACACTGGCCCAATGCGGGTTGGTGGACATGGACGTTAACCCTGTAGAACTCAGAAGCGGCTATTAAAATGTCTTCACCTCCCCAAAAACCGTTATGGAATTGATTATTGATGTATTGATCCATACTGAATGTCGTATCAGTGAGGTTATTCAAAAGCGCTAGTTTTATTTTTGGATCGTGTCGGTTTTCTGATACGAAGGTGGCTAGGTCCTTCCTTACATCTTGTGGTCAAATGTAAGGAAAAGCGTGTTATTTATTTGACTACATATAGATCTATACAAACAGTTGCCATCTTTTTCAATAGGTTGTAGTACAAACGTCCTGTTACTTTGGCTTGCCATAGTTTCGATGGTTTGTTGCCAACCAGATGTTTGACGGTGGGCTGGAGGTTTACCATGATCGCTTAGCGCGATCCAATTTAGGACCTAAACAAGTCTGCAACGCTTATTCGTACCATGATGGGTTATAAGCGATTTAATTTTGGCGCTGTTGCGATTCAAAGGCAGACCAGCGACAATTTATGTAGACATTTAAAATGGACCATAGACAACCGAGCAGTTCAAAAGCAGCGCCATCAATGGTACCATTTAAAAAAACATTCCAATTGCGAAGCAGTTCAAAGTTGGATCCTAAACAGAAATGTTTTTAAACGATCGTGGTAGGTACCCTGGGGTCTGTTTTTGTTTGATAATTTGAGAGCGTGGCTATTATTGTGAGTGTCAGAATAAGAGACAATAAAATTAAACTTTATTGGCTTTCGTTTCCCAGGGTCCGAGCTAATGTGGTTTTACTGTTTCAATAGACAAGTTTCTTTAAAACGCTTTTTTTAAAGTAAGCTATATTGTTTTATTGGTGTGTGTTGTTTAAGAACACATTTAGATAAAGTTTTGCAAGGCTCGGTATTGTTTTCCAAATTGAGAGAAGTTTGGACGGCGAAGTACTTGAATTTTATTTTTACCTATTTTTATATTGGTATTGTTGGTAAATTGATGTCCGTTAGATGTTAGTTTTTAAGTATGTAACAGTATATAGTATATGTCTAGAGTCTAGTATATGACGCCCGTTAGTCGGTGTTAGCTTATTTATGATAAGCGCGAGATCGACTTATGTCGCCGATGATGCGAAAATAATTCTGCGGCAATTTTAACTACTTAAATACTATTTACTATACCCTAGTAGTAGAAGAATGTTATTTTGAAAAGGCGTACAAAACTCATAGGAATCATTCTATTTTCTGGAGATTTAAAGGTGTCGCTTGAAATGGTTACTGATACCTAAGTAGGTACTTCGGGTAATTGTTTAGTAATTCTCGTGTTCCAGTGAGAGCGGGGTGTCACGCTTAATTTTGTTGAGATACCTGGAAAGCTAGATTATCGCCGTAAATGGAGCACTGATCTGTATTCTGCATATAGGTAAATTTATTTACTCTAGATATTCTGGCGGCTGGGCTGGGGCTCGGGATGTTGATGCTAGAAAGAGTTTTGAAATGAAAAGGGCTCACCAAATTTTTTCAGGTTTTTTCAGGTGTCGCGTAAGTATGCCGCGGGGTTGATAGCTGGTATGTCTCGTTTGTTTCCGCTTCCCTTTTCGATGCACTTAGCTGCAGGTGTGGATTTAGGTACGCGCGTGTCATAGTAAAAGGAGTGGAAAATAAGCTATCTCCGGCCCAATCCGCGATATAATTGCCTACTGTCTTAGGGTTGTCACTTTTAGCTAAATTAAAATTCAGTGCCTATAAATTGGCAAGGGTTAGGAAGTTGTATTTTTTTACTTGTATTGTCTGGGTACAGGGTTTGTGAGGTCGGTTTTAACTAATGAAAATGAAATATTTCACGTTGAAAAAAAAAGAACCTTTTGTAGGCGCGACCATTGGCGTATCTAGGGTTATTTTCTGGGGGGGGGCCGCGGGCCTGGCGAAAATTAAATGTACTCTAGCTTAATACGCTGTGTATTCAAATGTAACTAATACTGTATTATAGTATGTAATAATAAGTAAGTATGTAGATTTCTCTCAGCTGTAGATATTTTTTTTATGATTTTTGTGTGAAGTTATCAGTATTTTGCCATCGATTATAGAATTTCGAATTGGTAGCCCAATATTCTGGGGTGGGCCCTAGACCATACTGGGGTGGGCACGGCCCACCCGGCCCCCCCCCCCCCCCCTATATACGCCTATGGGCGCGACTGTCCGCGCTTCGTCGGATTCGGTTGTCGCCCAAACCGCTAACAAATATTTATAGACCAAGAGCTTGTGTTTAATTTATTTGCTGAGTATACTTACTAGTCAGTTTTTCGTAGGTATTTTTTATAGAAAAATTTTAGTATTTTTTCACATAAAGGGACCATTTTTAATTTTAATTATAACAAACATATCTTTTGAATGAATCACACATTTATTTCAAAATTACAAATTAGATACAGAAAAATACTTTCTTCGGTTTCGACTAGTGATGGATGCGCGAACCTCGTGTGCGCGCATCCATCACTAGTCGAAACCGAAGAAAGTATTTTTCTTAATAAGAATTGTTGACATTCTTAAAACTTTTAAAATGTTAAACATGAAAAAGACTGCGGACCTTGATGGTCTTTCAGTAAAAGTAATAAATTGTATAATAGATTGTATTGCTCCACATTTAGTGTTTATTTTCAATAGTTGTGTCGATGGTGGTGTGTTTCCTGATTTGATGAAACATAGTAAAGTAATTCCTCTGTTTAAAGCTGGTAGTACATCTGACCCCACCAACTTTAGACCTATTTCAATACTACCAGTACTTAGCAAAATTTTTGAAAAAATTATCCTTAGTCAAATAACTACTCACTTCTATGCTAATAAACTTATGAATATTAATCAATTTGGATTCACACGGGGTCGTTCAACAACCGATGCCGGTGTTGAACTTATTCGTCACATTTTTGAGGCCTGGGAGGATTCACATGATGCTCTTGGAGTCTTCTGTGATCTGTCCAAGGCTTTTGACTGTGTTCACTATGAGACTCTAATCAGAAAATTACATCACTATGGCATAAGAGGAAATGCACTTAGGCACTAGATCACCTGGGTCCACAGTCTGTATGGGCGTCCCGCAGGGTTCAATTTTAGGACCATTCTTGTTTCTCCTGTACATTAATGATTTGCCTTTTCTTGTTAAAGAGGCCCATGAGATCGTATTATTTGCAGATGACACATCACTTTTATTTAAAGTGAAAAGATATGACACTAATTATGACGACGTGAATATTGCGATCTCAAAGGTAGTTGAATGGTTCACTGCAAATAACCTACTCTTGAACGAGAAAAAAACCAAATGTGTTAAATTTACCTTGCCTAACGTTAAACAGTTTAATACCAATGTACAGGTTACAAATGAAAAACTGGAAGTTGTAGAATCTACTGTATTCTTAGGTATCACTATTGACGCAAAGCTTCAATGGGGTCCTCATATTGATAAGTTAGCGAACAGACTCAGTTCAGCAGCTTACGCGGTTAAAAAAAATCCGTCAATTATCGGACGTAGAAACCGCGAGAACCGTATATTTCAGTTACTTCCACAGCCTAATGTCATATGGCATTTTGCTGTGGGGTAATGCTGCCGACATTAATAAGATATTTGTCCTGCAGAAAAGGGCTGTTCGCGCGATTTATCAAATGAGACCTAGAATGTCTCTTAGAAATAGATTTAAGGAAATAGATATTTTGACATTTGCGTCCCAGTATATATTTAATAATCTTTTGTATGTAAAGAAAAATGAACAATTGTTTAAGAAAAATTGTGATAGGCACAATGTAAACACTAGAAGCAAACATAACTTGGATATACTAGACAGCCGTCTCTACAAAGTAACAAACTCTTTTATGGGTCAATGTATACGCTTCTACAATAAGATTCCCATGTGTATTCAAAACCTACCTTTAGAAAAATTTAAGACGATAATTAAACAAAAACTTTGTAAAAAGGGCTATTATATAATTTCGGATTATCTGTTAGACAAGCAACCATGGGAATAAATTGCTCAGCTCCAGAGTTATTCAGATATTAAGTCAATTAAAATTAAAAGTAAGAAAATTTATATGATTTACTTAAAAAGAGCGACCCTCGGAGTTTCTTGCCTATTCTTCTCCTGAGGAAGACTGCACCTTTGCGAATAGGCGCAAAGCCAAAAGTGCTAATGTAATTCATAATATTGACGTGTTCAAGTATCATTTTATATGTTCAATGAAATAAACACTTTTGACTTTTGTGCGGTGTTAGCCTCGACTGAGTGTGGTACGAAAGATAATGAGATTCTGTGTAAGTGTGCGTGCGGCGACCATAGATACTACGGCGCACACATACAAGCCGCGCGCGGTGCGTTTGTATGTAGATAACTTACTTCCCACTCCTTTTACTATGCGCGTGTCACCACGATTGCAGTTCAAAAGCCTCCCCTAGTTTGACTAAACCCATTGACTTCTTGTCTTTGTAAACGACTTTTGTTTAATTTTTTTGAAGTGAAAACTTCTTTAGCGGCGTTGTGCACTTTGAAGTATGTGTAAAAAATGTTACACTCGCGTCAGGACACGTGACCTGATCGAAAATTCGTAAGACGGAGGGAGATTAGACCGCAAGGAAGTAATATATATTTAAGTTTTCACTTCTGCCGGCACTCCCGGAGTGCAACCTGTTGTTTTTTAAATAACATTATTCTGCATTACAGTAAAATGATGTTAGCAGTGTCAGAAGGTGACCAACCCAACAATATCCATATCGACAGTTTCAACTTGGATGGCTTCGGACAGCAACACATGTTCATGAACAATTTGAAAGGTAATGCACATAAGTACCTTATCGTTAGTTTGACGTGAAGGCTATTCACCTATTTACCTTCTTATGTTTCTTATACCTATAAATAAACTTGTTAATCTTGTACACACAGTGTAAGAAAACTTAATTATTTTTATTAAAATATATACGGTGGACAGGCAGTCACAGAATGGTGGCCAAGGGGAGCAAAAAAGCCAGTGGGTAGACCACCAGCCCGATGGTCAGACGATGTCGTCAAATTAACGGGACCTCTATGGATGAGGTTAGCACAGGACCGTGACGATTGGCGCTACAGAGAAGAGGCCTATACCCAGCAGTGGGTTGATGTGGGCTGAGTATGATGATGATGATATACTTACTGTTTATGTAAGATTTAAACAGGGATAATTTTGATGTCGAAAGTTTAAATTCAAAACCAAAAAAATTGTGAATTGAATAAATGTTTTTTTTTTTACTGCAAAATTGTGCCTCAATCAGCACGCTCAGAACCCTTGAAATGTGATTTATTTAGGCCTTGTTTTCTTTAAGATCTTTGCCGCTTATAGTAACGTTTTTATCTTCCTGTTATTTAGCGACCAAGATTTTCCCCAGTCGGGATCAGACTTAGGTCAAATATTATCTCTCATATCTCCAGATGGTAGCTCTAAAATAAGATCTTTTGAATCAAACTATTTATAAGTTATTTGAATAATTTTTCTGCTTCAGTTTTTTAAATCGGTATCACGTTTGAGTTTAGTGCTCACGGAAACTATGACTATTGATCTATGTTCCTTACCTAGAGTATTTGAACTCAAAATTCTAATTCTTTTAACGGTGATATCCCGTGTATGTATTAAATAAATTTTTGAAATTGGATAATTAAATAATGAGCGGTTTTGTATTTTTTACGTACAAATATTTATATATTTTGGTACTGAGTTGTTGGGAAGGACTATCGCTCGATAGTTAAATAAAAAGTGATAAAATAATTCTAACAGTAATGAATATTTATTATAAACTTAAAATAGTATAAACTTAAAATAGTATCAGAATCCATTTTTTAAGAGAAATTACAGGTGTCAGAGCTGTGACAGGTTAGACTGGAGTACTGAAAACTGGCACATAATTTTCCTTTTATATGCCTCATATCTGGGTACTGAGATCGGTTTAACAATGCAAAGATCTGTAGGCCGCACTTTTGACCTATTTTTGGCACTAGAATGACAATACAATAACAATATTCTTTTCATTTGGTTGCTAAGCTGATAGTCTAGAATAAAACGAGAGGTATACGCATAATTTTGTTTCAAGGAAAATACAGTGAAAATTCCTATCGAAAGTACCCAATGTGAATCATAGTTACGGGTTGGTTTCTCTCAGTATTCGTTGATAAGAACTTTAGGTACTAGTTAACCAAAAGATGTCCGTTTTCTGCCCATGCAACATTTGTACATCGACTCTACAAGTGTTAATCTAATTACTGTTTTTTTTAAAGGTTATTTAAACAATCAAATGTAATGTAAATTATTTTTATTAATTAAGTAAGACTTACATTCTAATTACAATTATGGTATTACTTCTAATATAATATTGGCTCAATTTTTATTTCACAGCTACACTTATTTAATATACTGTACTTTCTAAGCCTTATAAAATAATCTAAACAAACGCATAAAGTACATCAGTCAAGGCTCAGATAACAATTGCCTTATAATAGGAAAAGTATCAAATAACTGCAAAAAGTCATAGAGAACATTGTAAATAAATACATATTGTTCCACAGCTAAAACACTTAAACGCCGCTGTTTGCGTATGTGCATTACAATCTCGGGTACTGAGACTTTTTTGGTGCTTGCTAGTTGATAGATACAAGAGTCTATAGCGCAAAAAGTTCCTGTTCTACCGATCCCAGCGCTACAGTGAACAATAATAGGTCCAGGTGGTAGTCCATTCACTGCATTATTTAAAATACCTCGATATCGGTTATTTACCTCCCAAATAAGGTCTATAAACGACTTAGTATTGGAAGGTACTCCATAATCTGGCCAATCTACATACCGGAAATGTAGTATTATTCTTCTTTCATCGGTGGTGGAGTTATAAACTTCAAATAGTGACTGAATATATCCTGATGTGACCTTGGTCTCTATCACTGTTCGGATTTTAAACTCATTAGTTTCAAAAATCTCTTGTTTGAGACTAAAAGTATTCCAGTACGGCGCACATTTTTCTTTCCCATTAACTTGGAAGTCTGTTAGCATGACAATGATCTGGGAATTTTGCTCCCAGACCATTTGCCAAAATTGGTGAACTGTCTCTTTGAGAGGTCCCTGGGTCGCTACATACTTTTTCGGTCTTCCATAATGATCAATATAATTCGCATGGATGTAATCAGTACCACTTTCCTTAGGCGTAATCTTTACCCGAGTGCTGTCCCAGCAGGCGACGTCGAAGTAACGATTTTTTGTTTTATTTTCTGGCTTTGAAAAATTCTCAACCGTTTCAATTAGTGGCTGTGCCATGATGTAATTATGCTCTGACCTGATAGCTTCTAGGTGATTGGGTTGATTTCTTCTGCGTCTAAATTCGTCCTCACTCACTGCAGCTGGTTTTTGGTAACTCACTCTTATTTTTAGATCCATTTTTAATTTGTCGACAACGCAACTGTACACGATGAAGTATCGAGGGAGACTGGAGCCAAGTATCTATCAACTGGCGCTTATATTCAATTAATTAAGGGATGGATGACACTCCCGGTTCGCGAGGCACTATTGATGTCTTTTTCTGGGAATTAGGTGTTAACTTTTGATATCTACTTCAAGCCCCAGGTCAGGATCAGCAAAAACAAAACCATTAAATTTCATTGTTTATGAATAATCTTATCGCAATGGGTACGAACTTCTAGGAAACAGATTTGAGTTAAAGTTATGTAAACTTTCATTTAATTATACTTACATTCTAATAGCAATTACAATACTTATCTTAATTATAACATTGGTCCATAATTAATAAGGAAAGCGACTCATTCAGACTTAACAATTTCTTTAAACCTGAACAACTGAACATACATTGTAAACTTTATAATCAGTCAAATGAGCTTTAAAAATTGAAAAGACAAAGCTTATATTAAAGCCTGATTGGCTAATTGTTATCAAGATATGCTTTGACCAATTGGTAGGATAATACATATAGATCAGAGCGGCAAAAGGACCCCAATTTTTGCTGTCACATTTTTTTGAGGGTATGTGGCAGCGAGACGATCCCTGTAGCTTTTAATCGGTTGACACACATATCTAACGCGCAAAATACATCAGAACTGCCACTATTCTCGATAGAATGCATCAGCGTAGGAGGAAATGCCTTATCAGCTACTTGTTTCTTCAATTTTACATACATTTGATTAACAAAGTTATAAAACTCTACAAAAGCGTCTGGTTGATGATCAAATTTTTCCCTAGGCCAAGCAGTATACTGATAGTGGAAAATTGGACGGCTTTGCTTGTACTTGGGTCCAAATTGACTCAAACTTAAGACAGTTAAAGTATAGTGAGGAAAGATTATAATCTTCCAAGTCTTAACAATAAATTTCTTACTCACTAAAGTGTAACGTTCTTTCGGAGACCAATACTGATAGGCCTGATCGATCAGCTGACACGTCATCATTATTATTTTGACTTTGTTGTCCCACACTGCCTGCCGAAACACGTCACAGTCTTTCACAGATGGATTTTTGATGCACAAGAATTTCCGGTGGGTATTGTAACCGTCGAGGAAGCTTGCTTCCAGGTTTGCTTCATCATCGAGCTTCTTACGACAAAGGTAATGCGACAATGGAATACAGCCTTTCTGCTCTTCTTCTTGCTCCGAAATTAGAGTTAAATTCCTTTACTATACGATTCTGTAGATTTTCTTGGTCCATAAAGTGACGAAACTCGTTGGTATTCATGGTTGAGGTGCAGGCTTTTTCTGACGAGCGTATTCTGTTAGAAAAAAAAAACTATGCACAATAACTGGTAAAAACTGTTCCTTCCTAGGCAGTTGTTTGTAAACTAACATTATTTTGTGTAGTAGAAAACCTTTTATACCCTCACGAAAACCTACGCAGATGTCCAACCATTAGTATAAATTAAATAACCACCTGTAGTTCATGATTTTATTTGTTATACATAAAAAAGGCATTCCTCTCTCGTTGTCGTCACAGTTGATTCCCTAATGAATTAATTAATCCAAATTACATTAACTAGTCCAATCGTTGACGAACTAAGTTTTAAAATAAGACGATGCTTCTGACCCTATTAGATTAACCTAACTGCAACTCTCTATGTAATAGTAATTAACCTAGTATTGTAAAGTACAAATTTTTATATATTTACTATTTTTTGAGAAAAATCTACGCATGCGTAGACAATAAACACCCACGTGCCCCAAATGCATAATAATCACTGTTCCAATAACACTAGTATGCAAATGGTATATTCCAATATTCTGAGAACCTATCGCTGACTCTTGAATGAATTACTATTAGCATAATCAAAAGTGTGATTAACAAAAACAAGGCAGGAGTACTTACCTAATTACAAGAGAGCCGTTTGCACTATATCCTCAACAAATCGCTCTCGTGCACACATGATGACCAGCTCGTACTTTTTACTTTCATATCGTTGCTTAGCCATCTCGATCAGTGCAAGGTTCCATTTCTTAGCCTCTTCCGTTTGAGGATTTTTATGAAGCAAACGGTAATGTTCCTCTTGGAGCCTTAAGACTTCCTTTGCAAGCTCTATCCTATCTTCAGGAGAATACATGATGATGCACGTGTAGCTGTATTAAGACTTCACAACGAAATAAAAAACTCATGAGTATACCATCTCGTTTGGGGCATCGGGTTACAGTTGTCGGGATAATAAATTAAAATAACGATGCAAAAGGTATACGTTAACCGTGGTCGAAAGAAACAGACTAGTACGCAATATACAATCCTTTGGGTTACAAAATAAAGCACATTTTTTTGTAACCCAAAGGATTGTATATTACATATATACATCTTGTATACCATACATATATACATCTTGCTTCTATACTCAAAAACAACACGAAAAAAAATAATCTGGATTTGGGAGTCAATGCCTGTGTGACCTAAATAACCTTAGTCAACTAACGTCACTAACATATTACTAAAACAATGCATTATGTTAGAATGCCTTGAACTTCCTAGAGAGTGATTACAAAATTTTATTCCTTATGCATTCGGAGATGTGTTACTAAGGAGCAATAAAATTACATTTTTGAGTCTGTTACCAATAGAAAGATAGTACGTGACCGAACATAGTACAGAAGATCTATTTTATCAAAGAAACAATTAACTGTAAAGTTAAATCTATTATCGGGACCAGTGTCAGATGTCAACATAATGAATAAAGCTGTCGTCCAGCTACTGCGTTCGATTAAAATCATTAGTATATTGTTTCTGTAACCCAATGAAAGTATCGGTATATGTGAGTTAATTAGGTTATTGTTCTAATGACGCAAGTATTGTACATATGAATTGCCATTGATTAGTTAATGATTAACGACCATAAAATATCATCAAGATAACCATTTATAATAGGGTAGTTTATCAGAGCATTTCCCATTAGAAAACATGTTCATTGACTTATTTTCAATCAATTATATTATTGGTGACGCAAAAACCACAATTACATTAGATTACACCTTTTATGATGTTTACAGGGTCTAAATAATCATAAGCATTGTAATTATAAATATCTTGTAACTTCTTCGCTATAAAAGTGCGACATGCTTTAAGTTATCTTGCCTACAGTTTTATGAATCATAGCAAGCAGTCTTTACGAAGTTAACGACATTTCGTAACAAAGGGCCCAGTGTTCACCCGATTCTTTACATGACATCAGTCCAGATCTACATTGAGGAGAACATAACTATAAAGTTTTTATTATAGTAGTTATTAACATAATTATAAATGCTTTTACACAGTAACATACTTAGAAAGTTGCAAAAATTTAAGAGCTTCGAGGAAATGACTCCCTGATAAGCTTTTATTACTAGACGTAAAAAAATAACACATGTTTAACATGTTATAAAAATTATGAAATTTGGGTGAGGCTTACACACTTCACTGAAATTTTCTTGATAAATTTTTACAAAAAAGTTATTGTATGTCGTGATGCAAATAACAAATAAACGCATGGTTCCGCTGAAATGACGTAAAAAGTCACGTTTGCTCGGAAAATTGCATTGCTGTAAAAAATAATTTCTTCTCTCTGGACTACGAAATAAGAATCGTTTTTGTTCAACTGAGGATTCCATGTATTGAAATTGAACTTATACACTCCAGTTTAAATAACAAAGTGTTCTGGAGACAACTGACGAATGTCAGCGTATGCACTAAATTTATATTCTATTTTTATTGAGACAAACAATTGAAAGACTATTTAAATTGAATAGGTATAGAACAAACTACTTGCAAGGGAACCTGTTGCTAATTTAAAATAAAATTACCTTGACTTAAAATTCAACCATTTAATAGAAAAATAAAAATCTGAGGTTCATAAGATCAAAATATCGATAAAACTTATAACTATTACTTACTTGTCAATATGATATAACTAATAGCTTCAAAATTATATTAAAACATATCTTTGCTAACTACAATAAACTGACGGCCGCAAACTCTTCCGTTAAACACTCAGCAATATTTACGTTTGCACTAACAAATATTTCCATCATTTTGTGGTCATTATTTTGCTCCGCCACTTTGTACGCCGTTAGTCCATCGTTGTTTTTTATGTTCGTCTTAATACTCAATGAAAGCAGCCATTCCACGAGCTCATAGTCCTGCTGTTTTGCTGCTATGTGCAGGACTGTGTCTCCTCTTCCATCTTGTGCGTCCATGTCCGCACCCATGTCGAATAGCTGAGCCATCATTACTTCAGCGCGAAATCCCTTAAGGTTCTTAGCGGCTGTATGCAGGCACGTATCTCCGTCGTTATTCTTCATTTTCAGTATTTCCGACAGTTCTGTCTGTTCGGTGCCATTCCAAATTCTGTCCAAGATTTTCTCAGCGCCGTCTTCAGCAATTAGATGAAACAGAGTGGTGTTTCCTTCTGACTTGATTTGGCCGAAAATATCGTCCATTTTGCGTGATGACATTTTATTAGATAGCTGGTTCACTTTTTGGAGTTCCTAATTGCAATAATACTATGTCCTCTACTGGAAGACTCTTTATATACCCAACTGATATAGAGGAACGTATAAACAAAAATAGCTTCTATCGCTGGTTTTCCCGTAGGTTAAATGTTATCGCGCTCGGAGTTACCGCGCCTTTCATATGGAACGTTGTCAATTTAATTACCTATTATTGTTTAAAAGAACATGTGTATATTTATTTTTTATTTTTTATTTATTTAATAGATCACCAACAAGTTACACACCAACTCTTAATTAAAATGGCACAAATTTATAAAAAAAGGCTAAATGGTAACCCAATTATAGGTGACAACCGCATTCAAAAAAAAAAATTTAAGTAACATTATACCAAGAACATAGTACCTAATATTATACCTTAAATCAAAAATCAAAATAAAACAGTCGCAGGGAAACAATTTGCAACATGAAAAGTTACATTTAAATTATACATATAAAACATAGTATTGAAAATTAAACATGGGTGAGCTACTTTAAACAATTTAGACCAAGGATTTGTTTTTTGATCGAAGCTTTGAAGGAATAGCTTTTATCTCCAAAAATATCACAGCTGGAAGAAATTGTATTATATTCCCTAGCCATTCTTTGTAAAGGCGAGTGAAACCCGAGATTAGAACTAACCGACCTCAATGAAAAAGGCTGATATTTATTAGGGCGTGGTAATTTCGCGGGCACTTTTATACCTACTTGAGGCAACAACTCGGGACAATCAAGGGTACCACTCACAAGTTTGTAAAAGAACATAATATCCAGGTAGCGTCTACGATCGGACAGAGAGTTCATTTTAAAATTCAGAAGTCTTTCTGAATAAGATTTCAACTTTTTAGCTAACCCAAACCGATACGACAAGTGCCATAAAAACCTTTTCTGTACCCTCTCAATTTTTTTAATATACACATCATAGTGTGGATTCCAGACCACACTGCAATATTCTAAGTTACTACGTACCAAGGCATTATATAGCATTATCATAGTGTGAGATTTTTTGAATTCTTTGGTATTACGCAATACGAAGCCAAGAATCTTAAAACTTTTGTTACAAATCTTATCAATATGCGTATGAAATCTTAATTTACTATCCAAGGTCACTCCCAAATCCCGCACACAGTTTTCTTCGGCCAAGGGCTCATTGTCTATGGAATACGATCTAAATAGATGCACTTTTTCTCTGGTAAACCGCATCACACAACATTTCTTAGCATTGAGGCTCATATTGTTTTTACGACACCAAGAGACAAGTTGATCAAGATCAGACTGCAACAACTGAGCATCATGAGAAGAAGTCACTCGCTTAACCAACTTTAAATCATCTGCGAAAAGGTAACACTTAGACTGTTCAAAAGATTCGCAAATATCATTCATAAAGATGTTAAATAGTAAAGGGCCTAAATGGCTTCCCTGAGGTACACCGGAAAGAGAAACATAGAGCCTTGAAGAATACCCATTTACCACAACCGAAGATTCCCTATCACTAAGATAGGACCTAAACCAATTTAATAAATTTCCGTAAATACCATAACACGAAAGTTTGTTAATTAAAATTTCGTGATCTACTTTGTCAAACGCTTTACTGAAGTCCGTGTATATGACATCCACTGATTTTTTTGAGTCTACTTCATGATCTAGATACTCAATCAAAGAAACCAAATTGGTAGCTGTGGAACGCATTTTCAAGAAACCATGCTGATGGGGGCTAATTATTTGCTTAAAATGCCACATGATAACCGGGTACACAAGTTTTTCAAATAATTTTGCAAAGACTGATAAAATGGAGATTGGCCTATAATTTGATACAATTTTATCATCTCCGTTTTTAAAAACTGGTACAATATTGGCTCTCCTCCATTCCGCGGGAAATTGTCCAGTAGCCAGTGATTTATTATACAATATTGAAAGTGGACAGGAAAGTGCTTCAGCACAACGCACTGCAAAGATAGAAGGGATTCCATCAGGTCCAGCACTTTTATAAATGTCCAGTCTTTTTAAAGCTTTCAATACTTCTCGTTCTGTAACTGCTAAATGACCTAATGATGCAATATTAGGATATTCGGTACAAACAGGGACCGAATAGGAAGTAGAGGCCGTGACACTGGAAGAAAAAGTGCTCGAAAAATGTTCGGCAAAAAAATTACAAGCATCAGGACCAGATGCAGCTACTTGACCATTGAGATACAACTGTGACGGATAAGTACTTTTATTAACTCTTTTACTCTTTATAAAGGACCATAAAAGTTTAGGGTTGGAGGAAATTGCAGACTCCAATCGCTTTAGATAATTTTTGTAACATATACTTTGGAGAAGCTTACATCTAGACCTAATCAAATCAAAAGAAAGTTGATCCAACGGATTGTTATTAAACTTTTTCAGCTTTTTCCTTAGCTTGAATTTCTCGCGCAGAAGATTGATGAGATTTTTCGAATACCAAATAGGATATTTTTTCTTACGTGGCTTACTTTTCGGAACATATTTCTCAATGACTTCTCTTAAAGTTTTATTGAAAACATTTAACATTTCGTCTACTGTTTTAGAATCCTCCAATACACATCCCCATTGAACTTGATTTAGTTCACTAACTATTTTATCATAATCAGCCTTGAAGAATAAAAATCTTTCTACATTATCCATTGATAGACCCTGAACACAATGAAACGTCAAGTCAAATATTAATGGAGGGTGATGTTTATCAACCACAGCTGTCAGCGTATTATGAGCCAATCTAATGTTAGTCACACCAGCATTACTAATTATTAGGTCCAATATTCTATTATTATCGTTTTTGATACAATTATACTGTTCAAGAGAGTTCAAGGACAATGAATCTAACAGTATACTCCCGAGAGTACTATTGTTGCTATTAGCTACTGCAAAAGGTGAGTTGTTACTGAAAGTCCACTCTATACACGGCAGATTAAAATCACCAACAATCAAAGTTTTAACCAAGTCATGACGTTCAAAGTTGAGATTAACATTGTCGGTAAATTCCTTCAATATATGTTTTTTTAGAGGTGACGGTAAATATACTGCACAAATATAATATTGCTCGCACTTACGTTGAGTGGTCTCAGCCTCTATACAAACCCAAATATCCTCGCATTTAGACTCCAGCTCGCACATGCGCCTAGATTTAAGCTGTTTACTGACTGCTACAAGAACACCGCCTCCTCCCTTATTTGTATGAAACGCAGATGTTTCTCGGTCTCTCCTGTAGACTACATAACGAGAGTCAAAAAGTTCCGAATCGTAGACGCTGCCATTTAACCATGTCTCGCAAAAAATAACTACGTCATAATCATTACAGAGAATGTTACTATACAGTTCATTTGTTTTGGTCCTTAAACCTCTAACATTTTGAAAATATATGCTTAAATTATCGAATTTTGATGAATAAATATCCAAAACGTGCAAACAATACTAATGTAAAAACAGATCATTGAGTGTTAGGTACAATAATATTAAGACAGCTGACGCAAGGTATCTGTGTTACGGACTATAATATACTTCGAATTCTCATCTTTTCGCATAAGTATTTTTCCATCGCGCACCCAAACATATTTGTAGCCCAACTGCTTTGCTCTTGCGCGTGCTTCTGCATGAAGAGCCTTATTCTCGGGAGTTAGGTTTTCAGCGACATAGATCGGCTTTTCTGTAGCGGTTGCAATACCTAAGTGTCTGCAACTGAGCTTGTCTTTGGTATTGTTTTTATTGTATTTGATACACGCTGCAAGGAAACCATCTTGTACTTGTGTAGGCACAAGGAAATATACTTGTGTAGGCACGTAAGAAGTTATACTTTTTTATCGTAACTTGAATAATAATGCTTCTATGCATTCAAATAAATATTATTTGAGTGAAATTATCAATTAATAAAACTCATAAATAATACATACGTGAGATTGTTTGCACAACCGAAAATAAAAGTATGGTGGTTCACTTACTGTAGAGAAGGTATTACTTAAAAATTAATAGTGTAAAATAATTAAAGAAATATTTTATTTCATATACTGTAAGGTAATGCGTAATATCGACGCTTTAGTTGCCTGTAGTCCATACACAGGAAGTTTAGTTGTAACTAAATGTAACAATAACATTGTTCAGAACATAATGGACTTTATGACATCATTGGAACTCACTGATAAGCTTGTTCATTAACCACATGAGAATTTCAATTGTTAAAATTATTTTTTTAATAGTGTTTAAATAAGTATATTACAATCAATAGATTGGAACCTCATATTGGTTAGGTTATCAATTCTGAGAGGAAAAACTGGATATTAATGCTGAAACAGGACTATAAAAGTGCCACGGCCAGGATAAAAATTTTCAGTCGATACCAATCTCTAGTCGAAACAAGGACTCTTATCCTACAAAAGTAAAATCTAAAAAATGGGCGGGAATAGCACAAAAAACAATGTGGTGCTAGTTACGACGAAGAAAATATAATCAAGGTCCTCGAACAAGAGCATCAGAGGATATTAGACGAAAGGATTGATTACAGCTGCGAGATATCGCTGCAGCCAGAAAATATTATGAGAAACAGATACTGGTTTTTACCTTGCTTTGATTACAACAAGGTGATCCTACCAGCAGTATATGGAGAAAACGATTATATTAATGCCAATATTATCAACGGATACAAAACCCGGGACAAGTACTTGTGCTGCGACAGCCCTCTTCAGTCAACAGCCGAAGACTTTTGGAAGATGGTGTTTGGATATCAATCCAAAGTCATCGTTATGCTGACAAAGACACAGGAAGAGGAACAGGAAGCTTGTTACCAGTATTGGAGCCCGAAGAAAGAAAGAATAGTGTTTTTCGGTGACTTCGTCATTAAAACAAGGAAAGTAAAAACCTTTTCTGACCATACAGTGACCAAGCTGCGGGTGACAGACGACAGTGGAGACTCATTGGACATCACACACTTCGCCTACACTGACTGGCCTCACAAAAGCCTGCCTCAGAGCCGGTCAGGCTTTCTCAAGTTTGTCCTCAAAGCCAGAAAAGCTCAAGAATATGCGGAGTTCCACGACAAGAGCTCTAACTTCCCTCCTATGGTGGTCCACTCTTCTGCTGGAGTAAATCGCGCAGGGGTCTTTTGTACCCTAGACATCAGTATTTCAAAATATGATGAGAGCGCGACGATCGACTTAGGAACTGTAGTAAGAGATCTCCGCAAGCAAAGAAGAAACTGCTTATCTATACCTATGTATTATATATTTTGTTATCTAATGATTTTAGAATATGTTAAATCAACTGCTAAGAAGACGTAGTGTTAATATTTAATTTATTTATAAGACTAGTTTCTGAGTGCCAAAAGTATTATTATAAGTGTTTTACCTTAAATAAAAGTTATTTTATTAAATAATGATTGTTTTTAATTATTGTTCCCTTTTACACACTTTTCAATATCGAACTTGCAACTCAAAATATTAAATTAAGTTTGAACAATTTCAAAGACGTAAGAAAAGATAACAAACCCAATAGCAGATAAGAATTTAGCGAATACAGTGTTTAATGTTCATTATAACTTCTCTCACACTGCTAAGGCAAAATTACTCACCCACAATAGGTTGTTGTGATCCGAGGCTAGGTTTAAATACGCCATTGTATGAATAATTAATTTCGTTTTTCCTGTAGTGACCATAGATCTATTTTACTGGATGGAGAAGTCTGTATTAAGGCATGGATAGGTACCTATTCTTCAAATGTTGGAAATGTTATCGAAACTTTCTGGGAAAAACCCAGGTCATAAGTCAATGATGACCGATAGTCACGTAGGCACACTGTCCATACAAATTTCTAGGTACCAACGATATTTTAAGTAAACAAGTCTCATTATCTTTCTTACTTTTAGCTAATAAAATTGATGTTCGCAGTCTCAATACTGAGAGGTCTATAATTATTTGTTTAATTAAGACCACGTACATTAATTAACAATTCATAATAAGCTTATCGATTTGGAATTCCCAGTATTCATTAGTTCAGAAGTTAATTACTTTATTTACGGGTTCCTCGGGCTTATATTTCTTTTACCTACTCCGCTATTGTTTTTAAAATCTCTCGTCTTATATTAAGTATAATGGGTTCCATATGTTCACTATTTTAATTCCAATTTCAGAAAGCTATACATTATCAATTTTATTCGCAAATTGTTTCACACTTATATAGAAATAGTAAATAATTTATTCAAAAATAAAATTCGGTATACATATATATTTATATCAATCAGTTCCAAATTTTCACTAAGTCATTAACTTTTTGTATCAATAACTTTCCTGTTAATGCATACTGAAGTAAAGTCCTTTTTCTTTCCTGAAAATCAAAGATGTTCTTGTGTCTCCTGTCAACCCTTTTAGCGCCAAGAGTTTTCGTCAAAAACGCCCACCACACGCCACGACATCAAATAATAAAAAATAAAATTAATGTCGAGGCGTATGGCGAACACTTGGTGAACGATATTAAAGTAAAAAAAAAGAAATTTTTTTGTCTGATATATCAGACTTTGGCGGCGAGGGCACGAAACTTAAACGTCTGATATCTGATATATCTTGGCGGTGAAAAGGTTAAAAACACCCACAATAATGTCATTAATTGGAAGTAGCTAGCACGTCTATTTGGGCTGTTACTTATTATAATAAAAAATTCCGGTTAAGTTATTTAGTTACTTAGTCACTACGCAATGAACTGCGAAACAGCTCATTTCGGTGACTTTTAGTCATCGAAATGGGCTGTTTTGTTTTATACTGACTTTTTTATTGTAAGTAGAAAAACAAATATATTGTTTATTTGCTGCGACGCAGTGTATTTTGTGCTGGTCCACAAGATTTAGCTTAAGTCGACACAATAAGAGAAGCAGTGTATTTTGCTATGAACTAGATTGCGGACTACCGATTTGCTCCCTGAGGATTCCATACTTTTGTGTTACAGGTTATATTTGTCTTGCCTGTTATATGTGTGTAATGTCCGAAATAATAAATTTCCCTTTTTTTTGTAGGTCCCCACATCCGTCTAAAATATTCTCGCATTATGGATAACGTTTACTTAGCAGACGAAGGCAACAGCATCATCGACCACTTACATCCTCTAGGTTTGTGATATTTCACTAAATACATATCAATATAGTAACTGTCTTGTCCATTAAGCTACCTACTCTTCATTTATTAGTATATGAAAAGAACTTATTCATTAGCTTTAAGATTAATTACAAAATATATAACTTATCCGCCCAGGCGTAATATTGCATGAGTGCGAGTGTTTTTGTTGTTTCGTCTAAATAAACGAGACAACAAAGACTTTTTAAATTTTCAAGAATATCAATTGCTTGCTGAAAAGTAGAAATGCTCTATTTAACCCAATTGGCACCTAAGTAGTTTTCTAATGACCAAATTTTGTACTGATAGCTGTTTTCGGTTGATCTTTCTCATCAACTTCTATCTGGTTATACTCAGATGCTTAATCGATCTTGGAAGCTTATAAGCTTATAGCTTAAGCTTCATGGCGTTCCTAAATTAATAATTAATGAAATTAAAATTGGCAATGGGGCAGTGGCGTGCATAGACATTTTAGGCAGGGTAGGCAGTGAACTTGTCTAGTTTTAATTGACCGCTCAAACTCGTTTCTATGCGACTTTTGCTAAACGAGAAAACTGTCAACGTATCTTTGAGATGTTTTTTAGAAAGCTCATGCTTTTTAATCGCTGTATTAAGGTTATTAAAATCAAAATAACCCTGCGCCGTTAAACATTTTTTATAACAGTTTGAAAACAAAATGCACGGAAAACAAAATACTTAAGCGGTTAGTATGCACACAACCCGTGAGCCAATTATGAATAGGTATTGTATATTTTAGTATTAAAATATCTTACTGCGGTACCTTTTTTTGCGTCAAATCCATGCATCGGCCTTTTGCGTTAAGTAATGTTTACTTTTCCTTGAAAAGGTAAACAAGAAAAATCACGCAGTTTCGGCAAACAAACATCATCACCACACTTTTCACAACTTATTGCGCTCATTTTGTTCTAAACAAATGTCTTACAAACACTATAAACTGATAAAACAATAATTTGCAAAAGTTTTCGTACCTACGTAGTTGCAAAACAAAAACAAATCAATATGGCTGAATGCATCCAATAAGAAAAAAATCCGCAAAATTAAAAATCTATAACAGCTCTTTCAAACTTACCGAATATTGACACTTCTCAATTTGGTAGCATCGCTTTATAGGCAGAGCTTTTCTCTCCATACAATCAGTTCGTAAATTTTTGGTGGGGTAGACGAAACAGCCAATCAGAAGCCCCCATTTCAACACAAAACATCGACAAAAAAGGCATTTCAAACGAGTGCTTTTAACGAATAATCAATCCGCGCTCCTACGAGGGCTCTTACTAGTTCAGTATTAGAAGTTTAGATGGCGCTGTTTTGAAAAGTTAAAGGTCGGTAAAGAAATGTAGATGACGTCATTTCGGAAAACGTTTATTCGTTTCACAAAGATCTGTGATCGTTGGTGTAAATTATAATATTTATTTTTGTATTTTTTTGCCTTGAAAACCCTAGGGTAGGCACTGCTTTTCTGCTTGTATGGAATGCACGCCACTGCAATGGGGTTGGTTTTATTTCATTGACGGTGATTTTTAATTTAGCGCAAATTAAATTATCTGATTATGTAATTCATTTATTAATTTGAAAAGTTGGAACTTATTTTAACTTCGGATTACGCCACTTCGAGCACAATCGCTTGCTTTATTCGATATAGATTCGAGTTTCTTGTCCACTCGTGATAGAATTTAATTTAGAACGACCTTGGAAACCTATTAAGGGAACAAACTTTATAGAGGTCAGCGCATCAGGTTACGCCTATGCAAAATCGTTTTTATAACCTGACCCTTTGTTCATAAATTAATACCTAATTCGAAACGATCTCTTAATATGTATAAATTCCCGATAAATTCCTATCTCTCATAACAAATAATATGATTTGTTTTAGAAATAACGATTTGATTGTAGACTTAGCTCACAAGGAAAAATAGCATACTCGTATGTCACTGCAGCGTCTGCAGCCCACTAACTCTCTTATGCAAAAAATCACGTCGATTACTGATTTTTTGACTACAGGTACATGGACTACAGGTTATATCATGCCTAGCTGTGGGATAAATGTAGCCTATGTCATTCCTCAAGGTCTAATCTATACCAAATTTCTATACCAAAGTTCAGTAGTTTGTGTGTGAAAGCGTAACAAACAAACAAACTTAAATTAACTTAATAATATTAAACAAACACAATTTTTTAATATTAGTAAGGATTAAGATTTTCTGATTTCCTATTCCTCAGGTACAAACCGAGAAAATTACCGTGAGCTATCGACTTCAGTGACGAACCTGGCGGTTACTGAGATGTTTGTGTTCTGGACCGACCGCCGCAGCTCCCGGCTGTACTGGGCAGATATACACGACACGTCGCGAACTATTCGCAGGATCGATTTGAGTGAGTATTGGACGCTTTAAAAAATTGTAATTTTGAAATTAAAGAAAATAAATTAAATGATGTTATTTGGAAAGGTAAATACCATTTTTTTGCGTCGATACTAAGGTCCGTATTACAGAACGCGACTCAGACTCTGGTCTTTACTTGAGTAGCAGTCGTCTTTGTCATTTTTATAGAAAATCAATATTTAAGTATATATCAAGACTTGAGTCTCCTTTAGTAATACGACCCTAAGTGTTTTCCATGGAACTGTCAGCTATTAGATAACCTGAAAAGGGACACAACTGTATTTTGTAAATCTTCTACTATATAAAAATAAGTCGGGTCTTCCTTCCTGACGCTATAACTCCAGAACGCACGAACCGATTTCCACGGTTTTGCATTCGTTGGAAAGGTCTCGGGCTCCGTAAGGTTTATAGGATACTCTTTATTTTAAAAAAAATTTGGACGCGGGCTGAGCCGCGGGCGGAAAGCTAGTAAGTGTATATTTTCTATCACATCTATCAGTGTTTATGTAGAACCTCTGTTGGTGTACCCTTTTAATACAAAATAAAATATTATATTCGGTTACTTTAAATTAGTCAATAAAAAATGTGAATTAGCCCACGAAGCTGAACAAATTTCCCCGAGGAACATAGGTCAAAATATGAAAAAAAAAAACGCCTCCCCATAAAACTTGTGCGATCAGCTGATTTGCCTCAGTATTTAAAGTCGAAATTGTTTCATAATTACATATAGGTTCTCCGGGGAAAATTCCTCAGTGGGAATAATCACTCCCCAAAGTGTCGCTAACTAATTTAGGTCCGTATTACAGATTGCGATTCAGACTCTGATCTATACTTGAGTAGCAGATGTCTTTGTCGTTTTGATAGTGAGAGAAAGAGACAATCAATACTTTAGTATAGATTAAGACTTGAGTCTCCTTCTGTAACACGGACCTTAAAGTCACTCCATATAAGACTCTATGACCATGACCACATCATTATCTGCCCATCCCAATATCTTTTTATTTTATCTTTATAGAATCTTTTATTAATCAACAACTTCTCTTCCAGCAATATTCCCGAACACGACCCACTTACACATCCAGGCAACGAACCCACTCCCAGCCGAAATACCCGACCACCCGTGCCAACACAACCACTGCTCACACGTTTGCGTACAAAAAAACCTACCGGGCGAACATATACAATCATCTAGCAAAACCTCCCTAGGATACCAATGCCTTTGTGCCCCAGGATTCCTTCTCGTAGGGGAGGATTGTAAAGAGTTGATCGTGTGCAAGAATAATGAATCTTATTGCCATGGCAGTAACTTATGTATTCCGATGAGCAGCGTATGTGATGGCAAGGAGGACTGTCAACACGGCGAAGATGAAGATGGCTGTCCAAGTAAGTAACTGTTTTCGAGTATAGTCTTTCATTTTTAACCCTCGACGAAAAAAGTGTTATTAGTTTGACGTGAGTGTATGTCTACTATAGCATCGTAGCTCCTAAACGACTGGACCGATTTTGATGTGTTTTTGTATTGAAGCTGGCGTGATCGAGATGGTTCTTAGCTATATTTTACTAGCTTTCCGCCCGCGGCTTCGCCCGCGTGAGCTTCGGGAACCGCGTGAAGTTTTTTCCCGCTAACTCTCGTTTCCGTGGGAATTTTGCAATATCCTGTTGCAACTGAGCTTTAAGTTTACTAAGGTACCTGCATGCCAAATTTCAAGCGTCTAACTTAAGCGGTTTAGATTTTTCATACAAAAGGATTTACCCGCTAATTCCCGTTCCCGTGGGAATTTCGAGAATTCCTTTCTTAGTGCACCTCTACGGTACCTAAGCTACGTCCCTTCCAAATTTCAAGTGCCTACGTTTAGCCGTTTAGGCTGTGCGTTGATATGTCAGTCAGTCAGTTTCTCCTTTTATACATTTAGATTGAAATATCAGTCGCATAAAAGTTAGAAGCTATTAATGTCGGTGATACATTTTATTTTATTTTGGAGTAATGGACATAGGCCTCTACTGCAAATCTACTGGTTCATTTTTATACCGCACTTGTGCTTTAAGTGTTAAAATTACCTATTTGGGATCGTTCAACAATTACGTGATCATTTTTGGACGTTTTTTTTTGGACCCTCCCTATGTAATCACAGCGTAATCCCCCCCCTCGCCTTGATTACGTAATCCGTCCGTGTTTAAAATTCTTGCTGTATTAGCACTGTCTCCTATGTTATGTTTCTATGGGTCGTAGGGAAGAGGGTGTGTCATTTGTCAAAATGCAAAAAGGAAAGAACTATAAAGTTAAATCAATAAAATAGATAGTTTCATTAGTCTTTATTGAAACGACGAAATAAAATGAACTCTTTCTCACTAAGTCAAGTTTAACAAGTTATTAATTAAGTTATTATTACATATTCTAGTGTTATTCTAAATCTAAATCTACGTTTAACAGGAACGTAAATTTAAGTATAAAAAAACTGAATCTGGTCACACTGTTCCACAGATTGTAGCAGGGGAAATCCCGTTCCATACATCTAATAGTTAGTTCAAAGGGTTTGGACCAACAGACCAATCCAATAAAAAAAATGCAGCTGCAAAATTGTGCGACGTGTGCCAAACTCATAAAAGTCCATAATCAAATTGAACAATCTATGACATTGATTGTTTTATAAGCTCGGACTACCGTGGATTAGCCAATAAAAAACAATAAATGGGGCTAAACCACGTTATTCCGAACCTTTAAAAAATGACTATGTCTAATCTTTGCTCAATTGACACATTTCGCGCATCAGGTGCAGTGCAGCTGCAGTTTTTAAAATGGAATTGGCCTGCTGGCTTATACAGCATTAACAAACAACAACTTACGGTTCACAAAGTCTTTATTTTTCGAATTACACACATAAAAGAGTTACTTACACTATTAGTTCACTGCAGTATTTTAAAAAAAGTACAAAGATGTAAATGTACAGGGTCAACATCACATCATACTATCCAAAACTGTCAAATTTCTTCAATCGATTTTCAGTTTTATATGCAAGCATTAGTGTTTTCTATCCATTGGGGAAATTTGACAGTTAGTGGTAACCTGATGTTCTGTTGACTGTACAATAAGTGATTATTTATTGCAGTTTCTTTTTAATGCTGCAATAAATATTCATTTATACAGGGCTTTAGGTAAATAAATCTCTTTAACCTCTCGGGTGGTTGATCAGTCCATGAAACTGAACAACTTCCCCAAAAAACATAGGTCAAAATAGGAAAAAAATTTTTGATCTCCCATACAAAATGCGCTATACAAAATAAGCTATGAGGCTGTGCTGAATTATTGCAAGACAGCACAGCCACAAATTCAAAAGATCGATTTTATGTATAAACATATACTAAGCCATATGTATTTGGCCGTGTCTTCATATATTGCATGGTGCTGAAAGCAATATTTTAACTGTGGCTGTGCCAGCCTAATTATCCTAGGCACAGCCGCATGATTCACTATGAAAAAAAATAGCAAAAAATGTCGGATTGCCGTTACAAATTAGCAACAAGCATAATTTTCCATATTTTTTTAATCGATTGTGCCATCATGGCTGTGCTTACTTTATGGAGCTCGTGTCGGAGGCGTACTTTGCCGTGACGTAATCAAATGAGTGCCTTTTAATTTGTTCGCGGCGACAAGTTTTTAGGAATTAAGTTTCCTCAATCATTTCTTTAATAAATTTAATACCTACATTTTAGGTCCTACAATAATAATACTGATTCATTGTTTATCAATTGATTTTTAGATCGCATTCCACCAAGCACGCATTCGGTTTGTCCAAACGATGAAATACTATGTGAAGACAAGTGTATTCCCAAAAGTACCATCTGCAGAACATCTACAACTACTCCAGGTATTGTTTAACTATTTATTGTAATTTTATTTGCGGACTTTTTTATTGCAATTTTGTAGTACGGACTTGTTATTGTAATTTTTAGTATGGACTTGTTGTAGCAATTATTGAGTACGGACTAGTTATTAGGATTTTTGAGTACGGACTTGTTATTGCAATTTTCAAGTACAAACTATTAGTCATACTGTTTTGTTCCACTAGTGGGATTTTCAAATACTCATGATCCCAAATTTACTCGACTGCTGCG
Source organism: Aproaerema taeniolella (assembly GCA_949987775.1). Classification (NCBI taxonomy): domain Eukaryota; kingdom Metazoa; phylum Arthropoda; class Insecta; order Lepidoptera; family Gelechiidae; genus Aproaerema; species Aproaerema taeniolella. The sequence continues at coordinate 4,643,111 of OX465264.1, forward strand.
AAGCCACTGTTCCGGCGATCTAACTGTCATTTTTAGACTTAGATAACTCCTAATCGGCGCAAGTTACCAGCAATCTACATTTATCCTTCATTTTAAAACCGAATCAACTGTTATGATTTATTTAAGTAGGTACTACTTATTTCTTTTTCAGAATTTTTGCAATCTTAAAAAAAGAAATAGTATGATTTATTCTGTAGATCTTATGTATCTATGTATGATCTTCTTCTCTTCTTCTTATCGTGTAGGTATAGTCAAGTGTGTGGCGAACTTGGCTAACCCTGGTGTCAGGGTTTTTAAACCGCACAATGGCCTCTGAGTTGGTTCGACTGCAGTCAATCGACAACAGCCGGGACCGACAGTTTAACGTGCCCTCCGAAGCACGGAAACGCTCGTGATAAATTGCCACTTTGATCACCCATCAGGTTCCCTGCCTCTGTGTACATTGCTTGTCTTCACTGATCGGTTGAGATCAGCGAGCGCCACTGGGCTATACGAGCGCTAAGAAGAAGATGTATGATTAATTCTATAGAATCTTTTATATGTTTCAGGCCCAATAGTGTGCAGTAGCTCAGGATACGAGTGCGTAGTGGACAAGTTCTGCATCGAACACGCTCAAGTGTGCAACGGCGTAAGGGACTGTTCTGACGGAAGCGATGAGGCTCCATCCCTCTGCTCGACTCTTACCTGCCTACCTACCGAGTTCACGTGAGTCACAGGTTTATTAAACCTTTTAAGGCGACTACAGCACCCGATAAAGGTAGCACACCTAGGAATAGTGCCATCTCCGTCTCTCAACAGGCCTGGGCCGGCAGTGCGAACAGTGTCGATACACGAAGTTCACGGACAATGAAAGCGTGCGTGCGTAAAAACATGTTCGAAAGTTAGAAAAATGAGATTTATGGAAAGGTAACAGCTTAAATCGAAAAATGCGTTAACTACTTATCGAGAGTGTTCAATCACGAACATTTTGATTGCAAATTCAAGTTCCTGTGTGCATTTTACTATCGTTTTTACAGCTTAAAAGATACACAATATTGTTATTTAGAGGTGATTTTGTGAGCTTTTTCTATCGAACCAAAAGTGCTGAATCATGTTTTCAGCAAACTACTTATCTAGTTTATGTCCTGAATATTACCGTAGTATTTTTTTTCCTAGATTTAATGCAGTGCGTCATGCTTATCTACGCATCATAAAACCGTAATTTAGGTGCTGTAGTCGCCTTAAACGCCAAAGACGGCCATAGCCGACAACGGGAAATCGTACCATATACGCCATGTCGGGATATCACGACGAGTAATTCATCGAGTTTTAAGCGATAATGAACTGTAATAACAGTAGCTGAAGGCATTACGACCGAAAAAAGTTAAGAGTGTCATGTAATGGTGGTATGTGGATGCATCACTTTCGTAACATGACGTGGTTTAAAAGGTTAAATGTATTATTTATCATCAAAGGAGTAAAATCAGCGGTTTGCGAAGATGCAAAAAAATATTTATTTTTACTCAAAAGTCTATGACTAATTACAAAGTAAAACTTAAATAGTTCCTATGCCGATGGCGTCAGGATGAACAACCGTGTGTACTCTACTGTTACAGGGGTTTTTATATTGCCCAATACTTAACATTAGAGAACTTTCTCATGAGACAAATCTTATTTTAGAATACTTAACTAAATTAAAGTAAAACATTAAAAATATGGGAATACATTAACTTGCCCTTAAATGAATATAGTTCAATACAAGGCATTATCTAAAGAATAGAATAGAATAGAAAAAAAACTTTATTTTATAGGACATTCAGGATGCCACTTAAAACAAGTCAAGATTACATGAAATACATACAAACATACATTAAAGGATTTAAATACATACATACGCATTCGTTCTTATACATTTTTTTTACTATTATTATGAGATGGGTTAACAGTAGTAGGGAGTCGACGGTTCTGGACCACTGACGAACAATATCTTGGCATAGTTGCTCAAACAAATCCCGACTAAGTCTATATGATGCTATAAACTCAATATGGGGAATTATTGTTCGCCCAAGATAGTTCTCACGTAGGCGGCGACGATGGCGCCTTCGCTCAATGCGCTCTTCTCCTCCGATTTTGTTCCGTTGACGGGCCCGTAGTATTTTCGTGGTAGGAAACAGCCCGAAAATACGGAGTTCGTTCGGATTTCGTGTGTTCATAGTAGACCTCCTGGACCACTGACGTCTTCAGCGCGACGTCACACCGTCATTATAGCTAACGACCCGCCGCGCCAGTCTCGGACAGGTAAGGTAACGATTTCAGTAGGGTCGCTCATTCTGGCTCATTGAGTCATCGGTGGTATACTATCTTGCGCATGACGTCACACTCTTGTGATTCATATTTTGGATAGGTGTGAATTTTTGTTGAAAAGAAACTATTTCTATTACGAAATAAGTACATGCATTAGTAAGTTGTTTGCAAGTATTTTGTAAATTTTGTTTGCTAATGCTTACTAAAGACATAGGTACCTATTCAAAAATGAACCTCATAAATGAATTATTTTTTAAGTATCTAGTGTAGTATAAAACAACAGAATCTCAGTTTCTTTACAATTAACTTTTATCTTCTCTGCTACTATCGTGCGCCTACGGTGTTACTTCAATAAAATAGATGTAAGTATTTTTTACTTAAATCGCTTTCTTTTATATTTTTGATTTTTTTTATGTGTAGAGTTTCTTTAAAACAAATCATTACGTTATATGGAAAACAAAAATGATTTCGAAGAGAATGCTTATAAGCAGTATTATTTCCCGCTATCAGACGATGATGACTCTCGGAGTCCCGAGATAAACCAGTATCCTAAGGAGAAGGCGAATAGTGATAATTTAGATGAATTATTTGAGGGGCAACCTTAACAGAAGAAACCTAAAATATGCTAATCCACCGTGGGGAGGGGAAAAAGCGACGGAACTGCCATAGAATACATCAGCACCAATGAAGATAACGGTTCAACAGCAACGCATCTCATAAAAGTTGAAATATTGGATTTAAAGAAAATTAAAAACATAGATTCATCACAACATTGGAAATATGCGGATGTTAGAGTAAAGTATGACATAAATAGTAAAAAAAGTAATACCAAAAAGCTCGACAACTTGTTTATAACTTAACAAAAGAAATTTCTAATTCTCCTTCATTTTAAACAGTGTTAAATAAACTATTTTTCTGAAAAAGGTGATCTTTTCAATATTCTGACTAAAAATATTTGTACATGATAATCTAATCATCCAATTAAGTAATTTTCAGATTAGTAATGTATTTTAAAGGAATTCTTAGAAAGTCAACATTGTTAAATTTATTGATCAAATAATTCCCTTTAATAATGAGCCAAGTTGTCTAATGTTCACTGCTAATGTTCTATTGTCTATTTATTGATTGAAATAGAGTCTCCTAGCTGGGGGGGGGCTGTTTTTGGTATTATGAAACGGACTCTAATAATATTGGAAGTCTGTGACTCTACCACGTTACAATTCAATAGCCTCCTGTATTCGTCACGCGAACTTTGTGATATATACATTTGTTGCAAGTTATTATTATTGATGACAAGTGACTCTAGTACTTTAACAAAAACTCAAGAAGACGAAATCTTGAAAATATGTATTTTTTTTTATAAAGTGCACGTTACCTACTTTAAAAGAAGACATTTCGGCAGAGAGCACCTCTCAAAGCAATTAAGAGAGCTCTAATGGATGACTGTGTTGAAAACGGTGATAACCGAATGAAAATAGATGTGGTCGATAATTTTGTCAACTGTTCTCAAGAAGCTGAAATGGTTCAGGCTTATGTGGAGATTGAGCTAAACTCTATGTTTGAATAGTGCTCACAGAATTTTGAACAAGGGATGATTGAAACCTGCGTTGAACATGAACAAGAAAAACCTGTGTTTGAAGAGTGTTCACAAAACTTTGAAAATGTGATGTTGGAAGCCTGTATTGAACACGTTGTGAATCAATTCGGAGCTGGTGAACAGGCTACAACTATTGTTGGAGAGCAGACTGCACATCCATCAACATCCACACATCAAGATACTGAAAAAACTGTTACCCGTACTTTTTGTAATGTCTGTAATGTTTGGATTAGGAAACAGTATTTCACAAGTCACCTTAACTCGAATTTGCATAAAAATATGAGTATTGTTTTTATTGGTCCAAATGTTAAACTGATTGACTCAGCTTTCAAAAGTCGAATAAAAACATAGAGAATCTCGTGTGCACAAGAGGACGGTGTCCCAAAAACATGCCAACAGTTTTTTTACTTTTGTGAAATAGGATCTTATGAAAGTTTTGACTGATACCTTAGCGGAACAAACATCTGTTTAACTTAATTTTATCCTCAGTGGATGTTTCGTTCAAGAAGGGATAGACATTTCAAATAATTTTGATTTCCAGTATGCCAACTCTGTAATCTGCATAAGAGGTGACCTCGAACTGTTTTTAGCGATTCATGTGAGTTGTACTCACACAAAATAGAGAATTTTGAACAAAAATACAGCGCTTGGACGCTAAATTTGATTTTATATAAGACGTCAATATGAATATATTCAATCCATTGAGAGGTTCTTCATATATTGATTTACCAATAGATATAAGACATAAGAAGGCAGTTATTAATGTTAAAAATGCGGATAATGAGTGCTTTAAATGGGCAATTTTATCAGCCCTCTACCCAGCTGCAAGCCATATTATATAGTAACGAGTTTCCCAATATCAGCAATACTTAGACACTTTGAACATGTCTGGTATTGAATACCCAGTAAAGGTAAATGATATTGCAAAATTTGAAAAAAAAAACAATAACATTAGTGTCAATGTTTTTAAAAAATATACATGTTGGACTCATATACCACACAAAAAAGAATTGTTTATCTAACGTAAATTTATTACACATGTCAAGAGGGACAACTGGTCACTACTACTTCATTATAAAATTAAGTAAAGTTTGTTCGCTCAATTAGTGTGCATGGGTAGCTGTCAGCTGTCATATCGAAATGTATGGCGGTACAGGGAGCAAGAAAACTTGAATGGTAATTCATATCTTCTATCTCTTTCTACTAGTTATAATACGAAAATAATAATATTTTGTGGTCTCTGTAAATATTTACATGGATTAGTATAGCTATTTTTTGAAAGAAAAATATTCGTACCTATTTGAAAATAAAATTACTTAACTGTAAATAAATTATTGTATGTGTTCATTGACACTATCGTTAACATTTACAAAATAATAATAACGTATATTTCCAAAAAGAAGTACTTAAGGAAGTTAGTTCTGCTAACTTATAAATTACAAAGGAGGGTTCAGATAATTCGTCCTGTAGGTATTACTTGCATTACAAATACCCAGTTGCAGTAACGGTCATTAGAATAAAAGCTTTTCGGTAATTATGTGATATTCATAGATTAATTTATTTATAGATAGATATGAGTTTCGACATTTATTATTTGAATTTCTTTCAAATACTGACATTGGCAAAATCACTATGCGGAGGCCATATTTAAAAGAATAGGCATAAGTTCAATAATAAATTTTGCTATTTTATTTATTGGAGTTGAGAAAGGGCATTATTAATTATAGTTGAGAATGTTGGAGGAGACTGGCAATGACACTGCGAATAATGACAACAGCGGTGGTACGTCTCAAGACGATAACGCTCCAATTAAAAAAAGGAAGACGCTTTGTAAAAACTGCAAAGAAATAATTTTGAATGTTCATCAATACTGCGTCAACACAATGCCGCCTGATAATGATAAAGAGATGGAATTTAAAAATTATCCAATTATTGGGACAGTTTCGAAAATGGTTAATGTGCATCGAAACACTGTCGCCAAAATTATAAAATCAGGACCAGTTTCTCCCTTAAAGAGAGGAAGTCAGACGAAAAAATTCTCAAAGATAGATGATTTTGAATGCGATTTAGTTCGACGCACAGTATATAGATTCTATACAGATAAGAAACTTCCAACACTCGATATGATATTGCAAGATTTAAAGACAAATACGGACTTCCCATATCAACGTACTACGTTGTATGAGCTTTTACGTAAACTTGGATTCAACTATAAAAAAGTGAATAAACGCAGTGTGTTGCTTGAGACGCCGCGATTCCAAGTCTGGCGTTATAAATATATAACAAAGCTCAGAGAAGCACGTCAAGAGGGGCGAAATATAATCTACCTGGACGAAACGTGGTATGACACACATGATACCGTCAAAAAAAGTTGGACTGATTGTAGTTGTCACTGCATTTCAGATTTGCCTTCCACTCGTGGGAAACGCATTATCATATTGCATGCTGGATCCAAAGACGGTTGGGTCGAAAATGGACTGCTTCTATCTGCGAAACAGATTAGCGATGCGAGCGCTGATTACCACTGCGACATGAACTCAGTGCTCTTTGAAAAGTGGTTTCAGGAGCAATTATTGCCAAACATAACACCAAATAGCCTAATAGTAATGGATAACGCTCCTTACCACTCGCGACTATCCGTCAGAATTCCAAACACCACAACCAGAAAAGGGGAGATCCTTGATTTTATGAGACAGTACAAATTTCCATTCCAGAGCCAACCCCAACCATTCCAGTGCTGCTGGATATTGTGAAAAAGGCGGGCATAGAAAAAAGATATGTCATTGATGAAATAGCAAAAATGAATGGTTGTGAGGTGGTGCGTCTTCCACCATACCACTGCATTTTTAATCCGATAGAACAAGTGTGGTCTAAAATTAAACATGACCTTAGAGCCAACAATTGCGACCCCAAAAACAGCAGTGCCGTATGTCAATTGATCAGGCAGGTCATGTTGAACGTAACATCTGACTTGTGGGGTAAATATATTGCCCACGCAATCAAAGAAGAGAATAAGTACTTTAATGTAGACCAGCATGTTGATGTTAACGGAGACACTTTCATAATAAACACACAAAGTGATACAGATGACCCTGATTCGGAATAGCTAGATTGATTTTTTATACTTATGCTACAAAAATAGCATATATGTTTAAGTTGTAAGATGGCTATTTAATTTTAATTTTTATTAAAAAATTTGCATTTGTGGACGAGTCACATTTAAGTTAAAGAATGGTCCCAATATACCGTGCGCCTGTACTGCACACTAATTGCCCGAACGAACTGTAGATTAGTAAGTTCGCAAATAAATAGCACTGATAAATAGAAAGAATAAATTCTTTGTCTGTCTTTCTGATCACCAAAAATACATTTGTGATGGTTGTTTATTAAGTTTTACGACATTAGCTAGATTACAAAACTATATAATGATTGTGTGCATATAAAAGTGAATATATGCCAGATTCTTCTGCTAGAAAAGATCGTTTTGAAAATTTATACGCCAGTAATATTTTGAAGTTCGAAAATTATCATAAACAAATGACTGTTCCTTTTGTGGTCTACGCAGATTTTAAAGCATTTTTAGTGCCTTTTTCCGAAAAAAAAAACATCCAAAACATCAAGTATTCAAAAACATGACGTGTTTAGTTTCGCTTACTTCATTAAATGCTCATTTGATTGTGGTAAACGATTTCTTGAAACATTAAGTGCGGATGTGGAGGATATAAGTTCAATTCTGAACAATATTATCTCAATAAACGATTTAACTCCCGATGATTAACGATTTTATTCCATACAAGTAAATTGTCATATAAGTGGAAAGGCTTTGAATGGTGATACGGTTAGGGATCATGTTCATCTCACGGATAAATTGAGAGGGGCAGCGCATAACACCTGTAATATTAATAACATGATACTGAATCATATTCCCATATTTATACACAATCTATCCAACTACGATACACATTTCATAGTTCACGAACTAAACTTTGTCGAAGACATTGATGGTCTTAAAAGTAAGATATTTCTTTTTCAAAAACTCTTAAAATTAATCAAAAAACTGTTCATTTCAGGATTTTAGATTCATTTAGGTTCATGAGTGCCTCTCTAGACAGATTGTCCAAAGTTTTGACTTATGTGTATTAAAATAACAGTATCCAAACAATGTAGATTTCAATTTATTAATTAGAAAAGTTAAATACCCTTATGAGTATATCAAATCTTTTGATGACCTTCATATGACATCTGCTAGAATAGAAATGCTTTTATATAGCCATTTAACAGATTGTTCTATGTCTGATGAAGATAATCACTATCGTCGTCGTCGTCATCAGTCCCCGACGAGGGGCACGGGCCTTCGAAACACGAAACTTCGATTATCACCGTGCTTGTAATATTTTCACCATTTCAAGTGTAACAATATGGGAGAATATTCAAACCTGTTTTTAAAAACAGACGTTTTGCTGTTGACCGATATTTTTGAGAATTTTAGGAATCTCTGCATCAGTACTTATAAGTTAGATCCGGCACATTATTACAGCCTACCAGGCCTTAGTTGGGATGCTATGTTAAAACTAACAAACATTGAGTTAGAACTCCGTACAGATTTTGATATGTTATCATTTATCAAAAAAAGTATACGCGGTGGTATTTCACAATGCTCAAATACATATGCTAAGGCTAATAACAAATATATGACATCGAACAATGAAAACACCAAGGAATCATATATCACTTATTTAGATGCTAATAATTTGTACAGTTGGGCAACACCGTATGGAAATTTTCAATGGTGCAAATATATAGATTTTAATGTTCCTGAATTCTCAGAGATAGGGTACATATTAGAAGTGGACCTCGAGTATCCCCACGAACTTCATGACAAACACTCTGACTTACCGTTTTGTCCAGAATTAATAAAAACGCATGTTGATTCTGGAAGATTAGTTCCGAATCTGTACAATAAAAGAATTACATCATTTATTACAAAAATTTGATTAATTGTATAAACCAGGTTTTTCAATTTTCACATAAACCTTGGCTCAAAAGGTACATTGATTTTAACACTGGTTTCCGTGCAAAGGCTACTTCAACTTTTGATAAAGATTTTTATAAGTTAATGAACAACTCAGTTTATGATAAAACGATGGAGAATGTTGAAAAACGCGTTGATTTAAGTTAGTCAATCACTAATATTGATTATTACTGCAGAATATTAGGAAAAAATGATTGCAAGTAGTTTAATTAGCAGACCAGAATTTCACAGCAATACAGAGAATTTGATTGCTGTTCAATTAAACAAAACTAAAGCATTGTACAATAAACCAATTTTTTTAGGATTTTGTATTCTATACATTTCTAAAACTCTAATGTATGATTTCCATTTCATTATGGTTATATAAAGGAAAAGTTTGGAGAAAATGCGAAACTTATGTACATGGATACTGATTCATTTATTTACAAACGATTTTTATTCTGACATCACGCTAGATATACCTTTATATTTCGATACTTCGGAATATGGTCTGAATAATAACTATGGGTTTCCAATAATGAATATAAAGAAAATAGGTTACTTTAAAGACGAATTCAATGGGTGTGTCGTAAATGAGTTTGTTAGGTTACGGTCTAAAATGTACGCGTTGGCTTACGTTAGTGCTAATTATCGATAATTCGAATATCGCTTATCGTGTGGCTCAGGCCAGCAGACCCACGGAACTTAAACAATGAATTTAGGTATTCTATGTATGCCAATACACAGTGCCTTCCTAGTGCCTATTGATGCCAAAAGAACCATATCTAGTGCCATCATAGTTTAAGAAATATAGGTCGTTGTTTGTAGGTCTGCTGGACGGATATCAACCCAGCAGACCCAACTCTCGTACACGAAAACGGATAAAATTAGAGCCATGGTTCTAGTTCTAAGCTTTAAAGCTTTCATTGGTGCCATCGAGAAAAAAGTTTCAAACCTTGTGCTTCAAGCGTTTCGGAGCTATAAAACGATCTTGGTGTGCCTGCTGGGCGGAGGTTCAACGCAGTGACTATTTATTCGCATTATCAAAATTGATTTTCATGAGGTTTTCAGAGTGAGGATTATAGCTTAAGGGACATATTGTTATTCAATGAACGCACGCAATGCTAATCTCAAAGCAATCGTAGTTTTTAATTGAAAACAGGGTCAAGACAAAGGTCATATCGGCAGAATCTTTTGCGTTCAAAATGATCCTAATTATGTAATTTCTAAAGTACCATACATAAATCTCGGATTTATGTATGGTACTTTTGAAATTATTAACACACCGTTGATCGATAATAAAATGATTAGAATGAACCTTGTTTGTACACTGGCTCCGGGAAAACTCAATCGTTCCACCACACAGACCTATCTCGATATAGGTTTGTGCGTTCCACGCATGGAAACATCTAATATTAAGTGTTGTTAAAAGAGCACGTTTTAGATATTTTTGGATCTGACAAATAAAGTTTCTGATGAAAAAAATGCTACTGATTTGTCAGTTTTTCTTAAACACTGAAGAGAAGGGGGTCTTTGCCCCGGTTCGAAAAAATCATAGATCCGGGGCTGCCAGTGTTGCACGTAATTTTTTTTTCAAAATTGATGAATTTTTGGATTGTTATTTTTAAATTTCGATATGGAAAAAGTTCGTTAATGAATAAAGTGTTCATCTATCTTAAATTTCAGCCTATAGCAACTTAGTTTATGGTTACAGGTGTTCAGTAGGCAACTGCATCATGGCTTCATTCCGCTGCGACGGAGAGTGGGATTGTGATGATGGAGCGGATGAACTCAACTGCGGTGAGATAACTCTTCTATCATCATATTCATCATCGTCAACCTAAACAGGATGTTAGGGACAGCTTAGCTTAAATGGTGGATTCTACGAATGACTATGATTAGCTAAAGGCGATTACTAGTTCCCGGAATCGTCAAGTTAAGGAGTTCTCGTTATTTACTTACTTTGGCGCTACGCAATGTACCGAGAAACTACGCGATGTATTATGGTTTTCGTGTTCTAGGCTGTTGTCATTGTTTATTATTGAAAAATAGAAATTCCACTAAAATCATTCGGAATGATGGTCTTAGTTTAGGGTTCACTTTTTGCTAATTTGTCCCCTACACCCTGTATAAATTGCTCAGTTATTCAGATATTAGATCCATAGTTATTCAGACATCAAGTCAATTAAAATTAGAATAAGAAATACATTGGAATAGCCGCTTCTGAGTACCACAGGATTAACGTATACGTTAACAGCGATGACTTCTCTGAGCCGCTGATTTATAAACCTCAAGACTCACCCGTATCTGGAAACATCTACTTACACTACGAGAACAGTCACTACAGTAGCCTAATAGTTACCGACCACACTACATCCGATAACACAAGTGGATAAAAATACAAACACGGTGGTTTTTCCACTAGACGGATTTGCAGAGTGACATGACGAACGATGGGACTACTTCACAACAAATTAATGCAACGCTTCCATCAAACCCCGTCACGAATTAAAACAAACACGCTTTCTCAGACTCAACTGGCCACCGCTTAGTTAGGCAATCACCCTGTACTGATTACAGAACAACAAACCCGTGCTCGAATTAAAAAATGGCAAATAATAGTGGCAGGGCTTCAAGAATCTCACTTTCTCACCGAACTTTTGAAACAGATAATTACAATTGGATCTTAGGCGGAGGTAAACATCCAAAGAAAAAAGAGGCATCGCGATTCTTATAAACAAATCGGTAAAACACGAAATAATTTCAACATATCAGAAAGGATGTGACACCTTAGCAGTTCACCTAAAAATATAAATAGCTACAGTTATCGATCCAATAGAACTTTTTATCATCACTTCTCACGTCCTAACATCAAGCACATGCCTATCCCAGATTGGTACTTTACTACGCCAGAGACCTAAAAAGCTTAGGTATCCAATTATAATGAAAGACTTTAACGCACACCTAGACATTAAAGACACCAAACAACGTAAAAGGACGGGGAACAACCTCTATCACCAACCAGCAATTTAAACGGTAACTACCTTCTAAGCTTTCTACAACTGCATGACTTAAAACTAAGCAATACTTTGGGCAGGCCTTCGTGTCGGAATACTGTTTCGTGGAAACCAACAGTCGCAAATTGACCATATTCTAACAATTGTTAAGAAACCCGTATTTTTCAACTAAGGAGAAAAGGGAAAACGAATCAACACAGACCACAAATTACTTTGGGGAATCTTGTCACTTCAAACACTGCATTTGACTATAAAAAATGCAACTATGAACTTTTACAAAGGGAATTAGTAATGCTATCATGGTTTAAGAGACAGTGACAGAATAAATGCCGTTGGAGGCCACTCGAAATGGGCCGAACTTGTCTTAACAGCTTTCAAAGCATCAAAAGAATGGCTCGAGAAGTCCAAGCAACGTCACCATATCCCACCAAAGGCAAAGGGAGAAACCTGCCACTTTAGCTTTTAAGAAAAAATCTTGTGTAAAAAATATGTTTTATTTTTCCAGTATGTAACAGTGCTCAAATTAAAAGAGAAACATTAACCAACGTTACTCACAACTGCTAAAATTAATAGAAAAGTAATACCGATGAATCTGCAACTTTCTATAAGTAAAATAAATGAAGGATAAAAAATATGCGAGTTTAATATATTTTTATTTAAGAAGGAAATTATTTGCTTTTCGTCGAAGCTTTTCTATCGTAATTGTCTACCTCGTCCAAAATGAAACTAACAAATATTTACTTGGTGGTACCAGCGATCGTCATCCGACACTGGTAGATTCTTCTTTTTTATTTTTTTAGACAACAAAACGTGCGCTCAAGACTATTACCGCTGTGACAGTGGTGAGTGCATCGAATTGAAGAGACGATGTGACCGCCACTCAGACTGCATCGACCACTCTGACGAAGAGGACTGCGACGAAATTGACGTCTTTGATGGCAAGGTCAGTACTTTTCGTAAGTGAGTGGTAAATTGTTTTCAAGTACACTGAAATTAGAAGTGAGGGGATTCTCAAAAGAATCAAGGTCACCAACATAGGTCAACCGAAGAATTGCTAATCTCAAGTGGCAGTAGACACCTCAACTGGCGACCGAACAGCGGCGTAGGAAGGCAGAGTGGATGAATCGGCGATTTGGAAGCTGCTTGGTCCATGCAGCACGTGTTTAGCACTTTTTTATGTCCCTAAAGAACCTAAGCTAATCTTAAATTAGCTACAATTAAACTTCTCGATGCCACTGCTATAACATCATCAAAGCCTCAAATTATCAAACAACATTCTTTGCTTTCCATAATTTCTAAACTACCTACTCTTGCTTTTTTTATAATTTTGCTGTTTATACCCTGCTTTATCATGCTTTGACAGGAGGAGATAGAAAACTGCGAAGCGTGGGAGCACACTTGTGAACTCAATAGGAGTATTTGCATTCCACTCACAGCTCGGTTAGATGCGCACTTTGCTTTTAGGTGCAGGGGTTGTTTATTGGTGGCTGGCTATAAATGTATTTTATCTCTGGAAGTCTATATTTGAAGGTCCTTATACATTGTAAGTCGCTCGCACTCGTCTCTTTTATTCGCGCATTATTGCGTATACAGCGTGTGCGAAGGGTTGTCGAATAATTTTAATACAACTTGAGAAATTGACTTGAAAATGTGACATTCAAAAATAGATGTTATTTAGGTCAAGTCAACACTCACAAATATCTAATGGACGTCAGTTGTCAAAATTCCTCAAACACATACATTATTTTTTATTAGAAGTTCTGATACCTATTTATTTTTGTATTTCTTTTTGTACTGTTTAGTAAATGTTGTGTCAGTCCAATAAATGTTTAATCTATTTATCTAAATACGCAACACTGAATCTTGATAATGTTTTATGTTGTGAATGCTTCTTAACCTGAATGTTATTTGTTGTGAATGTTTCGTTGGCTAAATGTTATGTGTTGTGATTGTTGTATTCAACTGTTGTAAATGTTATGTACCTACCATTTGCACACAGGCCAAGATATCTGGCCTGTGTGCAAATTATAAAATTAAAAAACTAAAAATTCACAGCTGCAATGGTATAGCAGATTGTCCTGGAAACACGGATGAGGTCGATTGCCTGCTGGCCTGCAGGAACTCAGGGTTCATGTGCAAGCAGGAGCAGTGGTGTATATCTAAGAGTAAGGTCTGCGACGGTGTGAAACACTGTCCTGATGGTGAAGACGAGTGGCCTGATACTTGCGCTTTGGGTAAGAAGCGGTTACTTAACAACTTTTTTATTTTATATTTTACTGATATTAATTATGCATCCAAAGACTTGATGTCCGTGCTTTATTACATTTAGCATGTTTATTACTTATTTAGCATTGTTAACAAATTTTATTATCTCTAACAATTGACAATTGATTGGAAACACAGTCTTTCCGCTCGCCTAGAATTTGGTTATAGTACCCGGAGGAACTCTTTAAAAATTTGGGATAAAATGTAGCCTATGTGAATCCTCGTACCCTGCTTTATATCCATACAAACATCTTTATCGGTTGGGTAGTGTCGTCGTGCAATCGTAACAGATAGACACGAGTTACTTAGTATCCTTAGTAAACGTATGTGAAAGCGTATACTATGTTCTTCCTTCACGTCGTAATGGAGCCACGGATTGAGCAGATTTTTTTCACAGACAACGGCGTTTTTAAAATTGGATTGCCATTGCCTCCTATGTTCCCAGCATCCACCATCACATAAGGAATATAAAAGGCAAAGTATACACGATTCGCCGTGCCGTGCAATGCGAATTATAAAAAGACCCATTCTGGGGCCCCAAGAGTGACATTATGAAGTCAGAGGCGGAAAATTAGTTTTATTTATGTAGGTAAGAACATAGCCCACAGAATTTCATGGAAACTTTCCTTCCAGTGAACAAAACGTCGATTCTCTATACTATTCCAATATTCCCGGCGGACGAATGCCGCGACGGGTACCACTGCGCAAACGGACAATGCATAGAGTGGAGGAACGTATGTGACGGACAACCCAACTGCTTCGATGGTACTGACGAAAATGGACTTTGTGGTAAGTGGATTAAGTTTCTTTTTTAAATATTTCGTTGTTCTTTATTTGCTTCTTTAATGAGACCCAATTCAAAAATTTGACTTATAACCACGCTCCTCTAAATCACTTATCTAACCCTTTCTGAGAGAGTAGTTTTGTTTTTGTTTTGATCACGTAGCTCTATTTTTTTAAAGTACCACTAGTAAGTTGGTGTTTCTAAGGATAGATAACTGACAGCTCTTATTCAGCCAGTACATTGCAATTCTCCTCAGTTCTTCGTTAGCTTATACTTAACTCACAATAAACTCTGCCAGTTTATAAAACTCCTCGTGTTATTTTATTATTCATCACCGATTTCTCCCTTTCTGACGACCAGAAAACACACTAAAAAACTGTCTACAATGCAACTGTCTTGCAATAAGGATCCTAACAAGCCGTCAACTAATAACATACAAAAACATGAAAAATACAGTTTTTGATACTACATCAAATGTTCTTATAATGACAGTCCACACAAAGAAAACACACTCCAAATGGTATCAGAAGTGGGATGCGACCGGTTGAAAGAGAACAATCAGTGTGTTGAGTGTGTATGCTAAATGTAGTAAAGTTTATTCAGTGAAGTTTTTCTATCTACTATAAAAACCAGATAGCAATCCGAAGTAGACGGTCACAGTAAGTACAACAGTTAAGTGTTTGCAACGTTTTATGATATTGGTAAATAGTGTGGTTGAACTGATAATTTGATTAATAAAGAGAATATATTTTTTTGTTTTTTGTATTTTTTTGTATTTAGTATGACATTTTAGATGAACTAGGACACAGCAAGTACTTCATATATTTGGATCTGGGTTTCATCAAATTAAAATGAATTCTGAAGATCAAGCGAAGACAGCTAGCTTTTAGTGTTCCTTTAGGACATCACGAATATTCGCGAATGCCTTTGGGGTTGAAAAATTCGACAGCAACATTTCAGCGGTTGATGATTAATGTTTAATACAAGGAATCAATTTTTTTTGTCTATTTAGATGATATTGTAATTTATGTCAGTTCATTAGAAGATAAATAAAAGAAGTATTTGACCGACTTTCATAACACAACTTGAAAGAACAGCCGAATAAGTGTGAGTTCCTGAAAACCGAAGTTATGTATAAGTACATAACTTCGTTCACCTTCGAACACAAGATCGGGTCAGACCTCACTCAAAGAAAGTTGAAGCCGTTAACAAATTTCCAGTACCTGAATCTCCTAAAGACATTAAGAGTTTTCTTGGATTAGCTGGTTATATAAGCTCGTGAAGAAGCATAAAGCATTCAAGTGGACTAGCTTACGACAAAGTTCGTTCGAAGAATTGAAAGAAAAACTGCTTACACAGCCTATATTGCAATATCCAGATTTTCTGAGCTTTTAATTTAAACAACGGATGCGAGTAATAATGCTATAGGAAGTGTAGTATCACAATGAATGCCTCCAGAAAATCTTCTTCCTACCACGTGTCTAGATTCCTAGTAAATTGTTTAAATGTTGTTTTATTTGTTTCAGCAGCTTACTGAAAACTTTCAAAAATTATTATTACGTCAATATTGACGAGCCTAGTGATGATGAAGAAACACTTGCTCTGAAGATAAAAAGAGCAATAAAAAAGAAATCCAACAACATTGACATCTTCTTCGAAAAGGCAAAAAAGAAGAAGCTCATAAAAAATCGACGATAGTTAGTCAAGCCAACAGCGATGGTGTTGGGTATATATCATCGAATCAAGACGATGGAGCATATACATAACACCTCATAAAAATTGAGGTGTATAATACCAAAGAAAAAATATTGCACCCACAGAGCAGTGGAAACTGGCGGACGTAACTACATAGAAATGAAATAAAATCATTTCAACCCATTGCGGAGATCTTCTTATACAGATTTGCCTACAGATAGGTACTTATAAAACAAAAAAAATCTGTAATCAACGTTAAAAACAACGACTATGAATGCTTTCGTTGGGCTGTTTTATCAGGTTTACATCCACTTAAAAACACTTCAGACAAGGTTTCATCTTATTTTCCTTACAAAAATATTGTGTTAGATAATTGATAAGCATAACAATCACTTTATTTGCTAGATAGTTAATTTGACAATTTACTAATCAGTTCGTTTTTGTTTATATCTCTTAGAAGTAAGACATTGTATACCCAATTTAGTAATTACTTTACTTGTCTCATGAACCTTGTCCTGTTTAACTAATCACCTTATTTACCTTACTGGTGTATATAAGCTTTCTCTATTTTTAAAAACAGTAGTACTAGTTCCGAATTCGTAGACGTAACTCTGTTCTAAATTCTAAGTGTAAAATATTTCTATTTTATTCAATAAATTGTTTTTTTAAAAGTACTTCAATTTTTATCACGTAAAAAATGTGAAATTTTATGACATACCTTTTCTTGTTCAAATAACTGACATTCATAAATT
Source organism: Aproaerema taeniolella (assembly GCA_949987775.1). Taxonomy (NCBI): domain Eukaryota; kingdom Metazoa; phylum Arthropoda; class Insecta; order Lepidoptera; family Gelechiidae; genus Aproaerema; species Aproaerema taeniolella. The sequence continues at coordinate 4,660,515 of OX465264.1, forward strand.
TGAAAAAAATAACCATATTAGAGTAGGACCAAAAAATCAAGATCAACCAAGTTGTTGGTCCTCTGCATTTAATAAGAAGCAGGAAAACTAAACATTAAAATTTACTGTACATAACCTAAAGCAGTAAACTATTGTTTAATTAAAAATATTTCTCGATTAGTATCAAAACAGTTGAATACGTGCTGTCGACATCTGTGACTTTGACGGTTGTCTTTTGTGAAAATTTATTAAAACAACAAGAGAACGATTGCTTTCACGTTTCCAGTTTGCCATCTGATCAAGAAATGAGAAGGAATAGATTTTACGAGTTAGTTCCTTCGAACCAAATATATTTTAACAACAATGAACGTAAATTAAAATTTCCATTTGGAGTTTACGCTGACTTTGAAGCATTTTTAAATCCTATACACACTTGCAGTAACGATCCAAACAAGTCATCAACTACTAACATTCAAAAACATGAAATGTACAGTTTTGGATATTACCTACATTAAATGCTCTCATAATGTGAGGTCGTCAGTATACAGGACTTATACTTGTAAAGACTGTACTCAGACTTTTATGAGCTTCATCAAAAAAGATTTATCAGAAATTTGTAAAAGAAACACATTTATAAAGTCTCCTTTACCATTCACTAAGGAAGAGGAAAAACATCGCAGAAAGTAAAACATGTTATACCTAGGTACATCCAAACATTTTACCGAAAAGAAATTGTAAAAAAAAAATGATAACTGATATGAAGCCAAATACCGTTTGTTAGATAATTGATAAGCATAACAATCACTTTATTTGGTAGATAGTTAATTTGTCAATTTACTAATCAGTTTGTTTTTGTTTATATCATCTCTTAGAAGTAAGTCATTGTATACCCAATTTAGTAATTACTTTACTTTTCTCATGAACCTTGTCCTGTTTAACTAATCACTTTATTTACCTAACTACTGGTATATAAGTTTTCTCTATTTTTAAAAAAACAGCAGTACTAATTCCGAATTCGTAGACGTAACTCTATTCTAAATGTAAAATAACTTCTATTTTAGTCAATAAATTGTTTTTTTAAAAGTATTTAGATTTTTATCACGTAACAGTGGCGCAGTCGGTAGGATATCGCGATATCTGCTGCATATTCGCGTAAGACGAAGACTAAACGTAACGTGATTATCGCCAGTCTACTGCGGGACAGCATCGCCCAAAAAGGAAGACCTTGGAGAACGTTACGGTAGCTGAAGGCTTTTAACCTGTTTTCGCCGGACCATGCAGCTCCCTATTCTGTTACTGTGGTAAGTGGCAAAGATTATATGTTCTGATCCTTGTATCTATTCCCAAATTCCTAATATTCTAATCACTATTCTACTGCCATTTATTGTTATTATTCATCACATATCACATACATAGGTACCTACTCAAACGTTTCATTCACTTTTTATACGACAGACTCTGAGATTTCGTTTTCACTATGCCTGATAGCAAGCCAGGAAGTGAAATAGATTTAAATAATTTGCTAAAACTAGTCCCAGATTTTGATACATCTGACCCTAGTCAAGTATACAGATTCGTACGATCATGCGACTCCGCGTTCCAACTCGCATCAATTACTCAAACGCAACTTCTTCTTGTCTATACATTAAATAAAATAATCGGCCCAGGTTCTTCTGATGTGCATGCCAAACAGTACGAAACTTGGGAAAGTTTAAAAACTTTCCTTATTCAAAAATACTCACAAACCAAGACTCTTGCGCATTTGAACTTAGAACTACAATCTCTATTCCAAAAACCCAATGAAACAGTGACGGAATACTTTATTCGCGTCGATCTATGTAAAAACAAAATAATTGAAAAACTTACAACTGAAATAAAGGGTAACACCTTGGAGGGACGCAAAATAACAGCCGAAGAGACCGCTCTTAATGTCTTTGTTAATGGCCTCGCAACAGACATCGGTACCATGTTACGTACCAAAGAATTCACCACACTAGATGAGGCGGGACGTTTCGCTATCCAAGAAGATAAAATTCGCAAAATGAATCAAGCACGACAGTCATTATATCGCTTTTCCTCATCATCAAATCGATCGCCACAAGAACAAAGATCAACTAACCAACCAAACTTTTATCGAAACCGCCCCATACAAGCGACTCCTACTCCAAGAGCAGTCCCAATTCAAAGCAACCAAGGATCAAATAGACTACCTATAAAGGTATGTAATTACTGCAAAAAGCCAGGTCACATGATTGCTGAATGCCGTAAACGCGCATACAACAACGCCATGCGACAACAAAATCCGACAACATCATCATCAATGCCTCCCACGCAAGCCAGTGCTAAGGTAAATAATTTAAACTCCTTAGCGGCCAGGGAAATGGGCTCTCCCTTGGAGATAACCGCTTCAGCCCACTGCTCAAGCTCGGAAACACCGACTTGGGACCCGACATTGGATCTGAACAGGGAAATGGCCGATTTACAGCTCCAGTAGTAAACCATAAAAGTTGCTTTAGCCCCAGCACAAATAAACCGGTCCATCGGGGACATGCTGTAGCTAATATTCGTGCAAACGGTAAGAAAATTACTCGAGATGCGTGGACACAAACGCCTAACTCAATCTCAAAGCAACAAACTCAACCAAATCCTAAATCTCGAAATCTTGTAACATCTAGTACGCAAACAAATATTCCTCTAAATCTCGAAATCTCGCAAAATCATGAAACCAAAACTAAATCAATCAACACAACTTCCAAATCCATGGACAGGGTAACCAGCCCCAAACCCAAGATTTTACCAAACCTAAATCTCGAACTCTTAATTCTACTAACTCAAACTCGCTAAATCCTGAAATCTCTATCCCTCAAAATCCTACAAATTCAAATCACGGACAGGGTAGCCAGCCCCAAATCCTACAATCTTATAATCCAAAAAATCAGAGCTATTCAAATTCTCTTAACTCTACTAAATCTCGTAAATCTCGTAAATCAAAGAAATCATTGAAATCAAATCCTAAATCAAGTTCTAAATCAAAATCTAGATATAATGCCAAAACCAAACCCAACTCTGTGATCCCTGAATCCTATAATATCTCCTCATTGAATGTACCACCTGAAAATCTACTACATTGCAAATTTCATGTAGACGGCCAACCAGTGACCCTTTTAGTTGACACTGGTGCCGCTATTTCTGTAATCCAAAAGAGCATAATTTGTAATAGTTCTATAAACACTTCCACAAAAGTTTCCATAGTCGGCGTCTCTAATTCAAACTCCTCTATTCAAACATACGGTACAACCGAACTATCACTAGACAAATTTCCTAAACACAAATTTCATGTAGCCGATCTGAATATCAAAGCTGACGGCATCCTTGGTAACGATTTCATGAGTAAATTCAATGTCAACATTTACGTTCAATCAAAAACAATGAGAGTACGTGACCGATCATACAATCTATTTTTCCTTAATGAGGAGATAAACAAATTAGACAACGACAAACAGTTTGTAGGACGGAGATCGGAAACGGTTATTTATTGCTTCACTAACGATGTCTCTAATGGCCCTGCGATCATTGAAAAACAAACACTCAGTAAAAACATTACTATCCCTAATGCTATTGTGAACATCACCAATAACACATTCCTGACAACATGCGTCAATGCTAGTGATAATGATGTGCACATAGTAATGCCCGTTATCAATGCCCATCCATTTGACAAATATACAGAATCAACCAGCTATCCTATTAATTCTGTCAATTCCTACGAAGAACGTGGCTCAAATTCCCCACACGACTTCACCAACCTAATCAGATCTAGTCATTTAAATCAGGAAGAACGCGAATCACTTAATAAAATTATTTGCCAATATTCAGACATCTTTTATAAAGAAGGCGATCAACTAACATTCACAAATCATACCAAACACCCTATACCTACAACATCAAACATACCAATAAATACCAAAACTTACCGATTTCCTCATATCCATCAACAAGAAGTAAAAACACAAATAGATAAAATGCTCAAACAAAATATCATTAGACCTAGCATATCACCATGGAGTAGTCCTATCTGGGTAGTACCTAAAAAGCAAGACGCTTCCGGGAAACAAAAATGGAGAGTCGTAATCGACTATCGCAAGCTTAATGATATCACTATTGGAGATAGTTACCCTTTACCTAACATCACTGATATACTAGACAAACTTGGACACTCAACCTATTTCACGACCTTGGATCTTGCCTCAGGATTTCATCAAATTGAATTAGACCCTCCAGATATTCCCAAAACAGCTTTCAACACACCTTATGGTCACTATGAATTTCTTAGAATGCCTTTCGGTCTCAAAAATGCACCAGCTACCTTCCAACGTGCTATGGATAGTGTACTCTATGGCTTACAGGGTGAACGCTGTTTTGTCTACCTTGATGATATTGTAGTCTTTGCAGCTAGCATACAGGAACACGAACAAAAACTAACCGAAGTTTTTGATCGACTTAGGAAACATGGGTTAAAAGTCCAACCAGATAAATGCGAATTTCTTAGAAAGGAAGTAGCCTACCTTGGTCACATAATCTCCAGTGAAGGAGTAAAACCCAATCCCGACAAAGTCAAAGCTGTCGAAGATTTTCCAACTCCAAAATCGTGTAAAGATATTAAATCCTTCCTAGGACTAGCAGGATATTATCGTAGATTCATACCAAACTTTAGCAAAATTACTAAACCACTAACTAGTCTCTTAAAGAAAGACGTTCCATTCGTATGGGGTGAAGCCCAGCAACAAGCATTAGATACCTGCAAGCGGATTTTAACGACTATCCCAATCCTACAATACCCAGACTTTAGTAAAGAATTCATTCTAACCACTGACGCCTCTATTCACGCAGTTGGAGCAATACTATCACAAGGTGAAATAGGTAAAGACCTGCCTATTGCATACGCTTCTAGAACTCTCAACAAAGCCGAGAGTAATTATTCTACTATCGAGCGTGAATTACTGGCTATCATATGGGCAGTAAAACATTTCCGTCCTTACTTGTTCGGAAGAAAGTTCAAAATCGTAACGGATCATAAGCCCCTAACTTGGCTTTTCTCCATCAAAGATCCAGGCAGTCGTCTCGTTCGTTGGAGACTCAAATTAGAAGAGTATGATTACGAGATTGTTTACAAGGCAGGCAAAAACAACACTAATGCTGACGCGCTATCTCGACCACCCATCCTAAACTCGAACATAATTGACTTGACCTCTGCTTCTCCTAGCCCTCGCGAGCATCGAAATTTTGAAGATTACCTACAATTAAATTACGAACACTATGTCTCACAAGAACGCTCAATCGATTCCCAAAACCTTAAAATGACACCCGACAGACTCCTAGATCCTCGACATAAAAGTGTGTTTATTCCCGTCTCCTGTCAACTTTCTGAACAAAACCACCTTTATAACGAAGCCCTCCAAATATGTAGTCAAACAACACCCTACCTCGAAAAATCTAAATCACTTTACGACGTAGATTTACTTATATCTAATGAAAATCAGAACCTCTACTTCACATGTACTCGTCCAACTCATTTCGACCCATGGGATTCAGAAAGTTACTTCAAATCTCTGTTATCATGCCTTCAACAAAATGACATTAAAACGCTCTATGTTCCAAATCTAAAACACGACCCAACATGTAAACTTAACGGAAATGACCAAATGCGAATCACAGCGTATTTAGCCGATTGCTACAACTGTAGCATAACTATTTGCGAAAATAAAGTCGTTTATCCAAAACCAGAAGAAATTCCCTTGATACTCAAGACATATCACGATGAACCACTTTCAGGCCACCGAGGCATTGTAGAGACTACTAGGAAAATTCGCGACGAATATTTTTGGAAAGGAATGACTAACGATATCAAGAATTACGTAGAATCGTGTATCATTTGTCAGAGAAATAAAATTCAAAGAAAGTCACACCAAGCCCCTATGGTCATCACTTCTCAATCCACAGAACCTTTTGAAAGAGTTTCTATTGATCTAGTATCTTACTCGGAAGCTAGTGACAACAATAATAGATACATTTTAACCCTCCAAGACGAACTCACTAGATTCGTGCAAGCGTATCCCATTCCAGATAAAGAAGCCATTACTGTCGCCGAACGACTTTTACATTTCTGCCAACACTACGGTATACCCAAACGGTTTCACTCGGATCAAGGAACCGAGTTCAACAATAATGTCCTTAAACAACTAATGAAATTTCTAGGTTCCAGTCACACCTTCAGTACCGCCTACCACCCTCAGACAAATGGTGCACTCGAAAGGTTTCATGCCACCTTACGTGATCACATACGGATGTATCATAACCGAAAATCAAAGAACTGGGATCATATAATTCCATTAGCCATTTTATGCCATAATACTTCGGTTAATGCCTCAACAGGTTACACCCCTCACGAACTTTTGTTTGGTTTTAAACCTCGCCCATTCTATTCTCTCAAACCTATTCCAGATTATACAGCTTGTGACTACCTTAAAGATCTAAATGAACGTCTGAGAGTCTCTCGTGATACAGCCCTAAGAAACATCGAATCAATGAAAGAAAAAGCTAAAGAAAGATACGACGATCAGATTAAAAATATCGTAAATTTCAAATTAGGCGACAAAGTCATGTTACGAGTTCCTAATCCAAATAATTTGGACGCAAAATGGGAAGGTCCTTATGACATAGTACGGCTCGGATTTAATGAAAACTATTTAATACGAAAATCTGGTAAAAATCAATTAGTCCATGCGAATCGCCTCCGACTATACGGTCCAAGCGGTTCACCGAAATAAAGAAACTTAGCCGTGTAGTGGGCGGCTCTTAGAATAGCACTAACGCAATCACCCTTGCGTGTCGTACAAGGCGACTAATAAGGTCTTAGCATAGGTTTTAATTTAAAATAAATTTTATTCACATATTCTAATGTCAATGAGTAGTTTAAGTAAGTTAAGTTATTTAGGTTACACTCATTAGGTACTCTCGTATTAATTATATCACATATCTCTCCACAGGGCCAGCCATACAATAGCCGCCCAATCCTTTAACTCTACCAACTCCATGAATCCTTTCGACGTCATGAATAACCCTTATATTAGTTTCATAATTTGTTCTTTTATTAAGTTGATTGCATTCATAATTTTGTATAAAATATATATTTCTATAAAATTTTTGATAAACAAATATAAAGTCCGGCATGCGAATACTAATGAAGCTGCTTCGTCCTTTTCAGGACTATCACAGCAGCAAGTGCCAGCCTAAGTATTACAGAACCCTTACCATCTCATGCAGGAATATTTTTCAAAGAAGAAGGATCCCTATACCCGTCCGACGAATCATGGAAATTAATTATCTATCGAGATCTAAAACCCCTTTTTATCTCACGCGAATCCTTGTTACGACTGTCCAACAAATTTCAATCGATGACTTCTAACTACATTCATTTTCCAAATGTGCAATCCATCAAATCCTTTCTTAAAGTAAATCTAGACAAAATTGACAACAGGTTAGCTGAATTAAACATGTACCTCGGAAAAAATGCACGACAGAAGAGACAAATTCTTGATGGACTTAGTCCAATCTTGAAATGGCTTATAGGTACACCTGATGCAAAGGATGCGAAACGGTATGATGAGTGCATAGATCAATTAGAGAAGAAAAACCTCGATCTAACTCAGCTAATGCAAAAACAAATTCAAATCACTTCATCGACTATAACCAACTTTAATGAAACTATTTTCAAAATCTCCTTTGATGAACAAATTATTAATGAAAATATTGATCGTCTAAATAACTTTTTAAATAAGACTGACAAACTAATATTTAATATGAAAGTCACAGAAGATATTTCTTCTATATCTATAGAAATCCTTGAATTAGTAACTCAGCTCGAAAGCGAAATCAATGACTGTCTCACAAGTATTCTATTTGCTAAATCAAACACTATTCATCCTTCTATCATAACTCTTAAAAGACTTTATGAACAGCTGTTACTCTCAAATCACATAAGATCAAGCAAACGCTTAGTAGAAACCGTAACAATTAATAATATACACACCATTCTTGAATCCTCTATATTATCAGCCTACGTATATTCAGATCGTTTAGTTTATATATTAGAATTTCCCCTCGTTCGTAACGACCCCTTAACACTTTATCATTTATATTCAATTCCCATCCAACATACTAATTCCTCCTACTATACCACCATCCTACCAGAACATATTTATCTCGCCACGAACCCAAACGGGCAACACTACATCTCGACGAGCTCATTGGAGAACTGCAAATTCTACGCACCCAAGAAACAAGTCTGCAATTATTTAGTGGTCTACGATTCCACTGCACGTCCTATATGCGAATTACAACTGCTATTTAGTACTTCAATATCCATGCCGAGTGCCTGCACGACAACCACCTTCGCTGCTGAAATTGATATGTTTCAACCCCTGGACAATAATAAATGGCTCTACATCTTGAGTAAAGAACTGCAAGGCGTTCTTCAGTGCGAAAAAGAGGTCTCTCGTCACAAACTCATAGGATCTGGCATCATTAGCCTACCTGAAAACTGCAAACTTCATACTGGTTACAGCACATTAACAGCATTTCGAACCTCTGAAGAAAACATCACATACCCTATAATAATCCCCGACATCAGAACTGAAGACTGTTTCAAAGAGTATAAACACATAGAAGCTCCAAAACTGATACCGATCTCAATCAATGAGATGCCCTTAGATGCACTGAATCAGATGAAACATCACCTTAGTGACTATTCTGAAGAGCTGAAACAGATTAATCAACGAACTTTTCTAAAACGACATTCGAGAAGCTTTTCATGGATCTATCTTGGAATCGGGACGGTTATGCTAACATTCGCCTTAGTCAAATGTTTTAACCGCTGCCCTAATGGATTCATCAGAAGACGCCACCAACATCAACATGAAAGCAACTGCATCCAAATTTTCAACAACTGTTTCGACAGATCAAGTAGACGCAACCAAGCTCATGTGGCCGTTCCAATGGTCCCCATCGCTCGCCAGCCTATACCTGCTTCAACATCCTGCATCTCCGAAGATGAAGATGAAGATAACGCTACTACGACTCCATGTTCTCCTCAAAGATCGACCGTCAACGCCCAATCTTTGTTCTAAGGGGGGAGGTGTTAGATAATTGATAAGCATAACAATCACTTTATTTGGTAGATAGTTAATTTGTCAATTTACTAATCAGTTTGTTTTGTTTATATCATCTCTTAGAAGTAAGTCATTGTATACCCAATTTAGTAATTACTTTACTTTTCTCATGAACCTTGTCCTGTTTAACTAATCACTTTATTTACCTAACTACTGGTATATAAGCTTTCTCTATTTTTAAAAACAGCAGTACTAATTCCGAATTCGTAGACGTAACTCTATTCTAAATGTAAAATAACTTCTATTTTAGTCAATAAATTGTTTTTTTAAAAGTATTTAGATTTTTATCACGTAACACTGTCATATCACGTAACACGTATCTGAGAATAAGAACTGCGTCAAAGAATATTGGCTCTACCTGATTTTTTGTATTCGAATTCAGACCACCCTAACTGTATGATTGTCATATGTGATGGAACTTACATATATTTACAAAAAAGCTCTAATTATGGTTTTATAAAAAAAACATATAAGTAAGTAGCTTAAATATAGGAATTTATTACAAATGTTTATGATTGAGTGTCCAGATGGATACATTTTGGATGCATTTGGTTCATGTACAGCCGATCAGACAGACACCATTATTATGAGGGAGCTAATCCAGTCTAACGAATTTTGAAAGTCTTTCGAACATGGTGATGTTTTCATACTTGACAGAGGTTTTCGTGACGTCATGGTAGATCTCAGAGCGCTTGGATATCGTGCATAGGTATATGCCGATTACAAGAAGTAACAATGAGAGGAAATTGACTAACCAGCAGGCTAACGAGTCACGAAAAGTATGTTAAATGCCGTTGGGTAGTTGAAACAATCAATGGTCACATCAAGAATGACTGAAGCTTTTTTGAATCTGCTCTTGCAATAACGATTCTAATAAGTCATCAATTAAAAATATCCGAAAAAGCCCTAACGTCTTTGATCTAAAATTTATGCAATGGACGTACAAAACAACGTATTGGTTACAAAAGCAAAACGTGTAAACAAATGTGTAACCAAAAAGTTCAACTTAGATTACTATAAATCATGTTTATTATACAAAAATAATCAAACATCTGAAATATTATGGTTTAAATCCATAAAACATGTTTTGTACGATAAAAAAAATATATAATATATATTTATCACATAACGACACAAAACGATATTCATTAGAGAACACCGTCTCAATTGCGTGAGGTCATTACTCATTACGGAACATTCAACCATAATTTATTTTCTGCGTCATTATGTGCTCTATTCCGTAAATATAGATTGAATAGTTATTATTGAAAAAGGTATCTGTATTTTATAGACTTACGTTTAAGTGTACAAAATAGTATTGTAAGTATTGAGTTCAATTTTGTAAGTGTTTTTGTTGTAATAGCAAGAAAGTGATTGCCATTATTAAATGGTTTTTTCATGTCATGTGCACTTTTCTTTTATGAATCAGGTACTTAAATCATTTTGTAAATATTTTTGTTATACTGTAGTGTAAATAGAAAATTGTTGTAAGTATTAATATTAAGTTAGTTTAATAATTATGTAAATACTTTTACTAAAAGAGTGATTGCCAAGGAGTTGCTTCGCCCTTCTTCTCCTTGAGAACACAGTCTGAAGTGGCATTTTTCATTAATAAATATTTGTTTAATTATTATAAAAAAACTTTTATTTTTATTAAAAAATCCTCTGTTTTAAGTACATTTAAGTATATTTATCAAAGTTTTACTGCTATTGAAACCAATAAATAATTATTAATTATGAGTTATTATTTCCAGCCACGGCCTGTTACAACAACACTTGTTCTCACACGTGCAGTAACACCCCCCTCGGGGCTCGATGTCGGTGCCCCGTAGGGTACACCATCGGCAAAAACAAACACAAATGTATTGACGCGGACGAGTGTGAGAGAGAAGTCTGTTCCCAAATCTGCCACAACACTCCTGGCTCTTTCTTGTGCCAGTGTTATAAAGGATATGCTCGCAGGTAAGATTTACATCAATAAGTACTTATAAACGCATTGTACCTAATGTGTTTTGTAGAACCCCATGTAATTTTAGGACAGCCGCGGGATTGTTAGGAAGGAGCCAACTTTGGTGACACTTCAACCTCAACATATGAATGAACAGACATTTATAGAACAACATTCGATCTATTTTGGAATTTGAACGATTTAAATGATAATATTAGTTTCTTCATACGATTTCCTTAATTCGTTATTCTAGTTTAGTGTTTTTGTTTTTTGTGTCTAATTAGGTTGTTTTTTGAGCCTACTTTTTACTTTCATAATTCGATTAAAAAACACAATTTCATTTTAGGTCGGACCGTCGCTCTTGCAAGGCAACTAAAGGCAACATGTCCATTCTATATGTCACCGGAAACTCTGTGAGATCTATAACAGCTGATGGATACATTTCCGTCGAATATAATGACAGCAACGCAGGTAAGCGGTTTATTTAGAATATGTAACTAGGTATTCAAAAAAATAGTAAGTGAAAGTGAAAAGCGAGTGAAAATATGAAAAACCGATTTTTGGAAAGACTGCAAGGCAACTAAACGCAACATGTCAACGGACAGCTCATGGACTTTCTTAATATCACCAAGATGCCTCAATATCGCAAGATATGAATAAAATAGGTAAGTAAGTAAAAAAATACAACAAAACTACTGGTGCAGCAAAACACGTCCGACAAAAATAACAGACTTACGCAATAGCGTTCAAATAAGAATTGTTTTGAATGTAATTACTAAGACTTATTCTGAAATAATCTTTTTCTTTTTATAATAGTTTTTTCTTCTCTCCATTTAACGACAACTCACAATAACGCCATAAAATGCGCAGTCCCTCCAGTGTCGTTATATGTAGGTAGTTTATACTGTATTTCTTTTGAATATAATAATAGAATAATAATATTAGGTCTATGAATGACAACAAAGCAGTCATTTAATAAGAATGGGTATTCAGAATAATAAAATAAAAGAATAAATAATTGAAAAGAACACAATTCAGAAACGAAACTTTGATGGTTAACAAAGCCAAATCAAAAAACAAACCCAAAGACAAATCAAAGCCTGTGAAGAGCTTTAACTCTATGTATGAGTGACTTGTTAAAAAAAACCGTAAGGTAACAATTTTTTTTTAAATATTTCCGTTATTGGTTACTTTTAGGCCGCATCACTGACTTAGATTACGACGTAAGAAGACGGAAGTTGTACGTAACATCAACGGAGACGGGAACTTTAGTAGAAGTAAACAACACACATACTGAAGTCATCAAAAACATCGGCAGGCCCAGCAGAGTAAGTCATCACATCAATCCTCATATTACAATACAAATAAAGTATTTGAATAAATAATAATAGCGGTGATAGCCCAGTTGGTAATGAGCCAGACTTGTAATGCGAAGGTCGTGGGTTCAAATCCTGGTGCAGGCCTGTACCACTAAATTCGTCTTTTCGGATTTATGTACGGATTTCTAATTATCACTTGCTTAACGGTGAAGGAAAACATCGTGATGAAACCCGCCTGTCCAAGAAAATTCATTTTCGAAAGACGAGCGGTCCACCAACCAGCATTGGGTCAGCGTGGTGGACTATGGCCTGTTTCGAAGGGAGGCCCGTGCCCCTCGGTGGGGACGTATATGGGCTGGTAAGAGAAGAGAAGAATCGAACTTGTATAATAACTGAGAGTTCTAGGCACCGCTCCTTTTTTTTAGGTGGCAGTGGACTGGATCACAGGGAACGTGTATTTCATTGACAGTACGCCACAATCCATGTACTTAAGAGTCTGCAACGTGATGAGAAAAAGATGTGCACGATTGCAGAAACTACCCTCCGATTCTGATGTAAGTTGAAATGAGATACGTAGTGGTAGGGAAGCTGATGTGTGACCAAAGTGGCAATTTATCACGAGTGTTTCCGTGCTTCGAAGGGCACGTTAAGCTGACGGTCCTGACTGTTGTCGATTGACTACAGAGTTGGAGGCCATTTGGCGGTTTGAAAATTATGAAACCAGATTTAGTCAAGTTCGCCACATACTCGAAAATACCTACACGATAAGAAGAACGGATCAACGAATAAACCAAATGGACAACCTTATACTTTGAAGAATAAATGTTGAATTAAGAGGGAAGATGCGAGATTATTTATTGTTCTCATTTTTATTAACAACGGGTGCGCTCTTGACCACAATCTAGCATAAATGCGAAGATGTGACCCAGAAATCTTACTCCAGGCCTCTGAATGTTTCTTTTTTTTTACTGTAGGTAACAGCTCTAATAATCGACCCAGCATTTCGCCGAATATTCTACTGCGTGACTCGTGATCTAGAGTCGGTGTTATGGTCGTCTACCCTAGCCGGCACTGAAGCCACTCATATAGCCGTAACTCATAACTGCACGGGCTTAGCCGTCGATTCGTATAAGAAGAGATTGTACGTAGCTGAGACAGGGCCAGCGCATATCGTCACTATGAACTACGAAGGGAATATGTTGTAAGTAATTTTTGAAAAACCACGAACTTGCAAACTTCTGAACCCAAAAATAAATAAGAAATAATAATATTTGATGTTTTATGACAAGGGCATGGACATCAAGTCTGTGGATGAACAATCAACTTCTACAAATTTTTTTTTAGTTTTTTTTGTTTCTTTCATTTCATGTCACAAAACAAAATGTCATGTCTTTTTTGGTGTTTAGATGGATTTGCTACCAATACAAGTTGTTTCAAAAAACCAAATAAAAAAAGGAATTTTAAAATTTAATTTTAAAAATAGTCGCAACTCTAAGTAGTATTCAGTTGCACGGTTTGACATCTTTCAAAATGAAAGTTTCAAATAATTAATATGATATACTTATCATATTTGTAATAGAGCTGAGCAAAAAGCTAAATTTTAATTCATTTTAAAACACGTTGTATAAATGATTTTTTCCAATTTATTTTCAGCAAACGACTCCTAACAGAAGACCCACACTTAGAATCTCCGCACGACTTAGCCATTTTCGAAGACCACATCTACTTTTTAGTCGCAAACTCATTCAAACTCAACCGCTGCCTCCTATTCGGCGAAAAAAAATGCGAGTTGTACCTCCAAAGAGTTTTTAATGCGAATAGTTTCGTTATCAGACACGAGAATGTGCAAAGAGATGATATAACAGACTCGTGTAAGGATTTCGCTTGCGATAATGTGTGTGTGGCGGGAAACAGTGTGCCGGTTTGCCTGTGTGATGATGGAACTATTTCTGGTAGTGGAAAGTGTCCATTGGTAGAGAAGAGCGAGGTAAGTCGTGAATACTTGTATTTTATTTACACACTCAAAGGCTGACACTAAGGTTTTAGAGCTGAATAAGATTAAACATTTTTTTTCGTTCAGAGACTATAAACAAGACCACGAGACCAAAACTATAAACATCAACACCAGTTTAGTTATTTTTTGAATTGAAGTCGAGTACCAAACAAATAAGTTAATGTAAAACCACATTAGTGTCTTTTTATTCGTTGAATTTAATTTCGAAATTAAAAGATCAGCTTACGGTTGAAGTATTGTGTGAATACACAAGCATAAAGAGCATACTGTGTTATGTTGACGACATAATGATTGCGTCAAGTTATGAAACAAAATTCATACTCACGAAATAACTGACAAAAGCGTTTCTATGAACGCATTGAAGTGTTAGCACATTTCGCTCATTTTTTTTCTTTTTCAAAAATTTTCTTTTAAAAACCATAAAAAGACCACGATACCAAATTCAGAAAAAATCAACTCCATATTAGTTATTTTTTAATGGAGTCGAGTCCGAAACAAACAAAGAAAGTTGTTCTACAAAAAGCTTATCTTTTCGGTTAATTTAATTTCGAGATAATAACTTTAGTCTTACAAATTAAGCTTAAAACATTTTAGGAGTTTATAAGCGAAGAATTGTGTGAATACACAAGCATATAGAGCATACAGAGTTATGTTGACGACGTAATGATTGCGCCAAATTATGAAACAAAATTCTTAAAACACTCAAAAATAACGGACAAAAGCGTTTCTATGAACGCATTGAAATGTAAGCACTTTTCGCTATTTTTTTTTCTTTTTCAAACCATTTTTTTTCTTTCAAAAACCATAACAAAGACCACGATACCAAAACCAGAAAAAATCAACTCCATATTAGTATTTTTTTTATGGAGTCGAGTCCCAAACAAACGAAGAAAGTTATTGGAAAAAGTCTTAAAAATTCAAGAGAATTACGAGCGAAATATTGTGTGAATACACAAGCATATAGAGCATACTGCGTTATGTTGATGACATAATGATATTGCGTCATGTCATATAAAACAAGATTCTTAGAACATTAACAAAATAAATGACAAGTGTAAGCACATTTCTCTAATTTTGCTTTTTCAAATAAATTTTTTTAAAGACCATAATAATGAACACAAGACCAAAACCAAAAAAATCTACTCCAGTTTAGTTATTTTTTAAATGGAGTCAAGTACCAAACAAACGAAGAAAGTTATTGAAAAAACCACAATAGCGTCTCTTTTCGGTTAATTTGAATTCGAAATAATAACTTTAGTTTTAAAAATTCAGCTTCAGACATTTCAGAGGTTTATGAGCGAAGTATTGTGTGAATACACAAGCATAGAGAGCACACTGAGTATGTTGAAGACGTAATGATTGCGTCAAGTTATGAAACAAAATTCATAAAACACTCAAAAATAACTGACAGAAGCGAATCTGTGAACGCATTGAAATTGTAAGCACATTTCGCTTATTTATTCTTTTTCAAACATTTTTATTTTATTTTCAAAAACCATAAAACAGACCACGAGACCAAAACCAGAACAAATCAACTCCATATTAGTTATTTTTTAATGGAGTCGAATCCCAAACAAACAAAGTTATTCTACAAAAACCTTAATAGCGTCTCTTTTCGGTTAATTTGAATTCGAAATAATGACTTTAGTCTTAAAAATAAATTAAGCTTAAGACTTTTCGGAGGTTTATGAGCGAAGTATTGTGTGAATACACAATCATACAGAGCATACTGAGTTATGTTGACGACATAATGATTGCGCCAAGATATGAAACAAAAGTCACACTGACGAAATAACTGACAAAAGCGTTTATATAAACGCATTGAAATGTATAACATTTCGCTCATATTTTTCCTTTTTCGAACAACTTTTTTTTCTTTCAAAAACCATAAAAAAAGACCACGAGACCAAAATTAGAAAAAATCAAAACGAAATTTATCTAGCCAGGGATTATCTTTTTGGCTGTAACACTCGCGGACAATTTAACTTATTTTCTTTTTTTTTAAACTTCGCAGAGTTCAAAGTAATATTTACAATTTCTATTTTTTTCTTTTTTTTGTTAAATTAAGAAGACCCTCCTCAGAAGCAAAGTGATCCTACTAACGAAGTGAAACCACACGCAAAAAAGAGAACAAAATATTATAAACACCTCCGTGCGGGGTAAAGTATTTAAAACTTGTTCAACTTGGAGACCATGGGGTCTACTACCACTGAAGACTACCATTTTTTCCTTTTTTTGACGGGTAATTTATTTCCCAATTTTTGCGCAATGTTATGTTAAAACTGCGATAAGAAATCAGTGGATAAGAAATAACAACAATATTACAAAGATGAAAAACGATAAATCACTCAACTTATTATGACTGATCGGTTTGACTTAAATTACTTAAAACCGGCGCTGCCTGGGCCAACAAATCGTAGGTTTCTCAACCTTAACACCACGAGGGCTACGTATCATATGAAGCACATTTTTTCCAAAAGTAAGACAACAATGTAAAATTAAAATAATTAAGTATTAAAAGAGACGACTAGCAAGAAAACATCCAGAATAGATAGTCAAACGATGTGCGATTATTTACCTCTATTCACTCACTGAATTTACAAGAAAATATTGTATCAACTTAAGCTGACGAAAACACGTCCAATCACTTTGAGAGCCCAACCACAACTAAATTTTAAAACGTGCACCGAGCGAGCGTAATGAATGAAAGTCCGTGTTATTTTTAAGCCCTACCCTTAATGAGATACCTGGAAGCGAAACAAATGACTGCCTCCGTTCATTGTTCGCCTGCTCGTTGGTAGGTACCTAACAAATAGGGGCAGGTAATTAACCTTTTTTGAATTCCAGGCATTTGTGTCAATAATGTTATCTATTTAAAATCATACTTAACTAAGTACATAGTTAGCATTACCTACTAATAACACAAAAAAACACTGCATCTAAACACTAACACTGCACTTAACAGTATTACAAATTACATTTTTTAAAATATTTTTTAAGATGCAGTGTAGGTAAATTTTTACCTACTAAGTAATATGTACTTAAGCCAAATGTTTTAAAAGAAACTGTCTAGCCTAGGTGGTCATTAGTAGGGATTTAATAGAACGTTACTAATGAGATTCAAAAATACTTTCAGAGATTATGAAATAGGTATTATGGTAGAAATTCAATGTGAGGATACATTCGTTAGAATATAATATTGTACGGAGGGCCATACATCAGGTGACCACACGCGTGCACTCTGTGCTGTTGTGTTAAGAGCGGTTTTGCAATGAAAATGGAGTAACTTGATGCGCTGGCCTCTGTACAAAAAAGAAGTATGATTTCGGTCTTTGAGTCGCTTAATCCTTACTAATATTATAAACATGAAAGATTGTGTGTTTGGATGTTTGTTACTCTTTCACGCTCAAACGGTTGGACCAATTTTAATAAAATTTGGTATGGAGGTAGCTGACATCCTGGATTAACACATAGGCTACATAATTTTGCCATATTCCCACGGGAACGAAGTTCCAGACGGAAAGCTAGTTAAAGCATTTCCAACCAAACATTAACTGTTATAGCAGTAAATAATAGGCTACAGATAAAAAAAAAACAAGCACACACTCAATGGTTCACGCTTTCCCTTGTATCGTGGGTTTCTTGGGATACATAAAAAGACGGACTTGAACAGCCAGACTCAAAAATAATTTCCTTTTTTTATTTTATTTTTATATAGATATGTAAGTAAGTATTAAGGTCTTTTTTTTGTTTTTTTATTATGTGTTTTTCTACTGTTCTGTCCATAAAAGCTTATGTTGTGATAACCTGTGCAATAAATAATTAACTATTATATTCTACTTAAGTAGACCGGGAATCAAAGCCAGGAAACGTCAACCCAAAGGCAAAGACCACACGAAAAGAAAAAGAATAACAACTACATATGTTTATAAATAAAATTTAAATAAAATATGTTTAAAAATGTATCAGACAAGCAACGTTTAGAATTAAAAGTTGTAGGCTTGAAGCACGACTCTATTAGGTATTTATTTCAGTGTCACAAAAATTAAACGAAAAATACAATGTTTTATACTACTTAGTACAACTCTCTTCAGAAAATTAAATACATATAATCAAAGTACCTGGGCTCAGGTATTTAAATGAAATAGGCTAAAACCTAATCCCAAGGTATGGGATCCGTAGGTCAATTTTATTTTTTAGGTACCTATCTTTTTTCTTTTTTTTCTTTCGACAGATATTCTTAATCATTGTTTTTTTTTTACTAATGATATTCTGACTAGACAAACCCTGTCGACAAAATAACTACCAACACAAATCATAATAAAAAACTTGAAAACAATTTCTCACCAAAACCACAATCATGAGGCGTCAGGCGTCCATTATGATAGCCAAAGCGAGACTTGAACTGACGGATTTTTTTTTTCATTTTAATGTATGAGGTACTGTTTAAATTTTAAATAAAAGTAATTATGTTTTTTTCTATGTTCAAATAAATCTGACTATCGAATCTGGACAAAACTATGAAATAAAGAAAAGGTAGCTGATAAATTTTTTAAAACAAATATTATTGGGATCCGTAGGTCAATTTTTTTTTCACTAGCTTTCCGCCCGCGTGTACTACAGGATATATTATCGTACCCAACTGTGGGATGAAATGTAGCCTATCTCCTTTCCCAGGCTCTAACTAATCTATCTCTATACCTTTCATCAAAATCGGTTCAGTATTTTAGGCGTGAAAGAGTTACTTTCGCATTTATAATACCTATTAGTAAGGATTTCTTGAATAAATAAATAAGACAAGATGCAAACTGATCAAAACAACAATTTTTTACAGCAAAACCATATTTTGGAAGTTTCACGAAAACAGTCAATTTTTTCTTAATTTTTTTAATACGTATTTCTTAGATTTTTGGCTTTTGACCTTCACTTTTTTCTGACTGAAAGACCCGTTCTACAAACGTTACCTAACAGTTACCTAGCTAAATAAAACAAACAAAAAATGCAGAAAAAAACATTGAAATCGAACGAAAAAAAACAAGCAAACTTGTTTATTTTTTTTTAGGAATAATTAAATTTTAATTCCTAATTATTAAAACATCCAAAGTAAAAATCATATGAACCCTGTTTAGACCAATAAATCTGATAATTTGTCACCTCAGGAAATTAGGTGTTAGTGTCGGTCAAATAATCACAAAAATGCACTGAGTTTAGAAGATAGAGTTTTGGACTCTCCTAACATTTTTCGGGCACTACCTCGTAGGTCAAAGACCCACTGACCAGGTCATTTGTTGGAGAGGAGAGCCACAGAATGTTTTTTATTTTTTTACTATTCCAAAGTACCGTGCGACAAAAAACAATAACCACAACGCCACAAAAATAAAATAAATATTATTAGTATTGTGATTGATTCTAATGTGACGATTAAAATGATTTACATGTCTTTATGAAGACTGTATAGGTACTTACATGTCAGAAAATAATCCTAAAATATTTATCTGCAGCTACCTGTTGTACCTACCTATTCTAAAAGTCTTAAGTGTCGGTGAAAGGAAAAGCTTTGATAAGTAATTTTAAAAAATTGTTGTTATTTTATTACGTACTGGCTTGCCGCGCGGGACTTCGTTCCCGTGGGTATTTGGGAAAATGATGTAGCCTATGTTACTCCCCAAGGTCTAATCTATCTCTGTACCAAATTTCATCAAAATCGATGCAGTATAGTTTTTAAGTTTATTCGTTACATACAAAAATACAAATCTTTCCTCTTTATAATATTAGTATAGATTAGTGTTTAAATTTATAGGTAGGGGGGCCTACCTGAGGACAACACTGCAAATAAAAATATGGTTTATGTCAATACATGTGGTTCTTAAACTTAAACCAATTGACGTCATTTAACATACATTCCGAGGATTATGAGTATAAAAATTACAATAAATGCAGATTTTCAGACCTACTTTTCAGACACTACCTGTTATTTTAATTTACTTATCTACCAAACCGGCTGCGCTTAAATCAACATCACGGCTCAGGCTGAGATATTATGCTAAGCTGCATCCATTCTGCAATCTGTACGAAATTTAATATTTTAATAATTACCTAAGTATTGTAGGTATGATTTACCGAATAAATATTTTCTATTCTATTCTTTAAGTAAAAATTATAGTCACCTTATTTCTTCCACTCAGCTCCCTCTATTCAATGGTTGGACGTACCAGGACTACCAGGACCACAAGTTCGCGGTAACTCTCATTAGCTGCCTCGCTGTCCTGTTGGCAGTCTACTTCGGTGTCTTCTTATACTACCACTATGTTTACAAGAGGAGGCACCAGGGCGGAGGATACTTACCGTGAGTAAATTGATATACAGACTTCAGTAACCATAATCTACTTCGCCCTTGTCACATGGGCGTAGCCTAAATTTTTTAAATCATGATCGTCTCCCTGCCCTTACAATTTTTGCGACCAGTTCTGAAATTTACGAAGCGATTTGTATGTACTCGTCAAGTCGTCAGTGCTTCTCGAAAGAAGTACTTCTGTCGTCAAAGCAGAACTTGGAGTGTGGAAAGAAGCAGTAGAAACGGCCAAAAACTTTGGCAATTTCATATACATTGTTGTTTTATTTTCTTACTATTTAATTTCTACTATTTAATTTCAATTTAGTTATTACTCTATGTTTTATTAAATAATAGTATTACAATAACGTGTTAGGCGCCTT
The DNA here is from genome assembly GCA_949987775.1 of Aproaerema taeniolella. Taxonomy (NCBI): domain Eukaryota; kingdom Metazoa; phylum Arthropoda; class Insecta; order Lepidoptera; family Gelechiidae; genus Aproaerema; species Aproaerema taeniolella. Next base: position 4,681,716 of record OX465264.1, read on the forward strand.
TTATTTTTTCATAGTGGCTGATGAAAAGTAAAGTGTATCACTCAGGCTCGGGCGACGTACTTTGACAATGAATTTGTAATTTCTTTCTTTTTTTCTTAGTAATTTCAGGGTGTACTTCCGAAATAGGCAAGGGAGTACGGATCACCCCAGCAGTCTGTCACCCATCACTGAATCCGCCACCGACATGGCGGCTTCGTCTACACAGTAAGTACTTAATAGAATATAGTAGATAGTTAGATTTATCGTGCGTTCCTGGTGTTTACACTTTTTTATTGTTATTTTTTTAATTTGTATTAATTGTTAATTTTTTTTGACTTGTAATGAAAAATTACTAATAATAAATGTCTATGTCTATTAGTAATAAATAAAAAAGTTATAAGTCGAATTGTTTTAACAATTTAGAATAGTAGATTGTTAGGCGAGGGTGGAAAGAATCAATTCCCGAGGTATTTAGACGCACTAGCACAGCGAGGGCGGCTATAGTCCGAGTAGGAATTGATTCTTTTACCCGTGTTAAACACTCTACTTTTCATTTCTAATATGAGGAAAATAAAACTAGTTGTTTATCTAAACTATTTATTTATTCTATAATAATATTAGTAGTACCTATTTAAAATTAATTGTCAAATTAGGACAATTCGTGAAATTGAAAGTTACATTTTAAATATGGAACTCACCGCGTAATTGTTGCGGCTTATTCCGCTCAAAGAAGTTTGCGCTAAGTTCACACTGGCTGTTTAGAAACTCACATGGCTGCAGCATTTTTTTAAATTAATTTTTTTTTACATAAAACTCTTCACAGCTGACAGCAGCTCTATTTTTAAAGTTCATTCCGGCCCTTAGGTGGGAAGTAATTTGTATGAGTTTTTCCCTCCCTATGGAGGGAAGCAGCATTTTCCACCCAATAATCAGATCAAAATAACACTACTTTCCGAGTATGAGAAATGAAAAATTTTTTGCTGTGCCCTCACAGGTTTTCATATTAGAAACTTGTATTATATTATTAAGACCTTGTACACAATATGGAAATGAAAATAAATGATTGAGTATTGAGAAATACTTACTTCCTTCCTAACATTATAAACGTGAAAGTTTGTATGTATGGATGTTTGTTATTCTCACGCTCAAACGGCTGGACCAATTTAGATAAAATTTGGTATGGAGGAAGCTGAAACCCTGGATCAACACATAGGGTTCATAATTTCCCCAAATTCCCACGAAAACGGTTTATAGATAAAAATATTTAGAAAAAAATTCTCGAATTTAATAGAGTTAATTAATTATGAAATTTATTGTTGTACACACAACACATCATTACACATACACACACCATAAAATTAAGTTCTATTAAGTATATTAATTTAAGTTGTTTACCTATGTTGTCTAGTTGTTTTGAATCTTGAATCTATCTCAACTGTTTCTCCGAGCCATCACATTTACACTATTTTGTTATGTACTTCATTTACTGGAACCTCCCAACACAAGTAAAACTTTAATAATGCTTAATGGTGAGTTTTCCTTAGACTAGGAATTAATGTATAAGCTGTTTGAGAAATAAAGATTTTATTTTATTTTATTTATTTATTTATTTAAACGAAGTCCCGGGCGGAAAGCTAGTAATATTATAAACGCGAAAGTAACTCTGTCTGTCTGTTACGCTTTCACGGCTAAACTAGAGAACCGATTTTGATGAAATTTGGTACAGAGATAAAGTAGACCTTGGGAAAGGACATAGGCTACATTTTATCCCACAGCTAGGCATAGGCACGATATAATCTGTAGTCCACGCGGGCGGAAAGCAAGTTGAAAATAATTTGTTACTTTTACAATTAGATTGCCTGGAAGAAATTGCTCTATAGCAATAAGGCCGCCCAATTATACACTAGATGATGAACATTTGTTTGTTTTATTGTTATGTTTTTTGTGTGCAATGAAGAGTATTGTGTGTATGTAGGTATGTGTATGTAGACATGACAAAGGCTTTTTCACTCGAACGAAATCGCGGGCGGCAAGCTATTGTTGTTAACAATAACATAAACGCCCCAGCGCCGTGGTATTATTTTTTCGTCGTAGGCTTTTGTTTTATTATTGTTTTTTTTTTCTTTTTAGATCCAGCAGCCTTGAATTTGTGAACCCAATACAAATGTTTAGGAATTTCCGAACTTCGTTCCGAAAGAAGAAACCAATTGTAAGTAGACATACCTACGCATAATAGGACTAGAGGCCTCTGTACAGACAGGAGAGGTTACCGGCCCCCCGGACGGCCGGTTTGGTCGAGTGACGGCCGGTTTGGTCGAGTGGTAGGTGACGCTGCCTCTTGATCGGCGGGTCCTGGGTTCGATCCCCAGTCGGGGCAAACATTTGTGTAAAAATCAGATGTTTGTTCTCGGGTCATGGGTGTTTGTGTTTGTCTTTATGTGTGTTCCAAGGGACCCACGACACAAGGGAAAACCTTAGTGTGGGCCTTTGAGTGTGTAGCGTTTATTGTTGTTGTTGTTATTTGCACTACGAAAGCCGCCGCGCTATTAAAAGCGAAATAAAGGCGATGTCATGGTCAACATACAGGGCGTCCCACGGCTATGCCACATGGAGGGAAAGTACCTTAATTATTGTAGATGGAACATTTTACTGAAAGAAGACTTTATTTTAGTTTTAAAAACAATTTAAACTGCATTCATACATTTTTAAATAACTGCCTGGTTGAACCGGGAATCGAACCCGGTTCACGAGAAAACAAACAGTCTGTAATTTTGTCATACCGATGGGAAGGTTTCATCATAAGGATTATTTTTTTTTGCTGAGTAACATAGCATCAGAAATAAAAGGAAGACCATAAATTTTAATATTTTTAATTCCAAATTAATCGGTATGATAAAACTACTTACTGGGTGATTTTTTTTTCTTGTGTACCGGATTCGATTCCCGGTTCAACCAGGCAATTATTTAAAAATGTATGAATGCAGTTTAAATGTAGATGGAACATAGCCGTGGGACGCCCTGTATAGCCTGATGTGTTGGCGTATGTACGACCTATCACCATATTCACCATTATAGGTACTTACTAGACTCCAATATAGACCTCGCGAGTCAACATTTTTGGGAACGGCTGAATAACTGTATTTTTTACGTTTTTAAACTCCATGCATGCCCCGCCATTTTGAAAAAAAATTGAAAAAGCTAGTTCGATACATGCAAGTTTTATGGGTAGCCACCATTTTTAAGAAAAATCACAATGATAATACTTAGGTATTCCTACATCTACTTAGACACTAATATTATAAAGAGTATTTTCTTTGTTTTCTTCCATTGAATAGGCTCCGAAACTACTGAACCTGATTTGAAAAATTCTTTCATCAGTAGAATCCTACATTATAGGGGCTACATTCACTTCACTTCACTTCATCAGCCCATAATACGTCTCCACTGCTGAGGCACGGGCCATGACATGATGACGGGCCATGACATGATGACGGGCCAATGGCATTTACCCTCATAACACGAGGGGTAAATGCCATACTCACTACGCTTGGCAGCCGGGTTGGCGAGGGTTTTGATATAATTGCAGAGTTTTCCTTCTCTGTGTGCAGATGAACTTGCTTGCATATTTAACCTTAGTCGCCTTGTACGACACCTCGGTTAGAAAGAGGGTGGTCCTATTCTACTCTGCCGGGGCTACATAATTTTCCCAAATTCCCACGGGAACGAAGTCTCGGGCGGAATGCTAGTAGTAAATAAAAAATATTATTTTAGGGCACAGCAGGCTTAGATATCAACGTGCCACCCCTAGATGTGTCTGATACGGAGTCAGATTTAGACGACAGAGAGCTCCAAAACATCATGAAGAAACAAGATCAACGTTAAAATAATTACAAACCAAATTAACTACACTTTAGGCCAGGGGGGCTATTCTATAAAAAATATCTCGAATTTCTAATACATTGCTTTCAAACAAAGTAACCCCCAGTAAAAGTCATTGTGAACAGAAGCAATGTATGTCGAAATTAAGATAATTTATAATCATAATTTACTGCACCATGAGTAAGTAATAGAATTTGTAAATGTGCGAAGTCTTACTAATTCGGAAACATATCTTGATGCTAGTTTAATATGTGATACTAATTAATTATTAATACATATATGGCTGTAAATGGAAAGGTACAACTTTGCTTTGTGGGTAGTCGTTAAGGTTCACAATTAGTGTGATGAGCTATTGTAAATCGCTCTTATTAACAACCCCGAAAGTTGTACCTTTTATGAAACACAGTCACATTTTTATTTTATTTATTATTGGTATTTATTATTTTTATTAGCATCCACAGACTTCTACATCGTAATTTATAATATTAATATTATACTTTTTATAATAGTAAATTTTTTTAAAGAATATTGTGCGCCTGTAATTACCATACTATAATTACCTGTAATTACTGCAAATAAATTTTACTTTATGGAATAGCTCCCAGATAAGAATGCGAACAGTGGCCAGTCAGCTCAAAACTGGGGGTCTCGTATAGTTGAAGTGTACTGCGATTTATCTCAAACTCCTCATACATTGCCTTTTCAGATACAGTACAAAGTAATTACAAAGTTTTCGCTAGAGATTATTGTGTACAGAAGCGATGTATGACGAATTTGATACCAATCCTAATCGCCTTTAACTTATTGAATAGACCTCCTTGTTTAAACGTGTAATTGCTATTGTGTAAATAGCTGTACAAATTGATTTTAGGTTCTGTTAAGCTTTATAGCAGTTATTGTAAATGTTAAGTTAATTTTATGTTTAGGTAACCTTTTCTTTCTTTTTCTAGAAAGAGATTTTAAAATAAGTAATTTCTATTGTAAGTATATTACAATAAAATTAGTATTTTAGTCAAAAATTCAATTCTATTTTGAAAAGATGTGATTATGTCAAGCATAATTTATTTATCTTTTAAATTATGCGGTCTATTGTTAATTTAATTGTATTCAAATAATGAATTGTATTTTTGTAATCATATTTTAGCAATTTACGATTATTAAAATAGTAATTCCATAGCGTCATGTTGTGGAAAATATATTGAACTAATTTATAAGTTTTTACTTCGAACGGTGACCTCAGAATACTTTTTATTATTATTTTTAAATTATTTGTAATTTACAATCACACAAATTACAAACTTGTTTCTGTAAATTTTTTTAACAAAATGTTAACAAATTATGTATTTTCTTATGGATGAATACTCAATAATAAAATATAAGTGAATTTCCATAGAATAAGTGAATAATTGTAAAATGCATTTTTAAAATAATAAAATAAAATTCTGATAAAATATAGCTCTGTAGTTTACCTATATTATCTTACCTAGTGTTTATATTATCTTTGTAAGTAGTGTTTATATTTTTCTCTTTGGTACCTAATAAACCTAAAAAAGTTTGTTTTACATTCATTTATTTAGGTAAGTTTTGTGTGATAAATAAATAATAATATTTAAGTAACTTTAAATATTGGCGGTCGGTACTTACATTTGAATTAATAATTTTAATAATTAATGCAAGATGTAGATACTTATTTTGTAAGTATAATTATTTCCTGCTTATTTTTACAATTAATATTTTATATGATAAATGTATTTGCGCATACATTTTAAAATATAATAACATAAGAGCTCTCAGTTTTATATTTACTTAATTTAAGTTTTAATACAATTTGTAATTAGTTTTAATGAATTCTTAAGTGCACGAACTGTGCATGTCAGCGATAATATGAAATATTTGAAATAATAAAATTGGAATGCATTTTACCGTGATTCTTGTATTTTATTATATTTTCCTTTGCACCCTTTGTGGATTTTTTATTGGATATGCTGACAAATTCATTCATAAGATTATAAGCAAAACTGGAAAGCTAGTAGGTAACATAAAGTTATTAAAAAACTATGGATCAGATTTAAATAAACTACCAATATTTTACCAGTAAAATTAACTTTTTCTCTACAAATATTATCAACACAAAAAAGATAATTAATTGAAAACTGATATTTGATGAAGAAAATTTATATACATAGTTGGTCGTAGTTCCTTATAAGGTTACCTTTTTCATTACGCTGTACATCCTGTAGTGGGGTACAAATAGGCAAATTATATTTTATCATTTAAATCTTTTAATGTAACGATTCTTCAGCTTGATGGTTTAAAATTTTTCTCAAAATAGGACCTAAACTTAGTAATTGAAAAAACAACAATTGGATTTAATTTATATTTAATTAAAAAAAGACGTTACACTACATATTTATAATAATAAAATAAAAGATAGTTAATTTACTTCCACAGTTTCTTAATGGACATATTCTTTTCAGAATCCTTTTGCATGACCTTGGCTACGGCCATTTCAAAGTCTTCTTGGGTGACGTGGACCCTGCGTTCACGGAGAGCGTACATCCCTGCTTCGGTACAAACTCCCTTCACTTCAGCCCCGGATGCTCCTGGCATCAGCTCAGCAATCTTACGCAGGTTGATGCCTCTAGTCAAGTTCATCTTCCGAGAGTGAATCTTCAGAATGTCCAGACGGGCCTCTTCATTTGGTGGGGGGAACTCAATCTTCCTGTCAATACGGCCAGGTCTGAGCAACGCTGGGTCCAATATATCAATCCTATTTGTAGCCATAATAACTTTAATGTTCTTCGTAGCTTCAAATCCATCAAGCTGGTTCAGTAACTCCAACATAGTTCTTTGTACTTCAGAGTCACCGCCGCTGCCAGATTCAATACGAGACGATCCGATTGAGTCAATTTCGTCCATGAAGATTATAGAAGGAGCATGTTCACGGGCCATTACAAAGAGCTCTCTAACCATACGACTTCCTTCTCCGATGAACTTCTGCACTAACTCTGAGCCGGACACTCTAATAAACGTACATTCCGTGTGGTGGGCCACAGCTCGAGCCAGTAAGGTCTTGCCCGTACCCGGAGGACCGTACAACAATACTCCTTTCGGTTGTGCGATACCCAAAGCATCAAACAGCTCCGGATGCTTCACAGGAAGTTCAATAACCTCTTTAATCTCTTTGATTTGCTTGTCAAGACCACCTACCATTTCGTAAGTGGAGTCTGGAACCTTCTCGACCATCATAAGGGAGACGAGAGGATCTACCTTGTTTGGGAGGATTTTGTGAAGAGTATAGCTTTCATTACGGAGTGCAACGCGACAGTTGGCGGTTACGTCGTTGATGTCCACGTTCTTGTCTAAATCTACAACGAATTTGCCCTCAGGGTGCACTTTTACGAGGACTTTTTTCTTGTCCATAGGTTTGACAACTTCACCGACATAGGAGCCCTGTTCTTGTAAAAGCTGTAGCTCTTCACGCAACATACGCACCTTCGCGTTGAGTTCGTTCCTCTGGGCTTGCAAACGGCGAAGGTTCTGGGACTTCTCGGCTACCACAAGTTGCAGTTCTTCGATCTTTGTGATGTAGTACGGCCGAAACCCCTCCCCCTTCGCCTGGTCCACGTCCATCTTCGTTAAAGTCATCTTCGCGCTTTTGTTTACCACATAAATGCTTGAATTAATCAGATAATTTATTGTAATCGAAAGAAGTAAGAATTCGGCACGAAACTAGAAAATGAAACGCAAGCTGTCAATATTTTTCAAGTCATTGGGTGGAGCGACCATTATTAATTAAAATTTCTACCATTTTTCTAAGTTAGCTTCTCCATAAAATCGATAGATGGCGCGTGTCAAATACTTACATCTAAATGCCAAATTGCCAAGAAAAGTCTTGTTAATAGGTCAGATACGACTGGCCGTCGGAAGAAGTTCTTAAAAAAGGGAATGCAAATAACAATGCAAGTGATCATGATTGATCAGAACCTCCTTCAGGTACCACGTTCAGAGCTCAAAACGCGATGATGAGTGGCCGCAACGTTCCACGGTGTCACCAAAGTTGCAGACACGGCGAATTTTATGGTAATTTACAGACGTGGATGGTATAGGTCGTTACAGATGATATCAGGTTTATCTAGTTAGGTCCATCAAGTTTTTTTACATATTTTATTGTTTAAAATACGGAGGCAAAATTTTTTAGGAAAAAAATATTTTACTGACATGAGAAACACGAAAGGAGGCTGCCAGCGTACACCGACCATAATAATTGATCACGACTGAATAACGTCGTAGGTGTTTTATGGCAGTATATCAGGCTGTACATACATACATGTTGACGCTGACGTAGCCCATATCTCGCTTGTAATAGCGCCGACTTTCTTTGTACAAATGAGTAATCTGACGTGTTCCTTTCACGCCTGTACATTGCTCCATTTGGTTTATACTTTCAGTATTTTTTACGTCATTGGGTTCATATCTAAATTACATCGATGTATCTTCTATTATATACATGTAGTACTTATCTGTGATCTTGTGAATTTTAAATTGATCTCGACGCATTTTTTAACACGATGGATTTTATTATAAAAGCGAATTCTGAATTTCAAGACAATTGCAAATGTCTTAATAGTCGGGCAGAATTAGCCGATCACAATGCTAAAATCTGGGAAATTGTAACCAGCAATTAAAAATGTTTTTTCTATAGATCTTTGCGTTAGTATAAACATATTCATTTTGTACAACTTTAGAGTTGCAGCGCGGCTGTCAAAAAAATGTCCAAAACTGTCAAAACAGTTTTTTTGCGATTTACCGGTAAACTACGCGTCTGGCGGTAAAAAATGTATGTAAAAAAAAACCGCAATAAAAAGACAAACAAAATGAGTTTTGTTGAGTCCCGATCGGTTTGGTAGTTGTTGCGCAATCCGAAAAAAACCGTGTTTTTTGGAAATTTTTTCGAAATTTTATAACTCTCGTTGTATATTATATACCTAAAAAGCTGAAATTTTAGATTAAAGGTAGATATTACAGCTTCTAACATCTGTACCAAATTTTAGCTCAATCACATTTAAACTTTTTGCAAACCGCAGCAAAAACTAAAACATGGTCCTCTCGTAAAATGGCCCTAAAAAAGTTTGTAGACCATGTAGAGATTTTTGGAGACTCGTTCTCTTTCCCTAATTCTTCTCTATGATATGTCGAAGTTTTATAAAGTTTAAGTAAGTGCCTTAAACTTTAAAGTTTTATAAAGCTAAGAAAGTCCCTAAAAAAGACCATTTTTCAGTTTTTGCTGCGGTTTGCAAAAAGTTTACATGCAATCGAGCTAAAATTTGGTACAGATGTTAGAAGCTGTAATATCTACCTTTAGTCAAAATTTCAGCTCCTTATATAATATATAACGAGAGTTATTGAATTTCGAAAAAAATGCCAAAAAACACGGTTTTTGCGGATTGCGCAACAACTATCAAACTGATCGGGACTCAACAAAATTCATTTTGTTTGTCTTTTTATTACAGTTTTTGTTACATGACACTTTTTACCGCTAGACGCGCAGTTTACCCGTAAATCGCAAAAAACCTGATTTATTACCGATTTGACAGTTTTGGAAATTTTTTTGTCAGCCGCGCTGCAACTGTAAAGTGGTACAAAATGAATATGTTTATACTAATGCAAAAATCTATACAAAAAAATAATAATTGCTAGTTACAATTTCCTTGACGCAAAACCGACTATAAATATATTCCTGAAAAACGGTTTTTATATTTTTTTAGAAATCTCAAAATTATTAACCAAAATAATTGGAATTTTTAATCTTGTAACACTTACCAGTGTGTTCCGGGTTCCGAATCCGAATAATGCGCGTAACATTTCCTGTTTCCTTAATCAATACGTTTCCTCGCTTTTAATCCGTTAGTGGCATATGCACAAGTCGTGCCACGCCAAATTATTTAAAAAAAAAAAAAAAAAAAACATGGGGCACTATTTTTGAATCACTCGCTTCGTTTCGAGCGATATCTTTCGTTGATTTGCGTCGATGTTATTGAGTTTTTCATTTTTTAACTACTAAATTCCATGAGTACTAAGACCCTTTCGCTGAAGTGTATTGATAAAAAAGTTCGGAAATTAATAGAATCCGCGCAAATCAATAAAAGATATCGCTCGAAACGAGGCGAGTGATTTAAAAATAATGCCCCAGGAGACGTATTTTTGAAACGATAGAATTCCAATTCGCTTACGAATTGACAAGATTCGCATGAGAATCGCATACAAATACAAATCTTGTCAATTCGTATGCGAATTTGAATTCTATTGTTTCAAAAACATGTCTCCTAGTAACGCGTTCCAATTTTCGCTTATTCATTACCATTATTCAACATCAAATGCATCAAAATTACTTATCGGCTTCTTGTTGAATTTATTGTCTAAGGTATAAGCTACCAGTAAAGACTTTATACAAAAATTTAAATGTGTGCATCTCAGAGGTGTGGTGGCGTCAAGTACTTACCTAGGTAAGTACCCACCGAGAGCTTTGACTTTGATTTATACAGAGTGTTTAGATCAGCGTTAGTTGGCGATTCAGTATTATGTATTAAGTCTTTAAGAAGCAAGAGACAATACTCACTTAAGTACTTACATAACAAAATTAGATTAATTATAAAAGTTTCGCACAGGAGAAGTATTTTTGAAATGATAGAATTCCAATTCGCATACGAATTGACAAGATTCGCATGAGAATCGCATACAAATCTGGTCAATTCGTATGCGAATTGGAATTCTATTGTTTCAAAAATACGTCTCCAGGTTGTTTTGGGTGAAAAAAGCGCGTGCGCACATGTAGATATAATCTATACTAATATTATAAAGAGGAAAGATTTGTATTTTTGTATGTAACGAATAAACTCAAAAACTACTGGACCGATTTGAATGAATGAATGAAACTTTATTTGGGAGACACAGATTTCAAAAATTCTTTCACCATTAGGATGCTACATTATCCCTGAGTAACATAGGCTACATAATTTTCCCAAATTCCCACGGGAACGAAGTCCCGAGCGGGATGCTAGTTAGGAATAAGTACCTAGGTAGGTACTTACCTATTTTTCATTTATCACTTTTAAACCGAGAGAGTTTACCTATAGTTTCGTTGGATCAAAAAAATTATACCTGAAGAAAGGTATAATTTTTGGTATATACCTCGGCCAATGTGGCCTCTCATCTTGTGAGTGAATAACAAGATCTGTAGCCCAGGGTCATTTATATTACGAAAAAGGTTACAGGTTGTCTTTGTGAAATTATTATAGACTAGCTTTCCGCCCTCGACTCCACCCGCGTGGACTACAGGTTATATCGTGCCCAACTGTGGGGTAAAATGTAGCCTATGTCCTTTCCCAGGCTATAATCTAACTCTTACCAAATTTCATCAAAATCGGTTCAGTAGTTTAGGCGAGAAAGACGGACAGACAGACAAGAGTTACTTTCGCATTTATAATATTAGTAAGGATTTTGCCCTTTTATATACTTAAAGTGAGGTATTAATGACCGTGTCACCCGGCGTAACCATCAGTGATTTTTTTTTCATTTTTGAGTTACCGTTTCAAATTTATATATCTGTTAATAGGCCCTCTGAACAAATTATATACCTGTTGATGATTTGTGTGGCCGGTTTAGATTAGACTCATTTGGTCCAGATTTTAAAACTAACCGGTCACAGAAATCGTCTTAAAATAGGTAGGTACCTATATGGTTTGTTATGAGGGTCTTTTAACTTTGAAACGGTAACTCAAAAATATGGATTTTTTGAAATATATCACTAGATATTTACAGCGAGTTACGGTCATTAAGACCTCACTTTTAGTATATTAAAATGGCGAAATCTATAATAATTTCACAAGACAATTCTACAAAAAACCGCAGACGCATTGTAACTACACTACTATCAGAACGTGTATCACATTGAACGTGTATCACATTTTTCAAATAAATATTTTAATTTTATAGTAGAAAATGTAAATTCAGGTATTAACATTTTGAAAAATGAGAAAAAAAACTGGGGGGAACTCATTCAAATCATTGTTGTACTTCCTGTATATTATTTTGTTTTTATTACTTTTGGGAAAGGCAAAGGGTGAGCAAAGGCTTGATAAAGGTGGTAAACTTATTTTTTCTATGTCTATGCTTGTTGGATAATGGTCATCTTAAACAAATACTACATACTCAAAGGGTCATCTACGCTAAATATGTCACTTCGTATAAATTTGTCACTTTTAACTTGTCAAATACTCAAAACAACAAACATTTCATGCATCCGAAGTTTACAACAAAGACAATTTTAATCACTACGTGTTTACAAAATACCCAGCTCATCGGCCAAGCTCCATTTAAAAGGGATAAAAATGATTCTATAGCCGGAGCGTTACACCACAGTCAATATAACAACTTATTTCCTTGGATATCTTCTGTATACAAGCACAATGAACATTGAACAATAATATGCCTGCGAGCAGCAATATAAAGAAATCAGCGATACAGCTACCTAAACATCTAAAAGTGAATTGAATTTTATTCAATCCTTCACACCAAACCACTGCAATACTGAACTGTGTATAATTTCATAATGATTAGTATACTGAATAAATTTTCCGAAGATGTAAAACGCTACGCAGTAACCGGAATGGATTACTCAGGCTATGCCCTAGGAGGTATAGCTGGCATACTCTTGGTTCTCGCCGTCCTTAATACTATAGAAAATATTTTATGGTTCCTGCGCTTAATTATTTTAGGACATTGGAGCTATCTGTTCGGAGGATATATGTCTCCAAGATTTCGCTCAGAAATTACTATAATATTGTTTGGTATAATTCTATTTGCAACTATACTTCCGAATGTAGTGTTTCCTGAATTTCAAGAAGTAGTTGCCATTTTAAGCTTATTTCCTCATATTCACTTGTTGGTTTTACTGTACAGAATTCATAGGAACTTAACTTATCCAGCATCAGAGAAAGATGGAGAGCCTGTAGAGAAAGCTGAAAAGCAGACGCCGGAGGTTTCTCGAAGATCCAGAATAATGGCTATATTTGTCAAAGCATACGCTGCTGTGGCTGCAGTATCTATCGTTTATACTCTTGCCAAATTTGTTTAGCATTAAAAGAAATATTAATGGATCAAAAAGTGACATACTTTGATATATCAACCGAATATATCAGTCGAACTGTATTGGAAAACTTATGTATACCTGGAAAGAGTAACAGCTTAACAAAGGATGGTGTTGCCTTCATTTGTGTCGTGGCTGTTTAAATCTAGCTGTATATTACAATCGTGCTACACATTCGCATCTACAATATACCCGGATGATATGGAAGCAAGAATGCAAATGTCATTACTGATCTTTTGTATTGTCGTACCGTCGACCTATGCTATCCCGAATTACTATCCAAAAGCAAAAAAATACACTGACATTATACCTGAACAGTTGCATATGTTGAGCATGCTGTACAAAATGTACGCCAATATTAACCAACAACTCCAAAGTGATTCTATGAGCACGTTCGTAATTCTATACGAATCTTATTCCATCGTAAGTACAATCTTGGACTTGACTCGCCTTCCTCCTGCTACTCTTTCTTCCTCTGAACCGTCTTCTTCCAAAGAACCTGCTTCTTCTGATATGCAGAGCCAATTAACTGAAGATTTTGATTATTTTTCACGTCCTGAAAGTGTAATAGAACTGCTTAGAAGCTTAGGAATAAGAGTAGAGGAATCTTTATTACGTACATTGGGTGCTATGGTTGGCTTAATCGTGCTTATCAGCCTACTTATCAATCTTTGGTATGTGCGTTTAGTAATTTTGGCACATTGGAGCTATTTGCTTGGAGGGTATCTGAATAAAAAACATCAAGATCCAATAGCTTTAATAATTCTTTCCATAATGGTGTCTGCTGCTGTAGTGCCAAGTGAGACTTATCCAGAATTTAAAGGAATTGTTACTATTTTTAGCATATTTCCACATATTCATCAGCTGTTATTACTGTTAAGAATTCATAAACACATTACAAGCTTTGAGCCTGATAAAACGCCGCGTGCTTCTCGAGGATCAGCGGGAATGGTCGATTTTTGTACGAAAGTATATGCTGCTGTAGCGGTAATATCCATGGTTTATAGCCTTGTCACATTATTTGAGTTTTGAAAACTCCACTGTTAACGTTGTACCAGCAGATATACTGAATACATAAGCGGCAGGTAATACGACTACCCATTTCTACTCTTTATCTATTAGATTTTCCCGGTGGAATTTATACACAGCCTAGCCTGATCAGAAGATGGCTTTGACACTACTATTAATATTTTCGCTTTTTAAAACCGGTTGCCTTGTACACTGGAGTTACTTATTCGCATCCATTATGTATCCCGACGGTAAAAACATGAGAGGGCGATTTCGACTAATGTTCCTTGTTTTATGTATTGTTATGTCATCAATGTGCGTCCCAAGGTTTCTTCCAAGAGTGAAAAGATACACAGATCTTATAAGCATTCCACCACAGGTGCATATGCTGAGTATGCTGTATAAAATCTACATTGAAGTTAACCAACGAGCCAAAGGCAGCTCACTAAGCAAGCTCATAATTTTGTACGCAGTATATAATTTACTGTCTATTGCATGGACTATCAAAACCTTCATTTATCCTCCTTTTGCTTCTACCCCTCCTTCTAAGCCTCTTCCTCCTTCTTCTAGAGAAGCAACATCTTCTAAAGGACCTTCGTAAAGTTTCAAAATTGAATCATCATCCATGCTTAAATTTACGGCTTTTCTAAGTCTCTTAATTTTTATTAGTATTTCTGCAATGAAGACTCTGCTAATTTCGAGTCGTTGAAATCGACGACGCAACACTCACTGGCTCTGAAAAGAACGTATGATATAAAATTATAAACGATTGCTTACACAAAACTCATTCAAATCTACCACATATCATAAGAAAAACCAAAGGAATGAGGTAACTGCCATCAAATTAAGGCAAAGCCTGAAGTTTCTATACGATCAGTCAGTGCACCTTTGTTGCTAATTATGTATCGAAGTCAAATATCAATATACTTACGATATCAGTCGATATACTTGGTCTAACACTGAATTGCTGATTAAACTGAGGAGTTAAAGGCTAAAAAAAAAAGATGGTGCTGTCTGACTTTTTCTCTTGGCTTTTTAAATCTGCCTGTCTAGTCCATTTGTGCTACTCATTCGCGTGCACAATTTATCCAAGCGCTAAATATATGGAGGAGCGACTGCAACTGACATTATTAGTCTTGTGCATCGTCGTTGCTATGACATACCTCCCGAACTATTATCCGAGCTTGAAGAGGTACACGGATGTCATAAGTATCCCACAACAGTTGTACATTTTGAGCATTATTTACAAGTTTTTTTTAAATGTCAACAATCAATTCAAAAATGACTCTTTAAGCAAGTTTGGAATTTTGTATCTGATTTATAATTTAATTTCAATTACATGGACTATTAAAAAAATTGTGTATCCTCCTCCACCCACTTCCGCTCCCCCTCCCCCTTCCCCAAAACCTTCTGAAGAGCCTACTTCTTCCAAAGAAGCTAACGTTTCTGGAATACAGTTAAATTTAACTAAAGATGTTGAAAACATGGCAGATACAGCTGAACAAATGGCCGCCACCGCAGAAAAAATGGCAGCAGCAGCTACATCGAAGATCAAACATTTAGTTTCTTCTATCCCACCTCCCCCATCTCCTCCTTTCTTTAAATCTTCTCAAAAACCTAGTTCTTCTAAAGAACCTAGCGCTACTAAAAAAACTACCAAGTGAACTGCTATTATCTGTTATCAACTCGAATATCGTGCAAGCATTCCATTCCAAAGCATCATATACTAAAATAACAAAGTTTTTTACAGCATTAAAACTTGTTTTGCGTACGAAACAATCTTAAAATACAGTATACTACAGATAATTGGATTCCCTCAATTGAAGCAAAAATTGAAATTACTATCGATTGATTGAGACGTTTCATCTCCGAGTTTCTCACCCACTGTTTATACGGTTTAAATTAGAATGAGTTTAGATATTTAATTTAGGGTAACAGTACCGCCGCCTGATTAAGTATCAAGGTGAAGCCGATATCAGTTTCATACAAAAATTGCTTCAACACAAAGAGATTTTAATTGAAGGTGCAACCAAATGCAACAATGTACAACAACATCGTTCAGTCGAAATCTTTCGAAATCGAAATCTACTGCCTAGGCGTAAAAATAAGCAGGTTTCTTGTGTAAGCACCTATTTACTACTATGTATATTGTATACTTAAAAAATCAGCTCGTCTTTTATGGAAACAAAAGAAGGTTTAAACTTAACGATCTTAACGATTATTAAATAAACGCTCGGAAATAATACATTAATGATCAAATGTAATCTAATTTTAAAAATCATATTTTTACATTGTAAATATACTAAGCTTTTGAATGCTTGTGTACTTTTATTTATTTTATAACACTGAAAATAAAATCACTGCGTTTTATTTATTAATATCGAAAACGCCATCGTTCTCTAAAATACCTTGAGCTGCTTGAGGCAAGCAGCGCCATTTGCAAACTGCCAGGCATTTTTTTAAAATTAATGCTATCGTTCCCGGCGGTTGCCGATTGACTACAGTAGTTAAACCAATTCAGTGGCCATTTAGCGGTTTGAAAACTCTGAAACCAAGGTTAGTCAAGTTCACCACATACTTAATTATACCTACACGGTAAGGAAAGACCCTCAGAATGAATATCAAAAGTGGCATAAAGTGGTTATTCATTATTATTAATTTTTTGGAGAATCATCAGCTTCCACAACAAGGTGTTATCTCACTTCTGAATTGTTGTAAAAAAAAATTTGACACTCGCTGCTTCGCTATATGGAGCACATTATTGTCCGCTAGATGGTGAGTAATAAAAAAATATACTAGCTTTCCATCTGTATCTCGCTCGCGTGGAAAAGCAGCCTATTATGTCCCACTCCAACCCCAAACCATCTCTGTGCAAAAAATCACTTAACTACTAGAGTTGATCCTTTGCTGCGTTATCACGAGAGTTACGACGCAAAGGAACGACAAACAAACACACTTTCACCACCTTTCAGGTTTATTAAAAAGAATATGATGGGCGCAATCCTTGTTCAACATAGACAGTATAGAATTAACTTTTGTTCAATCACTTGTTTCACTGCCCGCACCTTTTTTTAACACCCTGTATGGTGATTAACGTTTTTCACGTGTAGGTACTAGGTACGCGTACCTAGTTGTATGCATTTTGGATGTGGGTGGATGTACGATTACCTAATAAAGTAACTGTAAGCTTTAATTTATGTATTAGTTAAGGATTTTGCAACTGCATGATGTAAACAATAAAATGATACTGTTTACGGACTACACTATGCATAAACACGACTTACCTACCTAATCAAGACATAGAATAGGTGAGTTCAAAGCAAAATAATGTAATAATACTGTGTAAATAAGTTTATTTTTGGAGGAAAATCAATCGTGATAGTTTAGTTTGGTGTAGTCGCGAATTCGCAGCGGTCGGAACAAGTGCCGCTCCGAGCTCCGTGGCGCGTAAACTGGCCTCTTGAAAATTAGAAAAAAAAAAGTTTGACAGGTAACATAACCTAAAAAATATTTTGCGAAATTTTCCAATTCGTTGCAAATAATATCGATTTATGCTAATTACACTGATTGAATGTGAAATAAATACGCTTATCTTTTAGTGTTTAGCTTAGACAAGTATTAGTACTCGAGATTATGTGCAATAAGCGGTTTTGAATCGATAAAATGTAGGAAAATATGTGTTAAATGTCACGGGCTCTTGTAAATAGTTTTGTATATTTTTTGTAATGTGATAAGGTATGTTTTTTTTTGTTTTAATTATTTATTGAATGTTTGTTCATGTGTAGCGTAGTGTTTGTCTTGTTTGTGTGTAGTTGTGATGTGTTTGAGATGTTTTTAAGGTCATGGTTTGTTATTGGCATTGAGTAAGGACATAAACGCGTTAAGGCCTACCTGCCGCTCGTGACTATCCTGCAAATCACTGCATTACATTATATAATGTATTGATTGTTCTTTACGCACTCTTATGTCTTCCTTCCTGCTAGAGAACGTAACCTAATTAATAAAAGACGACTTCGTTCCTGTGGGAATTGGGAAATGAGCCTTATTTCTTGTTTATATCATGAAGAAAACCTCTACGCAAGATTTAAGCTTTCTAAGTCCACGGGTTTGGGTTGTACTTAGTGATTGAGTAATTATTTTATGTAGTTTTTCCTTTTTTCATTGCCCTTTAAAAGGGTGTTAAAGTATAAAGCTTAGTGTTTCCACACTTTTTATATTTATCACAAATAAATATCCCCAGTTTAGATCTGAAGGCCCACAAAATAAAAAATAGAAATTCATTTTTTTTTCTAATTATTGCATTTTGTAACCTGCTTAGTGTTGTGTCGTGTTTTTATAAAATCTGAGATGTGGAACTCGTTCTGCCGTTTTCTCTCTTCTGCTGAGAATAGAACAGAAGATAACACTAGGTATGTGTTTCTCAAAGCTTCAGGTATAATTCTAATTACTTAAGGTTTTAAGAGTTAGAAAAAGTTGCTATATTATCGTTAATTTAATTATCAACACATATTACCCCATTACTCAATCATTTACTGTCTATATTCCATAGAGTTTTTAAGGTGATTCTGAACTTAGTTTGAGCTTGCAGATTTGTACTTAGAATTGGTCAAATTTCAAGTCAATATTAAAACAATTTTGCAAAATAAACTAGGTACGGACAGCCGCAACTCAAGTTACCACATGCATGCACTCTGTGCTGTTGTGATAATATTCATACACATATTACGTCTCAGTGTATGGGGGAGGGGGGGATCATACCAAATGTGACAGTGCATGTTGGTTCAAAAAGTCGAAATTTTGTGTGACGTAATATGTGGATGGCCCCTAAGAGCTGTTTTGCAATGAAAATGGAGTAACCTGATGTGCTGGGCTCTATACTATCATTTGGGAGCCATTTTTAAATTGTATTATTTACTAGCATACCTGGGACTTCGTTTCCATGGGAATTTTGTAAAATGTTTCCTTATTCCTTGCCTATGTTATTAAATAAACGTTTGGGCCAAATATCAGCTTTCTAGGTCTGGGAGTTTGGCCTGTTTTTGTTTGTTTCATTTATTTCACTATATAGAAAAAAAAATACAATATGTAATTACATGTAGTGTAACTCCATACTATGATCGTCATAAAATAATAATAATAATAACAATAATTTATCAAAGAAAGAGAAAAAAAAGGAAAAATAATATTTGAGAAAAGATAACATAATGTCAATATTTAAAATAAATGTAAATCTATGAGTATGCTACATACTATAACAATGTCAAAAATTCAAAAAAATAAATAAATAACATTCCCTATGGAACAATGTCAAAAGATTATTAAAAAAGCCAAAGTAGGTATGTCAATCTATTCAATGTATTAAATGTCAAAGGTATTACTTGAATGTATCTTCAAGAAACTCCTCCACTGAATAATATTCTTTTTTCAACAAAAGGTTTTTCAGTTTTCGAGCAAATGCTTCGTCATTTTTTATGTCTTTAACATCAGAGGGCATCAGAGGGCTCATAGAACCTGGGTGGGCGATAAAGAGTCAGTAAGTCAGGACCATGAGAACTAGAGAACTAGGGTGATGACAAATAGTTTACTAAACCTCCATCCCACACAGCAATGTAACATACCTAATTAGTAAAAATTACCTTCATTAGTTTCTTTAAATTGGTCATTATTTTATATTCATTGCCATTTTTATCTGTCTATATTAATAACTTGATTGATAACTCTTCTATCTAATATGAATTGACAGTTTAATTTGTTATTAAAGATATAATCCATTGCCGATAAGAAAAGTTTTTTATTAGTAATCTAATATGAAAAACTTTGTGTACTTTTAGAGTGTCCAAGATTTGTATGAATGTATATATTTAGGTAGGTAAATTATTGAAAAAGGGATCATGTTACTCTATAACCAGATTGGGGCAGTTCAAAGATTCAATGGTATGATCACTAGCTTCCTACTATTATAAGTAATCAAAATAGCTTTATTTCACAGAACATACATTATCTCTTTTTTCCCTTCCCTCTAGTAGCTTGAATAATTGATAAATAAATTAATTTAAAACTCTCAAAAAGAATTAATTTTGTGATGATGAATAAAATTTCTTTGACCAAATTAAGCCCCGGATCCTGAACTTTTTCGAAGTGGGGTAAAAACTGAAAAATGCCGCCCCTTGGCCTATGTTTTTACCTTCTATTTATCTATCTATGAAGGGGACGCCCGTCAGGCATAGGTGGATGATCAGTCCACTTATTTGGGACCATTTTACCCAATTCCCGTGAGTTTTACCTCTGCACTGACAGTTCCACCTCTTTGAACCTCCCAGAAGCTTGCAAACCTAATTTTTACCTTTATCATCATCATCTTTTTATCAGACATACGCTGATGAACATAGGCCTGCCCTAAAGAACGTCACACCGTCTGGTCTAGAGCTGCTCTTTCTGTTTAAGTCTATTTTTTCTCAGTGGTCAAAGTTGTGTCAACGATGACTTCGTCTGCCAAGTTTAAGGCGACTACAGCACCCGATAAAGGCAGCACACATAGGAATAGTGCCATCTCGGTCTCTCAACAGGCCTGGGCCGGCAGTGCGAACAGTGTCGATACACGAAGTTTACGGACTATGAAAGCGTGCGTGCGTAAAAACATGTTCGAAAGTTAGAAAAATGAGATTTATGGAAAGGTAACAGCTTAAATCGAAAAATGCGTCAGCTACTTATCGAGAGTGTTCAATCACGAACATTTTGATAGCAAATTCAAGTTCCTGTGTGCATATTACTATCGTTTTTACAGCTTAAAAGATACAAATATTGGGTATTTAGAGGTGACTTTGTGAGCTTTTTCTATCGAACCAAAAGTGCTGAATCATGTTTTCAGCAAACTACTTATCTAGTTTATGTCCTGAATATTACCGTAGTATTTTTTTCTTCGATTGTATGCAGTGCGTCAGGCTTATCTACGCATCATAAAATCGTAATTTAGGTGCTGTAGTCGCCTTAAGTTTGCCACCTGGCGCATGGGCCCCCCTCCCTCTAGATCCGGGGCTGCTCCTGGTAAGCTCTTACAAGAATCTGACAGGCTAGAGCAAAAAATGCTAAGCAGTTACATACTTATGAGAAATCACAACACAAACTAACAAATTAACGGTAATTAAGTTACCTTATTAATAGTAGTAAAAAAACATTTAAATGAATGAATGTTATCAAGTTCAATCTCTCTTATCGTAATTTATCCGTAGTAAAACAAATTTCGTAGGAAAATTATCGTCACATGATTGCATAGTCTCGTGCGGTTACGAGTCATGTTAGCATGTTGGTTTTTGAAATCGTTGTTCAAATACGAAAACAGCAAGCGTTTGGTGTAACTTAACCCTTTGTCTACGGGGGTTAGCAAGGAAAGAGGCAAATACCAGGTTAATGCAAAGAAGATCGGACGTACAGACGCACCGCGGGGTACCACCCTTACCTTGTCGAAATCTCGCGGATCCGCACTGAGCGTACCGTGTGGTGATCGGCTTAGAATAACACCACCCCATTTCTTTCCGTGGGTGTCGTAAGAGGCGACTTAGGAAACACAAATGAGACCTGCCTCCTATTAATCCATCTCAGGCAACAGCACCTCATTTTTTTATGAATCTGAGGTGTTGTCCTATGGTCTCATGCGGTGTGGTAGGGTCTGTAAAGGGCCGTCTGGTACGCGACCACCCTCCTACCGAAGTCCGACGCCAAACAGCTTGCTGTGTTCCGTCGGTGCGTGGGAGTACCAGTGCCTTATAAGCGTTTTCTGGGTTAACTCGCTCCATCGTCGACCTCATCTATGACCTTGGAGTTAACCCATCTTATAATTAAAAAAAAGAGCGCTTTTCATCATCTTTTATATTGCGCACTGCCAAGGAATGGAATTCCCTGCCTGCGTCTGCATTTACGAGCTCATATTCCGAGCTCTTTAAAGTTTGAGTGAATAGGCACTCTTCGCCCTTGTGCTAGATTGCGGTCAAGAGCAAACCCATTATCCATTATTTTAAAAAAATGAGCTCATTCCGCCTGCCCCATTCTTCTATCGGACGTCCAGACGCACCGCTGGGTACCATCCCTATCTTGTTGATATCCCACGGATTTTCACTGAGCGCTTTTCATCATCTTTCATATTGCGCATTGCTAGGGAATGGAATCTCTTTAAAGTTCGAGTGAATAGGCTTCTTTTGGGTGAGCTCGCTACATCCTCGACCGCATCTTTGCCCTTGTGCTAGATTGTGGTCAAGAGCGAACCCATTATAAAAAAAATAAGGTTGAATTGAACCTTTTTCTTAGGCTTTGTTTATACACATGGCGCTTCGAAGCGGCAATCAAAGCAACGTAAAATTAATTTTAACAGCCCGTCGGTCGCTCCGTCTTCAGGCGACGGATGTCTCTTCGTGCTTCTATTTTCGGCACAAATACTTTGCTCCGTAGCGATTTAGATTATTATTTTTATTTCATTAAGAGATGGGTTAACTCTTGACCCCAATCTTGACCAAGGTCATAGATGAGGTCGACGATAGAGCGAGTTAACCCAGAAAATGCCAATTAAGGCCTGGCACTCTCACGCACCGACGGAACACAGCAAGCTGTTTGGCGTCGTACTTCAGTAGGAGGGTGGTCGCGAACCAGACGGCCCTTTAGCGTCAGTTCACACCGCGACGCGACACGACGCGACGTTGCGAATAGAGCCACTCAAAAGTGAATTTAACTTATTACATGAAAATATAAACATTTCACTGTGAGAACGCCGCACTGCGTGGTGCAACGTATTCTAAATTCTCACATGTAATAAATAAAATTCAATTTTGTGTGGCTCTATTCGCAGCGTCACGTCGCGGTCTTACAGAGCCTACTACACCGCATGAGACAATAGGACCCCACCTCAGATTCAAAACAAACTGAGGTGTCGTTGCCTAAGATGGATTATTAGGAGGCAGGTCTCATTTGTGTTTCCTTAGTCGCCTCTTACGACACCCACTGAAAGAGATGGGGTGTTGTTATTCTCAACCGATGATCACACGGCGAACACATTTTACGCTGCTTTGACCGCCGCGTCTCCCCGTGCCACGTCGCTTGTGTATTATTATTATAAACAGCGCCTTAGGATTTTGGCAGTGTTTATATGTATAAAATAAGTATATAAAGGTACTTCCAACCATATATTGGTTTACTTTAAATTAATTAGCAAAAACTAAAGACATGAATCAATCAGCCCACCAAAATAAACAACTTTCCCCAACGAACATAGTTCGGAAAAAATAAAATTTTGCTTCCCTATACAACTTTTAGGTTCGTATTACAGAAGGAGACTCATGTCTTGATCTATACTTAAGTATTGATTGTCTCTCTCTCTCTCACTATCAAAATGACAAAGACGACTGCTACTCAAGTATAGACCAGAGCCTGAGTCGCGTTCTGTAATACGGACCTTAATTAATCATGAAATTTGAGGACCCAAGTTATCAAGATGTTGGTGATTAACGCCCCATTGAAGAGAAGTCCATTAATCCTATCACTTTCCGTCTTATTGGTGTGAACAAGGTGGCATTACATTTAAAGGACCTTTAACTCTAATTAACGTTTCTCCAACTGATTGTAAATGCGACAAAATGATCACCTAGTAGGTGATATCCCCGGGTGATCAATGATCATATTGATCACAGGGTCAACAAGCACATTATGCTATCCATAACTTTCAAATTTCTTCAATCGATTTCAATTTTATCTCCAAGCATTAGAGTTTACTATCCATTGGGGAAATTTGACAGTTTGTGGTAGCCTGATGTGCTGTTGACTGTACCTTTGTTTTAGTTTTTAAGAATAAAAATTTTTTTTTCACTTTATTGGGGTTATCAAACAGTAACACAATATTTATGAAAAAAAAACATTATATCTATTTATCTATTGTAAGTGGTATTTGGTTGATAGGACATTGTTTCACATTAATTTGAACTATTAAATACCGTATCAAAATGCTTCATTGTTTTCCGTTATCAAACATACCTTCGAAAAGTTAAAATTCGTAGATAACAAATTGTTTTTGGTTTATTCTTTTTGCTACATTTTGCTTTCTAGAGAACAAAGGCGACCTGATTCAACCGACTTCATAAAAAAGGAGGTCATTCTCATTCGTCTAGGTTATCTACACTATTTACATTATAAAGCAGAAAGATTTGATTGTTTATTGGTGTGCATTGAATATGCTCCTACTGGACCGATTTGAAAAATTCTTTCACCATGCTACATTATCCCTGAGTAATATAAGTGAGTAATTTTGGGAAAATTATGTAACCTATGTGTTAATCCAGGGTGTCAGCTACCTCCATACCAAATTTTATCAAAACTAGTCCAGCCGTTTGAGCGTGAAATAAAAAAAGAAAACGCCTTACACTCAAAAGCCCGTGTGTCGTGGGCCCGTCGGAACACACATAAAGACAGACACAAACACTCATGATCCGAGAACAAACATCTGCTTTTTACACAAATATTTACCCTGACTGGGATTCGAACCCAAAACCCGTCGATAAAAAGGCAGCGCCATTACCACTCGACCAAACCGGCCGTCAAAAATAGAAACCAAACATCCATATATCTTCACAAACTTTCGCATTTATATATAATAAATATTATTAGAACTCTTTTGGCATTTTTCTTATTATTTTCTAATCAATACTTTATTTTTCAGCATGGGCAACACCAGTAAAAAGTTGGCATCCCGCTGCACTCTACTGACGCGGGAAGAGCAGAAAGCAGTGGGCAATACTTTTCGGAACGCGAGTCGTAACAGAGAGAAGATCCGTGAGGAGGATCTCATCGTGAGTGGCTCTGTAGTCCCCGAACTGCTTGAAGTGTGTTCATTTTTTTATTTCATTTAGTTTTTTAAGTTGGTAGCAGTGGAGTGAGGTTGGTGGCAAAATTACCTGTTCCACAATATAAAATAAAATCATGCATTAGTTTTCAAAATCTGTTATCGTATTTTGAAAACTAATGCATGATGCTTAAAGGCGCCGACCCACCGCTGCGCACGCTGTGCACGAGCACGCTGCGCATTTTAGCTGCGTGGATTAGATCAACATCTAATATGTGCCTTAATATCATACTCACTGAGTAGATAATCACCTGGCATTTAGTCGTATTCATGCAGCGTGTTCGTGTGTTGCAGTGGACACAATCACATACATTTTCTTGTAAAGCGAAGCTTTAGAGACGTATGTGGCCTCTTCGAGCGCTGCGAAGGGTCTGCGGCTTTATTAGAAGAAAACAAGTATTAATAAGATAAGTTAACCAGCAAACAAAGTCAAGTCAATAGTCAATAATAGTTTTATTTAATAGAACATCCGGAATATTATTTAAAAGCATTTTAAAAGTCAAAGTAGTGAATTACATTAGCATTTTTAACTTTGCGCCTATTCGCAAAGGTGCAGTCTTCCTGTTTTCCTCAGGATAAAAGTATAGGCAAGAAACTCAGAGGTTCGCTCTTTTTACCTCAATCATTAAGTATGGCACGGACATCATGTCTGTCGGTGCAAATAACAACTAAAAAAAATATGTTGATGGAAAATTTACGCAGCGCTGTCTAACCCCAAAATAAGTATTTTGTTTGTAAATACATACAGAGTGTAGCTTGGCAAAAACTGAAACCCTGGACTCAGACAATCATTCTGAATGATTATCCAGTGGAATTTTTCTCCGAAAAATTTTCATTGTTTTTCATGTTTTTTAATATTTTCTGCTTACCTTTTATTATTTTTTAATCAAATACACTCCATTTTGCAATAAAAAACAATCATAACAACGTAAAACACGAAAACCAGCAATGTGTATCGCACTCCAATAGCAACGTATTCGCGATACGTTGCGTAGCGCCAAAGTAGGTAAATAATGAAAACTCCTTAACGTGACGTGTCCGGGAAGATATAATTACTTATAGTTGATGGTAGTTATGGGTAGATTTCACCATTTAAGTATTTGCTAAGCTGTCCTTTACACCCTGTATAAATGTTTTATACATAAACACTTAGACTCTTTGAAAATATGTAATTAATATTTGTTTTGAATGGAAATAAAAACCGCAGCCTTCAGATCAAGGTCAAATTGATTTGGAATAACAACACAAATTTTAGAATAACAAGAAAATGTTATCTAGACAAAGTAACGGACGTAAAGTCTAATAATAACACTATTAACCCGTTGCGCGCTTGTTTACGGCGCGTGCGATACAAATATTGCACACACGGGTGTGGAAGAATCGCGCGAATTTAAAAAAAATAAAGAATCTTGGATTTATATAATTTGTCACCCGATTGCGGTAAGTTTGAAAGTGTTGTATATCTCAAGTAGACCAACAGGCCGAGTTGTGGTGCCTACAAGCAAGCAGAGGCTAGAACAAGGCGACTTTGGATGATTCGCACGATATAAGTCGAACAGGAAAAATGAACAGTAGTCTAAAGAAATTTAAATGAAAACGTGAGCGATTTAGCTTTAGTAAACATGTCCAAACTTATCGAAATCGGTCTTTCACCGTACCAGAACGATATGGGGAGAACTTTTATGAAATGGAACGGTGATTTCATGAACCGGAACGGCGTTCCGGTGCGAGATCCGGTTCATTTCGAGCTTTGGAAATACCCAAATATAGGGTGTAAAGGACAGCTTAGCAATTACTTAAATGTTAGAATCTACCCATAACTATCATCAGCTATAAGTAATTATTTTTTCTCGGAAACGTCATGTTAAGGAGTTTTATTTACCTACTTTGGCGCTACGCAACGCATCGTGAAACCGCGCCCCGCGCGCGATACCCCGCGCCGCGTTGCTATCGGAGTGCGATGTACATTGCTGGTTTTCGTGTTTTACGTTGTTATGATTGTTTTTATTGAAAAATGGAGTGTATTCGAATAAATAATAAAAAAACGTAAGCAGAAAATATTAAAACATTTTTAAAAAAATTTAAATTTTCCGGAGAAAAATTCCAATGGAAAATCATTCAGAACGATTGTCTTGAGTTCAGGGTTTCAGTTTTTGCTAAGCTGTCTTTTACACCCTGTATACTCAGTCGCCAGGCCTTTCTATTGAGGAGATAATATTATAAGGTTTGCAAAAGCTTCTGAAAAGTTTAAAGGTGGAACTGTCAGCTCAGCGCAGAGGTAAAACTCATGTGCTGTTATGGGGAAATGGGTGAAATAGTCCCAAATGAGTGGACTCACCCTGGCGCTCTATAGATAGATAGGCCTTTCTATTCGGGCTGTAGGCATTCTTACCCCTCCCACTATCGCGTGTATTCTGTTGTTAAGATAAAGTAAAGCAAAGGTATTTTTGTCACCAATCTCGTCGATACATACAAGTTTTTGACTCCAGTCAGAATAAGAAGCCATTAGATTTCAATTTTTTACTGTGGCAAGTTAACAAAGAATTCTTAGATTCAAATTGTGTTTGTTAGTGGTGTACCTAGAAGTTATATCGGGTTATTTTAAATTACTTGGCAAAAATTAAAGGATGTGATTCCCTAAGAGTAAATACAAGGTACCTACTGATAATGTGATATACATTGCTGGTTTTCGTGTTTTACGTTGTTTGTTTTTATTGCAAAATTACTTAATTTTGAAGCATAAAATAATTAAAAACATGAAGATTTAAACGAAACCGAAGGAAAATTTTCAGAATTGGAAAATAATTCAGAAAGATTAAGTGAATGCATTCATGGTTTCAGTTTTTGCTAAGCTATCCCTTATATGTCGAAATATGAAAAAAAAAACATGTTTTAAAGTTGAAAACACAGTTTTTTCGGGAATTCCTAAGGGTTCCAAAAGTTGTTTCGTTTTATTGGTATCACATTCTCAAATTCAGCTAGCTAATTAATTTAATTAAAATCACCCCATATAAATAAATAAAAAACTACACTAGGTCTGTACGATGTTCCTAATTGGCCATTTCATTGCAAAATCAATTTGTGTTTAACAACTTGTATGTGATTAATTTATTTTTAAGTTATGTAGTTTTATTTAGTTTTTTAGTTTCAGTTTTTTCATTATGTGTGCACTTTCATTAATGGCGGCACAGAGTAGTTTTTTGTTTGATTTTTCTTAGTTTTTGCTTAGCATACAGACAACATACACACGGTCTAGGGATATTGCACGATTTTTCATACAAAAGAGGCCTTTTTGAGAAGCTATAAAAGCATATTCGAGATACATGGAAGGCTATACGAGCAAGTGCTAAACATGAATTTTAAATTCTAGTCAAAAGCACTTGCTCGTCTGAAAATATTAGCCTTCCATATATCTCGAGTATGCTATTATAGCTTCTCAAACAGACCTCTTTTGTATGAAAAATCGTGCAATATCCCTAGACCGTGTTGATGACATCAACTTGATGTGTATAGTTTGTGTAGTTTGACTGTATATGTATAATTTGACTGTACTTGTGTCTGTGCATAGCTTTGACGTACAAGTTGCAAGATTTTCTTATTCCAAACGTCGTCTTTGTTATTTTTATAGTGAGAGAAAGAGACAATCAATTCTTAAGTATAGATCAAGATTTGAGTGTCCTTCTGTAATACGGGCCTTAAAGAGCTGTTCACCGTGGCATTTTTTTTTATCAGCCCATATACGTCCCCACCGAGGGGCACGGACATTTAAATTACGAAAAAAGTTACTGTTCACCGTTCTAATGGAATACACGTAACCTGTGAATTTCATCAGAATTTTTAGAGCCGTTTTCGAGAAATCGGTTACATACAAGCTTACAAGATTAGCTCGTATTTTTAATGTAGTGTTTTTTCTCTATACTGTTTATTTACAGGTATTGTGATCTTACATTTCGTAACCTTACGCTTTGTAGGTACCTTCTTCTTCTTATCAGCCCATACACGTCCCCACCGAGGGGCACGGGCCTCCCTTCGAAACACGAAGGGGATTTTAACCATAGTCCACCACGCAGGCCCAATGCGGGTTGGTGGACCGCTCGTCTTTCGATGACGAATTTTCTTAGAAAGGTTTCATCACGATGTTTTCCTTCACCTCTGAGCAAGTGATAATTAATTAGAAATCTGTACATAAATCCGAAAAGGCGAAATTAGTGGTACAGGCCCGCATCAGGATTTGAACCTGCAACCTTCTGGTTACAAGTCT
This sequence comes from Aproaerema taeniolella, assembly GCA_949987775.1. Lineage (NCBI taxonomy): Eukaryota > Metazoa > Arthropoda > Insecta > Lepidoptera > Gelechiidae > Aproaerema > Aproaerema taeniolella. The sequence continues at coordinate 4,710,870 of OX465264.1, forward strand.
GGCTCATTACCAACTGGGCTATCTATTATATGTACCCATCTGCTCAAAATTCTAACTAGTTCCCGCAAATCGCGTACTTGGGCTTAAGCGCGTCACTCTGTTTCAGATATTCTTGTGTTTTCACGTCCTTTGCTAATTTTAACTAAGAGTTATGGAATACCACCAACCAATCATAGCACAAGTGTAACATACCTGATTTACAAATACACGAATATCGATCATTTTAACATCCGTCTTGCGCAAGCGTTGTAATAGGTTCCAGTAAACAGCAAAGAACAAAGTAGATTTACTGTGAGTGCTGGCGATCTGTCAAATTCTCAATTAACCGCGCTTTATTGCTTATGTGTGGTGCAGGGCTGACGAGAGGAGCGGGAACCAAATTAATAAGGAAAACACTAGGAAAATATATGTAACTAGTTAATTTGTTGTGTTCGGGATTGGTAAATGAATGGGATTTCATTTCATTTCAATAAATTAAAAAAACGCCATACACTTAAAGTTCTAGTGAATAGGCTTCTTCTGGGTGAGCTCGCTACATCCTCGACCACATCTTTGCCCTGAGCTAGATTGTGGTCAAGAGCAAACTCATTATTAATAAAAAAGGCCCACACTAAAAATAATGCTAGAAATATATTAATATCCGAAAACAGCAATAAATTGGTTTATAAATGAACAAGTTATTAGAATTTATATTAACGTAAGGACTAGCTATCTCGTTTTTACCTACGCAAACAAATGGCGGTGCCAGTCAGTGCATCTCTTTTTTGTTGTTCGATAGTTCCTCCCTCTATTGAAATTTAATAGCTTGTACTTAGTTCTTTTATTTCTCAATAGTTTTCAAAAATTATTTCGGTTTTGGGTTTTGGATTCAGTTCCTTTTTAAGATAAACAATAAAAAAAGTAGTCAACATCCCTATTGTAGAGTGAAAATGAAAATTTGAAAAAAAAAATTATTGCTTCAACAGTTGACATCTTACATTTGTATAGTTGCTGTGACCTTCTATTAAGTGTACAAACACCTGTGCCAGAAGGCCACGCTCTTCCATATCCATACACAATATAATTTTGCTGAATACAATAGGTTTACATGCAAAAATAAAAATAACAATAAAAGTCATGCAGTGTATTTGTATCTATTTGTATGTGTGTGTAAGTGTGTGTGTGTGTGTGTGTGTGTGTGTGTGTGTGTGTGTGTGTGTGTGAGAAGTGTGTGTTTGTGTGTGTGAGTGAGTAGTGTGCGTAATTTTGTATGCTTGGGTAAGTGCGTTTGTGCTCACATACGGATGCTCAGTTAGCCCTACGAATGAATTCTTGGGATCCATTATAAAATCACTAACTGAGGTGAGCAGCACATCATGTGTAATTGGAAACGGTACCACTTTCAAATTGTCCTCCACTTTTCATACAGTAATAATTATTTGAGGTTATGACTTACGCGGGGCGCGGAGGTGTAAACTCAGTTTCTAAATCATGTTTATAGTATAAACAGACCGGAATACTAGTTTTAAGTTTACTGAAACAATTATTTAAATGTCTGTCTTTACTCAGAATATCAATGCCGGCACTTTTAGGCTCGTATTACAGAAGGAGGTTTTAACCGTGTGGTGATCGGTTGAGAATAACACCACCCCATCTCTTTCCGTGGGTGTCGTAAGAGGCGACTAAGGAAACAGAAATGAGACCTGCCTCCTAGTAATCCATCCCAGGCAACGACACTTCATTTTTTTCTGAATCTGAGGTGTCGTCCTATGGTCTCATGCGGTGTGGTAGGCTCTGTAAAGGGCCGTCTGGTTCGCGACCACCCTCCTACCGAAGTCCGACGCCAAACAGCTTGCTGTGTTCCGTCGGTGCGTGGGAGTACCAGTGCCTTTATAGGCATTTTCTGGGTTAACTCGCTCCATTGTCGACCTCATCTTTGACCTTATGGTCAAGATTGAGGTCAAGAGTTAACCCATCTTATAATAAAAAAAAGGAGACTCAAGTCTTGATCTATACTTAAGTATTGATTGTCTCTTTCTCCCACAATCAAAATGATAAAGACGGCTGCCACTCGAGTGTAGATCAGAGTCTGAGTCGCGTTCTGTAACACGGATCTTATCTTAGGTCCTTACAGAAAGCGACTCAACTTAAGTAGCAGTCTTCTTTGTCATTTTGATAGTGAGAGAAAGAGACAATAAATACTTAAGTATAGATGAGGACTTGAGTCTCCTTTTGTAATACGGGCCTTAGGGATCCTTCAACAATTACGTGATCACCGGAAGGGGGGGGGGTCGGGTGCTTGTATATACATCTGGACTATTTGGGGGGAGGGAGGGGAGAATCCATGATTACGTCATCATTTTATAACATGTTAGCTAAAGATTTTTTCTAAAAAATGAAAAAGGTGTTGTGGAAGCTAGAAATACTTTTAATTAGAAAAGTAATAAAATTACTTTAGTCATCCACCTGAGAACATTATTGTAAAGCCAATTTAAACAAGCAGGCGCCGCTACTGGTGAGCATGGAGTGCCGAATACAGTTTCCCACCACGACGGGTTGTGTCTCGCCACAAACTTATTCCTATGTCATTTATTGAGACCCATAGAAACATGGCATACGTGTCAGTACTAATAAACAGCAAAAATTTTTAGCACGGACGAAGATTACGTAATCAAAGCGAGGGGGGGGGGGTTTAAAAACAAAAGATTACGCTGTGATCACATAGGGGGTGGGGGGTTAAAAAAACGGCCAAAAATGATCACGTAATTGTTGAACGATCCCTTAGTGTAAGCATTATGCTAAGTCACATCCCCGTTCCGCGTTGTAGAATAGTATTTAATAATTGTTTATTAATTATGTTCCTTAGCTTAGCTCTGTATCGTGGACTTTCCTACAGAATAGGAAAAATAAACGTGTTTCCTCTTCTTTTGCTCTCGGGGGGGAGGCCCTGGAGGGGGGGAGTTAGTAGCTCTTGTTTTTGTGACATTCAAGACGGTCGTGACGTCACGCCTTGAAATCTTGGAAACATCAAACGGTCTCATAACAATATTAAATGTAATCAAATAAGATAAGGGCACGGATATCAAGTCTGTGGAAGCACAATTAACTGTTAAAAAAAAGTTTGACGTATGTATCTGTATGTCTGTGTATCTGTGTGTCTGTCTTTGGCATCGTAATTCGTAACTCCTAAAGGCATGGGCCGATTTCGATGCGGTTTTTTTTGTAAAGGTTCTTAGCTACATTTGATCAAAAATAAGCAATTGAATGTCGGGGATTGTACAAAATGTTTGAAGTGAAAACTTCTTTAGCGGCGTTGAGCACTTCTAAAAGTGCTCAACGCCGCTAAAGAAGTTTTCACTTCAAAAATTTTGCCCATACTAATATGGGGAAAAAATTTTAAACTCGCGATGAACTCGCGTCAGATCGTCAGATGTCACGTGACCGTGATCGTCAGATGTGATCGAAAATGCGTAGGATAGGGTTGCCACCTTTTTTGAAGTGAAAACTTATTTAGCAGCGTTGTGTACTTTGAAGTATGGGTGGAAACCCGGACGGATGGCAGCCCTATGGTAAAATTATTTTTGTGACAGATGTCAACGATTATTCGCACATAGTACGCAAATACCGATAGACTATTTTACCGAATTGAAAGAAGACAGACAAGTTGCAAGATTGTAAGCAACAGGTCGAGGGTTCGAATACTGAGAGAATAACAGACTCTTTTTGTGTATTTTGTTTTATTTCCATATTAAGGCGACTACAGCACCCGTTAAAGGCAGCACACAAAGGAATAGTGCCATATCCGTCTCTCAACAGGCCTGGGCCGGCAGTGCGAACCGTGTCGATACACGAAGTTTACGGACAATGAAAGCGTGCGTGCGTAAAAACATGTTCGAAAGTTAGAAAAATGAGATTTATGGAAATGTAACAGCTCAAATCGAAAAATGCGTTAACTACTTATCGAGAGTGTTCAATATTGAACATTTTGATAGCAAATTCAAATTCCTGTGTGCATTTTACTATCGTTTTTACAGCTTAAAAGATACACAATATTGGTATTTAGAGGTGACTTTGTGAGCTTTTTCTATCGAACCAAAAGTGCTGAATCATGTTTTCAGCAAACTACTTATCTAGTTTATGTCCTGAATATTACCGTAGTATTTTTTTCTTCGATTTAATGCAGTGCGTCATGCTTATCTACGCATCATAAAATCGTAATTTAGGTGCTGTAGTCGCCTTAATGCACACCGTTAATGTTCAAGTTTTCACTTCTGCCGGCACTCCCGGAGTGCAACCCGTTGTTTCTTTTTATTTACGAGTTAGTTAAAGTTGAAGTTTTTTGTCAGGGGCTAAAAATGAAAGGTAAAAGTAATTCTCTCAAACAGCACAAGTAGTTTAACAAATTTCTAAAAAGCTATTTTTTTCTCGTCCGCCGGCGGGCTTGCGCGTAAAATTGTATAGTTCAATCAACATCATTACCGCCTGAATTAGTCCGGTAATATAAACCAAACATCAGCCAGTGTTTATTTTTTTATGAAACAATGCTGCGCTTGACTTTAAGCGAGTTTCTGTTGGGCCACAAAACCCCAAAACTGTGAGCGAATGCCCGGGTTTGCCTTTACATGAGAAGTGGTGATTTCTTGCGGTGTGGTGATTGGTTTAGAATAACACCACCCCATCTCTTTCCATGAGTGTGGTAAGATGCGACAAAGGAAACACAAATGAGACCAGCCTCCTAGTTATCCATCTGTTTAGGTGAGATGGCGGCAAATGAAACACTGAGATGCTATTAACTAATGCGTGTTGAATCCCGGAAAAAAGAGAGCGAGAGTGATTAGTGTATGGTCTTATACAGGGTGTAAAAGACAGCTTAGCAAAAACTGAAACCCTGGACTCAGACAATTATTCTGAATGATTTTCCGGTGGAATTTTTCTCCGGAAAATTTTTATTTTTGATTCATGTTTTTTAATATTTTCTGCTTACATTTTTAATTATTTAATCGAATACACTCCATTTTGCAATAAAAAACAATCTTAACAAACACGACACGAAAAGCAGCAATGTAGGTATGTACTCATCGCACTCCGATAGCAGCGCGGCGCGGGTGGATCGCGCGCGGAGCGCGGTTTCGCGATACGTTGCGTAGCGCCAAAGTAGGTAAATAAAGAAAACTCCTTAACATGACGTTTCCGGGAAAAAATAATTACTTATAGCTGATAATAGTTATGGGTAGATTCCAGCATTTAAGTATTTGCTAAGCTGTCCTTTACACCCTGTATAGGTCAAGCCTGGTGGTGAATAGTAGTACTAATTAAAAGCTTCTTCTAGTCACTGACAGGGGCGCTCTTACAATTAGTTCTTCTATTGAATACGAGATGGCGCTGTTATCGGCCATAACACCATCCCAGGCAACGACACTTCATTTTTCTCTGAATCTGAGGTGTCGTCCTATGGTCTCAAGCGGTGTGATAAACTCTGTAAAGGGCCGTCTGGTTCGCGACCACCCTCCTACCGAAGTCCGTCGCCAAACAGCTTGCTGTGTTCCGTCGGTGCGTGGGAGTACCAGTGCCTTTATAGGCATTTTCTGGGTTAACTCGCTCCATCGTCGACCTCATCTGACCTTTACGGTCAAGATTGAGATCAAAAGTTAACACATCTTATAATTTAAAAAAAAAAGACGATATTTTTTTCACTCGGAATTACAGATTGAGTTCCATTTATTATTATAGTATGTACACACATCAACACGGTCTATTGGTATTGCACGATTTTTCATACAAAAGGGGTCTGTTTGAGAAGCTATAATAGTAGACTCGAGATACATGGAGAGCTATAATTTTCAGACGAGCAAGTGCTAAACCTAAATTTTCAATTCTAGTCAGTAAATTTTGTTTTAGGTACTTTAAATTTGTGAAAACGTGACGAAAATGAAAAAAAAAACAACGGGTTGCACTCCGGGAGTGCTGGCAGAAGTGAAAACTTGAACATTATTTAGTTGATATTTTGGAATGATTAGGGAATAGTTTCGCACAAACATAACAATTTATATCACATAAAAAATTTAACACTTCAGAACTATTACAATTATTTTATATTACATTAAAAAGTTTATCTCTCATAAAAATCAACTTCCATCCATAATTTCAACGACTCTCTCAGTAAAAAAGAAGTTTTCACTCTCCCTCCGCCTTACGCATTTTCGATTCGTCCGGTATGATTTTGTACGTGCATAATCGTTGTTTTCATAAAATTGTATCTATGTACGAGTATTTTAGAACTTGCGAGGTATGTTTTAAGTGTGAATATCTATTTTATTATATCAATAACGTATTGCATTTCAATTGTGATTAAACTGGCAGGTAAATAATAAAAATTAAGGTGATAATAAATAAATTTGTAAAAGTTCAAAGTTACTTCGTCGCGTTGGTTTCGTTGACATCTGTCACGAGATCAAGCTATTTTACCATAGGGCTGTCAGCCGTCCGGGTTTCCACCCATACTTCAAAGTGCACAGCGCTGCTAAAGAAGTTTTCACTTCAAAAAAGGTGGCGACCCTATCCTACGCATTTTCGATCACATCTGACGATCACGGTCACGTGACATCTGACGATCTGACGCGAGTTCATCGCGAGTTTAAAATTTTTTCCCCATACTAAAAGTGCTCAGCGCCGCTAAAGAAGTTTTCACTTCAAAAATTGCGTGAATTCCACCATTTTCATAAAAAAAGCAGGCAAATCGTTTTCATTTCCGTCACGTTTTCACAAATCAAGTAAAACAAAATTTATTAACTAGAATTGAAAATTCAAGTGTAGCACTTGCTCGTCTGAAAATTATAGCCCTCCATGTATCTCGATCGAGTATGCTTGTATAGTTTCTCAAACAGGCCTCTTTTGTATGAAAAATCGTGTAATATCCCTAGACCGTGTTGATGTGTATATTTCGATTTGTGTCAAACGTGGCATCTAGTGGTTCTAGAACCATTGATGCTCTGCCTACCCCGTTAGGGATTATAGGCGTGAGCGTGTGTGAGCGCGCGCGTGTGTGTGTGTGTGTGTGTGTATATGTGTGTTTCGCTGATCTCAACCGATCAGTGAGGTTAAGCAACGTACACAGAGGCGAGGAGATGGGTGAACAAAATGGCAATTTATCACGAGCGTTTCCGTGCTTCGGAGGGCACGTTAAGCTGCTGTCGATTGACGACAGTAGTTAAAACTAAGTTAGAGGCCACTTGGAAACTCTGACACCAGGGTTAGCAAAGTTCGCCACACACTTTGCTATACCTACTCGATAAGAAGAAAATTAAAATAGACAATTATATTCATCTTAACAATACTTGACACAAATATAAAAACAGAAAAACACTTTAAAAGTAAAAATAGTAATACCCTAGGGTTTTCGATTATGTCGATCTCAATTGATGTAGTTTCGTCATACATTGCTTCTCTACAAAGCGATTTTGACTAAGATGTTCAATCGAATACAGCAATATATGAACAATCACGCAACAACGTCGTCCACTCGCAATCTAATACTTTAAGGCGACTACAGCACCTAAATTACGATTTTATGATGCGTAGATAAGCATGACGCACTGCATTAAATCGAAGAAAAAAATACTACGGTAATATTCAGGACATAAACTAGATAGGTAGTTTGCCTGAAAACATGATTCAGCACTTTTCGTTTGATATTAAAAGCTCACAAAGTCACCTCTAAATACCCAATATTGTGTATTTTTTAAGCTGTAAAAACGATAGTAAAATGCACACAGGAACTTGAATTTGCTATCAAAATGTTCGTGATTGAACACTCTCTATAAGTAGTTAACGCATTTTTCTATTTAAGCTGTTACCTTTCCATAAATCTCATTTTTCTAACTTTCGAACATGTTTTTACGCACGCACGCTTTCATAGTCCGTAAACTTCGTGTATCGACACTTCGCACTGCCGGCCCAGGCCTGTTGAGTGACGGAGATGGCACTATTCCTATGTGTGCTGCCTTTATCGGGTGCTGTAGTCGCCTTAATAGCTACGAGGGTCATTCAATAAATACTTAGCCTACAAAAAGTAAACGAACGTTTTGGAATAGTGGCAATTTATTTTTCAACATAGTCTCCTTTTAGTTCGATACACTTAGCCCAGCGATGCTACAACTTTTTTAACCCGTCCGAAAAATAGTTTTTGTCAAACTCTGCAAAATAGGCCTCCGTGGCGGCAATGACCTCCTCATTTGATCCATATCTATTCCCGGCGAGTGATTTTTTCAGATTAGGAAACAGAAAGAAGTCACAAGGGGCCAAATCTGGAGAATACGGTGGATGGGGCAGCAATTCGTAGCGTAATTCGACCAATTTGGCCATGGCAACGGCAGACGTGTGAACCGGTGCGTTGTCGTGGTGGAACAGCACTTTTTTCTTCGCCAGATGGGGTCGTTTTTTCTTTAATTCGGCGTCGAATCGGCCCAATAAATCGGCATAGTAAAGCCCTGTAATTGTTTTACCCTTCTCGAGGTAATCGATGTAGATCACACCTTGTGAATCCCAGAAAACGGTGGCCATAACTTTTCCGGACGATTTTACAGTTTTCGCCTTCTTTGGAGCACGTTCCCGGTCTGGATCCATTGTTTTGATTGCTCCTTGGTCTCTGGTGTGTACCAATGGATCTAGGTTTCATCGACAGTCACAAAACGACGCAAAAACTCCGCTGGATTCCGCTTAAACAGCGCCAAACACGTCTCCGATGTGGTCTCACGGTTGCGCTTGTTTTCCGGTGTGAGTAAACGCGGCACCCATCGCGCCGACAGCTTTCTCATGCCGAGTTCCTCGTGAAGAATATGATGCACTGTTCCTTCTGAAATGGCTACAGTCTCAGCTAGCTCCCGAACCTTCAATCGGCGATCTGCCAATACGAGATCATGGATTTTTTTAATGTTTTCCTCCGTAGCAGCTGTTTTCGGTGCACCTGGACGTGGTCCATCAAAAACCGACGTACGGCCACGTGCAAACTCGTTGAACCAATTCTTGACGGTGGCCATCGATGGAGAAGAGTCACCGTACACAGCATCCAAGCGCTCTTTGATTTCGATGCGCGTTTTCCCTTCGAAAAATAGGAATCGAATCACCGAACGATATTGCTCTTTTTCCATTTTTGTAAAACCGATCGACACGTTCACTTCCATAAGTTGTCAAATTAAAACAAATGAAGGGATTGGAATGAAAATTTGAAAAAAGAATTACAAACTACAGCGCCCTCTGGCGATGAGGCTAGGTACTTATTGAATGCACCTCGTATAAAGCAAAGGTCGAAAATTCTTGTGTAGTGGGTCCCTTTTCAAATGCCCACACTAAGGTCTTCCCTTGCGTCGTGGGGTCCTTCGAACATACACAAAGACAGAATCTAAAACCCATGGCCCTAGAACAAACATTTACTTTTCACACAAGTTTTTAACCGGGAACCGAACCCAGGACCCGTCGATCAAGAGGCAGCGCCACTACCACTCGACCAAACCACCGGCTGTCTAAGATACGTATTACAGAACGCGACTCAGACTCTGATCTATACTTAAGTAGCAGTCATCTTTATCATTTTGATAGTGAGAGAAAGAGACAATCAATACTCAACTATAGATAAAGACGTAAAGTCTCCTTCTGTAATACGGCATTAAGTTTTAGGTTTTTTTTTTTGTAAAAATAAAATTTATTTAAGGCCTTTCCGCGATTTTCTTGGCCTAAACTCCAGACAATAGCTATCAAAGCCATGGATTGAGTGAAACCATGCCACCGTTAATATTGAAGGTCAAGTTAAATATGCTATCGTATAATAACGGAAGAATTCCGAGACATAAACTTTAGTTCAGTGTTTTTCAATCTTTTTGAATTCGCGACCCCTTTGGATCATATAAAGTTTTGGCGACCCCCTAAGGTCCCTAAGAGCCTTTTAAGCTAAATCTATGTACTATTTCGGAAATTTTAAAAGATATTTTGGTGGATCAAGACTCTGATCCTGTATCCACTCAGTTTATTGGGCCGGCCGGTGAGGTGAGGTTGTTGAGAGAAACACTCTGGTAGTATTACTTTGTGTAATATGTGAATACGGGTTTACAAAATAGTGGCACAGTGAGTTGGCAACTACAAAACGTTACGCTTGCTGTAAAGTTAACTTAAGATAAAAATTATCTCAGATAATAATAACCACAACATCAGTGGGAAAAAATTTCTAGGTTGTGAAAAAAGTGCTGCCAACTTGACAGGGTTAAAATCTGACAACAGAATATTAATCATCTGAGCATAAACGAAATAAAGCTTGCTCTATATTATAAGCTTATTACACTATCACTGTTACATATAGAAATAAACATATCCGCTACAATATAATAAAAGAGTTTGCCGCGGGGTAGACGCGGAAGGCGGAGGCATCATTATATAGGCATAGCCTTTTCACTGAAATTGTCTTAGTTTAGTGTTAGATTTACACATTTTTGTCTTTTTCTTTTACCTGCGACCCCCGGAGTAAGGATTCACGACTCACCTGGGGGTCGCGAGTGTCGTGACCCACAGTTTGAAAAACAGCTTTAGTTACTTGTATACGACTGGAATGTACGTATTAAATCTCTACTTCCCTACTATTATATTATAAATGCAAAAGTAACTTTGTCTGTCTGTTACGCTTTCACGGCTAAACCAATGAACCAATTTTGATGAAATTTTATACACAGATAGATTAGACCTTGGGAAAGGACACAGGCTACATTTTATCCCACTGCTGGGCACGATATCTGTAGGCCACGCGGGCGGAAAGGTAGTTTTTTGCCCGGAACTACATTGCCGTGAAAATTTCTAAAATATGTACAACCTTATTTCCTGTCTAATACTATTATTAAACATACAAGATTAGCTTGTTTAATAATATGGTAATTAAGTTCTACTTATCGTAGCGTATACCTACAGTCAGTGTATGTATTAAAATAATCTGTTCAAAAAAATGTTATTAAAACGGTTTTTACATTTTTCTTGTGACATATACATACAAATAATCATAAATATCTTTCAGCAAATTTTTGTCAATGACATGTTTACACAAAAGGAAAAAAAAAATTATACATCTATGCACTTAATGTTAAGCATATATTTATTAATAACTACGTTGTAAATATTTTTATAGAACTTTTGCAAAAATATTAATGATGAAAAAAACATTATATATTTCTTGATTCCTTTAGTACAGACATATACCTATAATATGTATTATAATTGAAATGGTTGGGTACAGATGGTACACGTTTTTTATATTTGACTGTACATAGGTGTACCTATAATATTTTATTACCATGAAATTATAGGCAAGTGTACCGCCATTCGTTCAGCGGAAATGTTTAATGGCGGATGTCTTAAAACATTTAAATTGAAATATTTACACGCGGTGAAGTGATTTAATGATAAAATGTTGCAAAACACTCCATACTTCATATTATACGTCAAACTTCTAACACCGATATACAGATATACACGTCAAACTTATAACACATCTCTAGACAGACAGACAGAGTTACTTTCGCATTTATAATATTGTAGGGATTAATGAAACCCGCTAAATGACCCATATTGTGATTACAGAAGCTAAAATAGACCCTCGAATAGCGCAGTACTTGTCGAACTACTTATCCGTTAACTCGTACGACATATGTATCATTTATCAACCCGCTAAATGCCCCATATTGTGGTTGCAGAAGCTATGGGGCCCCCAAATAGACCCTCAACTAGCGCAGAACCTGTCGAACTATCTGTTCGGATGCGGCGCCGACAAGCAAAGCACATGCGACTTCGACCAATTCGCAGAGCTCTTTGTCTACAACGTCAAATACTGCTGAACCAATTTTGGTCAAATATAGCTCTAAGAACCATTTCTATTACGTCAGCTTTCAAACAAAAACGACCGCATCGAAATCGGTCCATTCGTTTAGGAGCTACGACGCCACAGATACATACGTCAAACTTATAACACCGATGCCACAGACATACAGAGTTACTTTCGCATTTATAATATTAGTAGTGTTAAGTTAAAACACCTTTTTACTCATTGTACAGTCCTTTTAATTAGATATTTAATCATTAAAATGCAAGAACACAATGACATAATCTCCAATATACGCGCGAAAACGAACTGTCAAAAGGACCATCTAGTGCTGTGCCACACCGCGTGGACTGGTAGTGTTGTACCACTTGTGTCGTCGATCGATTAATGAATCCCGCTAAATGCCCTATATTGTGGTTGCAGAAGCTATGGGGCCCCCAAATAGACCCTCGACTAGCGCAGTACCTGTCGAACTATCTGTTCGGATGCGGCGCCGACAAGCAAAGCACATGCGACTTCGACCGATTTGCCGAGCTCTTTGTTTACAACGTCAGAGGTGGGTATGTCACCGAAAAATAATAAGAATCGTAAGTTGATCAACTATCGGAAAATCATACACGGCAGTTGAAATGTATTATTTAACGTATACATTTCCGGTAATTGATCAATTTATGGCGTCTCTCGGTAAAATGATCCGACGAACGCAATGTGTACGCTGATTGGTTGAAAATGCCAGATGTTCGCTGATTGGTTGAATGTCTCACTTAGAACTGCGACAAGTAGGTTTGTTAGTATAGTAGCCGAAGTTAGAACTGCGACCCTTTATTGCGTTAAATAATACATTTCAACTGCCGTGTATGATTTGCCGATAGTTGATAAACTACCTCGAAAGTTGATCAACTTACGATTATTATTAATTTCCGGCGACAGGTACATAGATACTCTATTCACTCCTGTAACAAAAACTTGTCCACACAATATTTTATTTTACCAGCCCATATACGTCCCTACTGAGGGGCTCGGGCTTCCCTCGAAACACGAAGGGTATTTAAGCCATAGTCCACCACGCTGGCCCAATGCGAGTTAGTCCACTGCTCGTCTTAATTTCGAAAATGATTTTTTCTGATACGGTCGGGTTTCATCACGATGTTTTCTTTCACCGATGAGCAAGTGATAATTAATTAGAAATCCGTACATAAATACGAAAAGATGAATTTAGTGGTACAGGCCCACCCAGGATTTGAACCCGCAGCCTTCCGGTTACAAGTCTGGCTCATTACCAACTGGACTATCACCGCTCTTACACACTAATATTATAGAGAGGTACTTAGTGTTTGATTGTTTGTTTGTTGAAACTACTAGCTAGACCGATTTGAAAAATCATTTCCCCCATTAGAACGCTACATTATCCCTGAGTAACATAGGCTACATCATTTCCCCGAATTTCCACGGGAACGAAGTCCCGGATAGAATGCTAGTTTATATAACTTATTGCTATAGTATAAAACTACAATTTAGTTTTAATTAATACATATTGACGTAAATGACCTTCCCTGCTCATGTGTGCGTTGTTTAACCTCACTGATCGGCTGAGATGGGTGTGCGCCATTGGGCTACGAGCGCTACGAAAAAGAGTGCATGCCACAGTACCTTATTGATTTTTTTTTATATAATTTAGGATCAGCAGATGAAAGAATGAACGTTCTTTACGGGTGCCTCGGCCAGCCTTACGACAGTGAAATACCATATCAGTTACTCAGAGAGGTAAGATTAGTTATTAAACAAAAAGCTTTTTAACTGACTTCAAAAAAAGAAAGTGGTTCTCAATTCGACAATTAAAAAAAATGTATTTTTCGACGAAAAAAAAAGTTTTTTTTTTTTTTTTTTTTTAAAGAATGGCTATCCGCATTGTTGCGATTCCGCCAGAATCACGTAGTAAAGAGGATACACACTGGAGATTGCTGGTACGGTTACTATATTGATTGTTTTGATGCATCCAGAGAGATATCTGAAAACACAACACAAACACAGGACATCACGAAACGATCACAGCATGCACAAAAATAGGTAAATATTATAATTTTATGTTATTATAGGTTATAAAGTGTAGAATAATGTTATATATATTATGGTCACATATAGATAGAATATATTGCATATTTACAGGACGAGGGATGTCATGAGGAAGAATATCAAGAAGGGAGGAAGATAGTCTTGAGCATGAGAAAAAAATATGATCCAGGTTGCCTTCGTCGATCCCACATTCGCACAATGAATTATCCCTGACCCTGATCTTGGCGAGATGGACTGGAGTGCTACAGTGTCCAAGCCTGATGCGACACAGAGTAGAAGTAGCTGACCTAGAAAAAAAAAAAAAAAAGTTTGTTACGCGGCGGTAACTCCGCCAAAATTGTTTTTTTGAAGTATACTCCCGAGGTGGTCAGGTTCCATATACATTTTATTGAAATAGACATTTGTTCCAGTTCTGCGAAAGCATAGTATCATCTTACATCAGAATGGTGAAGATATCCAACCACCCGTACCCTGAGAAGTGGATCTCGAAGGGCTTCAAGGGGAACGCCTCATACATACAAGCTCTCGGCGAAGCTATGGCGGCGAGCATACACAAGGACCCCGACAATCCAGGGAACTCATGCACGTCCGACCAGATCCTTAGATGGTAAGTTACGTCGATGACTTCATATCGCCGCTAAAGTTGTTTAAAGTTGTTAGAACGGTCCATCCAATCATAAACTCGAGTAAGAGGCGTTGGAAAAGGGTAAGGGGCGTTGAAAAAGGTTAAGGGGCGTCGGAAAAAGGGTAAAGAGCGTCGGAAAAGGGTAAGGGGCGTCAGAAAAGGGTAAGGGGCATCAGAAAAGGGTAAGAGGCGTCGGAAAGGAGTATGGGGCGTCGGAAAAGAGCAAGAGGCGTTGAAAAAGGGTAAGGGGCGTCAGAAAAGGGTAAGGGGCGTCGGAAAAGGGTAAGGAGCGTCGGGAAAGGGTAACTGGGTATCACAAAGAAGTAAGGTAAGGGGTATCGCGTTAGGGTATAGCCAGGGGGGTGTCACTCCGCAGTTTAGGCATGTTCGCGCGGCGGGCATACTGAGTATGCCAGCGAGCGCGGGTTGAAACTCGCCACGCGCGCGCTCACCGCGTTGGTCGCGTGTTGAACAAAATAATAAGTGTACCTACTTATTACCTAACAATAATAAAACCAGATAGAAACACGTTTTGCATTCACAATAGTCTGTAGGTGTCTGTAGTTAGTAGGTATTTCAGCGATAAATTTACGGTGGTGGTATCGCCGAAACACAAAATAAATAAAGTAGACGAAATTTATAGGAAATTGAAGTTTAATTAAATTTAAAACATACAAAAAAATTCGACTCTGTGACAAAAATTTATAAAAGAAAATTGCACAATTAAAATTTTAAAAGAAAACTATAACTTAACAGAAAGGTTGACCAATCTATTTAAACGGCTAATAACATATGGAAAATTTTGTTCAGGAAAGTAGTGCTGGTAAATTTTGAACAGAAATAATATCATACATGAAATTGAAACATGTGGCCTAACTATAATAAATTGTTATCTGAAGCAAATAGGAAGATAATATTAAATTCGTTAACGAATAAAAATCCTACCTATTTGACAGATAAATCTATTGCTGACACAAATGGCCGCAGGTATATCCACTATGAAATTGTGGCTGGAACTGGTAAGGGGCTCTTGGAACCAGGGAATTCGTCTAACGGACTTCACAAAGAAGTGCTGCTGCCCAACCTTTCATTAGGTCATTACTTAAAACACTGAAAATTTAAAGTAATAAAGTAGGTAAACTTCCAATATTATACCGGAATAATATTTCGTATGCTTTTATATAAAAACGTCGTACGTTGTCAGTAGGATAATAACATCATTTCAATAAAAAAACAGATTAATACACTAGGAAACTCGTCCATTTTTACCAAAAATTTTTGTCGAATCAAAATGACAACTTCAATCCCAAACAAAATGCAAAAATGGAGCAAGTTCTAAAATTTTGAAATCTATTGAATTAAAAAGAAAACTAGACCGGAAAGAATTAGAGAACATAAAAAAGATCGCAAGCAGAAATGCTGCAGTATGTAGGCTAGGTATCAAATAACATGGTTGGTTATGTTAACTTGTGTTTTTACTTACTACACTTCCTAACTAAAGTTACTCTTGATTTTATAAGCAGTGTTATCTTACTTAATTAATTTCAATAATAATTTACCTCTAAATCGGCGGCGAGTGTTGACCCTGAGCTCTCGTCGCGAACGCGGCATCGAGTCGGCGGTGCGCAACAGAATATGAACGCTAGCGGCCGACTATAAGTTTCAATTTCTCTTGCAAGCCTGTGCTGCTTTCAATAGTAGGCAATTTTTTATGCCTAAAGTTGACTTTTGTTAGGGAGGGAGACTTCTGTACGTTAGTACTGTTATTTATTCTGTGGTATAGCATTGATAAAGGTATGCAATCATCGGACAAGGGGTAGAAAGGGTAGTGGACAAGGGGTAGAAAGGGTTCATACATACAATAGCTCTCGGCGAAGCTATGGCGGCGAGCATACACAAGGACCCTGACAATCCAGAGAACTCATGCACGTCCGACCAGATACTTAGATGGTAAGTTACGTCGATGACTTCTTATCGCCGCTTAAGTTGTAATTTTAATTTTAGAGATACAGAAGCACAATGAGCCTTAATAGAATATTTATTTAACAGATCAATATTATTAAATTTTAGGAGCAACCAAACACCGATGCTGAATAGGATGAACGAATACGTGTTTAACATGTTGTACGGCATGTCTGCCGCGGAGACTATCAACCCAGACGAGCCGTCGCCGCTGAGAGAGCGCTCCTTACTGCCCAGGCCGGACGGTGAGTGACGCTCTGCCTAACCCGCGAGGGTTTGGAAAAGAAAGATAACTATACCCAAGACCACTAACGAACATATCTATACGTACTAATATTATAAAGATGTAAGATTTGATTGTTTGTTTGCATTGAATTGGCTCCGAAACTACTGGACCGATTTAAAAAAATATTTCACCATTAGAATGCTACATTATCCCTGAGTAATATAGACTATATATATAATTTTCCAAAATTCCCAACGAAACGAAACGTCCCGGGCGGGATGCTAGTTTACAATACATTTACATAACAAACACTGAGATAGATGGTAGATGGATAAAACGTTTATTTGTATACACTTAAACACACATTATTTACAAAATCAATACATATAAATATTTAAAAAATTAGAATAAAAATAAAGAAACAATAAGATTCACAACCTTGTACACACACATAAGCACACACGCACGCACGCAAATTCGCACGAACGTACACACATTCGCACGCAAAAAAAATCTCAATAAAAAAGGAGCATGGGCCTCCTTTCTGAATACGAAGGGGATTTAGGCCATAGTCCACCACGCTGGCCCTACCCAACTAGCAAAGCGGTAATAAAAAATTTGCTTTTATCACTGAACAGTGTTACTAATGTCGCATATTAGTAACGCTTATGACTGCTTGAGATATATGAGTTATTTTTATCTCTATTTAGCTGTTTATGGATGTACAATCAAATAGAGATATTAGGCTATGATATAAACGTTTACTGGGCTGTTTTTTACAACATATATATCACAGCTGTTTAATAAACTCACTAAAATCGTTAAAGAACAGTTATGCTGCACAATAGGAACACATGCAGCTAATATGACGCAAAATGAAACTAATGTAGCTCCACAATAACAAATATACAGCCAGTGTTATATTCATAATTTTTGAAGCTAAACTGCGATATAGTAGTGTCACGGAAGCTGCAATGTCTCAAATATGCTTTATAAGAGTGTTTATAATATTGAATAAGTTATACTGTAACTTTATTAACACTCAATAAATGTTATGCAGTGTTAGCAGTGCTGATATATCACTATGATATTATAACATTTTCATCTCCAATTTAACGCTGTATTTCCAGGCATAGACCCGCTCCCTGATTACCCCGCGTTCATCGACATAGCGCACATCGTGTGGCTCAACCACCAGATCCCACATAAACACCAGCACAAATGGAGGTTCTTATTCTCTACACACATACACGGCGAGTCCTTCTCTACTCTAGCGGGTAAGTGTATATACAAGGTTACTGGAAATACATCACGATCCATACTCAATATTCTATTGCATCCATAAGTTTTACATATAGGTGTTACAATTTAATAAAGTAGGTATCCAATATGGACCCAGTTCTAGGGCACTGCAATTAATAGGGGAAAATTTATTCTAGTCGCTTAAAATTAGTGAGATCAATTTGTGTGAGTGTGTGTAAGAGAGAGAAAGTTAAAGTTCTGTGTTGTGGAAGAGTGTGTGTATGTGTAGTGTTTGTTATGTCTGTGTTTGTGCTTTAGCGATTGTGTGTGTGTTTTATATTTAGTAAATTTTATTTTATTTTTTGTGTTTGGAATTTATCAATTATCGTGTGAATAGTATTCAACTGTGTAGTAACATTTTGAATATAATAGTTTTTTTTATTAAGTTAATATATTTTTTATTACTCGTCTCATTTTTTATTGACTCTGGAAGTTTATTATAATTTTTACAGACATTATTAATGGACCTGATGAGTGTAAGTGTAACCGGGAAGTAGGTTGTATAAGTTGGTTTTGATAAATTGATCTTAGTGGATATTTGTTAGGCATGTCTCTACGCTTAGTAAAAAATTCGGAATGTCTCTCTTTAGGAACAATCCTTTATGGAACAATGCGTTCAGGATGCTGCTTGGGCTGCCGCGTTTTTGTAGTGCCTGTACCATGTTTGCTACGGCACTAACAGATGATTTCTACGCAATAATGAGGAAGCGAAGTGCTTCTCTCTTGTCGATTCCGACGCAGCACAAACAGCATTCTGAGCGCACTGTCCGAGCGGTGGGACTCGCCCATGTTGCAGCGGTGGGTTGGACTGCAAGTCAGGGCCACCCTTTCTCCCTATACAGGGTGAAAAAAAACCTAGCTGTATTTAAAATCCTGAACCAGTATCACTGTCACAACACTTTTTTTTTGGGGGGGGATTTGTTTTTTCCTAAACGTAGACACCACTCGGGTGCACCCCCTCGCGCTACCCGCACCCCTCGCGTGCCTGGTGCAGGAGTAATGTCTACGTTTAGGCAAAAAATGAACTATTCCCATGAAACAATTTTTTTTTTCATAAATATGTTCTTTGAGTGATACCGGTTCAGGATTTTGAATATAGCTAGGAGGTTTTTTATCACCTTCTCATCTCTATTTTATTAAATTTTTGACATGTAATGAATTTAGTTTTTTATGAATGTAATTTATCTGAAATAAATAATTCAATCAATAATAAGGGGTGATAGTAGAGAGACCATTAGCTTGATGAGGCAAAAATGTACCCATGAAAGTGAACAACTATTCTCAAGGAACCTATTATATTCCGCGTCAAATAGGAAGGCGGAAAGCGTCTACGCTTGTGTAGTATTTCGAAACTCTTAATTACAATAGGGAATGTGCATGAATTTTTTTTATCGCATTGATTAACAAAATATGAAAATACCTTAGTTGAGATGACAAAAAGTGAAATTAAAATTAAAACCGGCCAAGAAATACGGCCGATATACGCATTTAAAACTATTAATGCCATGGACTGTGACGGCACATGTCACTGCGTCCATACAAACACCGTGTTAAATTTCGTTTTGCTAGAAAGAGTTAGAAATAAATCTTCGATGGCTTATATTTAATTTCATAGTTATTCGAAAAATAGTTTTACTAAACTGTTTATTACATGAATGAGGATTAATTTTTTCAATAAAAAAAATCATGCATATTTCCTATTGTATCATTCTCCAGGCCGCATCCAAGACGTGGGTCCATCTCTCATCATCATCCAAGACACGACAGGCGGTATCTTCGGAGGCTTTGCGTCAGAATCGTGGCAAATCTCACCCAACTTCTTCGGCAACGAAGAGGCGTTTCTGTTCACTCTGGTCCCCAAACTGCGCTGCTACCCTTCTACGGGGTACAACGATCATTATCAGTACATGAACTTCCAGACCAAGACTATGCCTAACGGATTGGTGAGTTTTTTTAACTAAGTTCAAAAAAGGAGGAGGTTCTCAATTCGACTGTATTTATTTTTTATTTGTATAGGCCGATTTTCAAAATTATTCTTTTGTTCGAAAGAGAATACTCCTAATTTAAAACATAAATAATTAATGTTGCTTAAATAATAATAAATTTCTTAATGGTAGATAAAATACATATGTATAATTTTCTGCCATTTATAGTTTGTTGATAAAAAAAAAAAAGTTTCTGTGATTTTCTTACTTTATAATTAGGTTATCGATTTTGTATTAATATTTGTCAATTTGATTGCATGGCTTTACAATGATTATACTGCTATTTTTTTGTATTTTGTTTGTATGTGTGGTCGAACGTTGCGACTAAAAATATTGTACGCCGTAACTGGCATATCGAGTATGTTTCTGTCACAAAATAACATCCATATTGTACTCTCGATAAACAATAAAGATATTTGATTTGATTTGAAAAAATCATCAAACCCAAAAAAAATCTTACACATTTTATTTAGATGACGTTTTGGTTTGTGGTTATCTGCTAATAAGCATTATTGGCATTGAAGTCGGTTGATTCATACGTTTTTATATTATAAGCTAACATGTGCCTATTATGAGCAAGATAAGGGAGACGTCAAGGTCAACATGAAGCCTTAGGGACCATCCATAAATTACGTAACACGAATTTCATGCTATTTTGACCCCCCCCCCCGTCCTTGTCACAGCTGGTCACATTTGTGAGACTCCCCTAGTGTGACGTCACATATTTTGCAAGTTTACATCTCGTAATTATTGAATTCCGAAAGCAGCAGTTCCGAAATTAGTTTTATTTCAATTTAAATTATGTTTATACAGATATAGTTGCAAATGTTTTTGAGTTTTTCGTTAATAGTCAAAGTTCGTTATTTTAACACTTAGATTAAAACAGATTTTGAAATGTGACCTAACGAAACTTAGGACCCCTCCCACCCCCTTGTCACACAATGTCACACTTCGTCGACCCCCCCCCCCCCTTAACGTGTCACGTAATTTATGGATGGCCCCTTATGTGCTGCTGTATGCGCATTTCTCTTATTCAAACTCGGTTGAACTTTGGGTCATCGGCACTTTGAATTCATCCTAACTTTGGATCATCCTGACTTTGAATGAATCTTGACTTATGGTCATCCTGAATTTGTACTCAATCTGACTTCGTGTGATTTTGACTTTGAATTCATCTCGACTTTGCGTCATACTGACTTTAAATTTAACCTGACCTGCTTATCCTGACTTTGAATTCAACCTGACTTTGGGACTTTGAATTTTACCTGACTTTGGATCATCTTGACTTAGAATACAACAGAAATGCAGTAAAGTAATTGAAATTAAACTAAAATTCAACTGCGACTGTAAGTTGCGAATTGAAATTCAACTTGACTTTGGGTCAACTTGACTTCGGATCATCCTGACTTTAAATTCGTTCTGATTTGAAATGCAGCATTACTTTGCGGATTGAAATTCGACTTGACTTTGGGTCATCCTGACTTTGAATTCGTTCTGATTTGAAATGCAGCATTTCTTTGCGTAATCCGTCGTTATTCTTGACTTGGAAAAAAAACTGGCTTATACAAGAATAAATAGTAAATAGGGCTGGAGGCAGACCAATTTTCCACGCGAATCAAGTCGCAATTAAACAGCTAGTTTAATTTGATAAAATACTAGCAAACATTTGGGAATTTGGGAAAATCATGTCGCCTATGTGTTAATCCAGAGTGTCAGCTACCTTCATTCCAAATCCTATCAAAATTGGTCCAGCCGTTTGAGCGTGAAAGAGCAACAAACAGTCATACATCCTCACAAACTTTCGCATTTATAACGTTAGTAGGATTGTATGATGTAAAGTTGATAACATGTTTACCATAGATGATGGGTGGTCAATTCGACTTCGGCGGTCTCTGGATCAACGCGGATCCATTCGGATCAGGGTCCAGCGCGGAGTCTTGCAGCACCTTCAAAGGGTACAAGCGGCTGACGAAGGAGCCAGCCTTCAGGATCCGCAGCCTCGAGGTGTGGGGCGTTGGGGATAAGCCGCTTACTGTTAAAGTATCGGTAAGTAGTCTTTACTCAGTGTCCTCGATATTTTTGCTTTTTTTCACCCATTATTTTTGTCGGACGTTTTGGTCGAGTAGTAGGTGTTGATTGGCGGGTCCTGGGTTCGATTCCCAGTTGGGGAAAATATTTGTGTAAAAGCAAATGTTTGTTCTTGTATCATGGGTATTCTTGTCTGTCTTTACGTGTGTTCCAAGGGACCCACGACAGAAGGGCTTTTTTCACCCATTATTATATTCGCTTTTTGACTTTAGTATCACACTAGCCGTACAAGATATATGTAAGCAAACAACGCGCGCCACGATCTTGTACGTAAATCAAGCCGAACTCCTTTGCATCTTTTCAGTATCAACTAAATATTAAATCCGCGTGCATGGTTTATTTATCAAAAATAAGAGATTGGTACCGGAAAGAAAAATATTTTGGTTGGCACTGCAGCTAATATGAAAAGACAACTTATTTTACGAAATTCCTGTAGATCCTTTGAGGAAAGTTATTCAGTTTAATAGACTGATTCACATCCTCATTTTTTTCCGCCTCATTTAAAATAACCCAGCATAGCCATCCCGTTCCCTCCTAACCCAAACCTATTTCCCTCTCCCTCCCACAGTTGGAAACCATCGTCTCTCGAACTAGCGTCCTTGACTCTCACTCTCAAGACAAGAAGTTCCTACAAATCATTGGCAAGCCTATGATAAGTGACGGCATGAGAGATTAAACCGTAGACCAGCTACGCAGTTCTGCGGCCCTAGTACTTGGTTATACATTTTAATTCACTATTGTAGCAATTTAGCATTTTTTTTAGCTTTTTTAATCCCCGACGCAAAAAGAGGGATGTTATAAGTTTGACGTGTGTATCTGTGTCTGTCTGTGGCTTTGTAGCTCCTAAACCGATGGACCGAGTTTGATGCGGTTTTGTTATTTAAAAGCTGACGTGATTGGGATGGTTTTTACCTATTATTTGAAAAAATTGGTTAAGCCTTTTAAAAGTTATAACTTTTAAGCTATGAATAATTTTATTTATTTATTTTAGAGTTATTAGATCTAGACCAGACCTACAACGCGCTTCTGTGATCCTAGTTAATGAGTTATGCTACATTTTCTTTATTTTGTCTCAGAAAAACTAGTGTTTTATTTATTTCATAGTGTCCGTAGTTGGGATGTCCGTATTTTAAAGTAGAACGTATTATCTTCATAATCGGCTTAAAAACCAAGAAAACACTCATAAATTGTTCAAAAAAGTGTTTTTCCATCGTTTTGTATTTAAAAATTTCATTGTATATCTGTAGCCAGAAATCTGTTTCGGGAGGGGGTTTAAAAAAATAAATTTGGAGGTAACACAACAGATATTGCCGATACTACTTTACGGTGTTTCGTAGAGGGATAAGGGCAGGAAGATGATCATAATTTTGAAAAATTCGGGGGGGTTTTGAATCCCCAAACCCCCCCCGGGCTACGCCCATGTCGGGGGTGTTACACCATTTTTAATTTTAGAGTTATCGTAATATAAGCATCCTAAAAAAATTGTTTTAAATTAGTGTAGACACGACACGACTTTAGAAAGTGTCTCCGCCATCTTAATAAAACCTTTTTTTCTCCAGGACGAAAGAGATCCTAGCATCCTGGATCGTAACCCTGAAGCCAAAGCTATCCTGGAATTGGCTGGCAGGACCCGGCACAGCGAGGGTATTCGAGAGCCGGAGTCATAATGAATGCTAGTCCATAGGTAATTAATTAAAGGGGGTTTAAGTATGAAATTGTCGATATTTGGTCGAGTGGTAGTGACGCTGCCTCTTTATCGGCGGGTTCTGGGTTAGATTCCCAGTCGGAGCAAATATTTGTGTAAAAAACAGTTGTTTGTTCTCGGATCATTGGTGTTTGAGTCGGCTTTATGTATGTTCCGAGGGACCCACGACACAAGATAATACCTTAGTGTGGGCATTTGTTAATTATTATTCTGCGATTGGACAACTGCAAACTGCAGCACGGAAGCTGTACTTATGTGCGACTTGTATGACACATTGAGCAATTTTGTTAGAAATATCAGTTGTTTAGTTTGTTGCCAATTTCAAAGCTTATTTTTGCTCAAACGTTGTTACAACAGCCGCTTTAAATAATGTTGACCAATCCTATGCACAAAACTGTGACATTTATACGAAGCAAATCAAAAATGTATATAGAGATTGGATTTCCAAAAAAAAAGATTTATAACGGCAATTTCATATATAAAGCCCTAATATTGAGCTATAAACAAGAGAAGTCGTTGATCAAAACAATGACATATCAATCATTGGTTACATGAAACCATTTTGTAGCGTAATTTACCTTCTTATTACGCAAGAACATAAAAGAATCTCGTTACGAAAAAGTTAGACACGTCTACAGATATACAGTTCTGTTAAAAAAGCTCTTAACATATTAGACCTGAATTTAAGATTCATAAGCGCGTGCCTAAGTTTTTCGGAACAAAAAGAGAATTAACAGATGCACCGAAACAGTTTGTGAGTCAAGTGACAAATTTTAAAGTTCATATAATAGGTTTAGTTTTAAAAAAATCCTATTTATTTAGATGTTGTGATGTCAAAGCTTTCAAGTGAGAATTTAAGATCTACATAGTTCGGAGGCTTTACACTAATCTAGTTTTTAATAAGTGCATTTATAAAATTCGTAGCTTGGTGCCTTTTTGTCAATGTTTTGAATGTAAGGTATTAAATAAATATTATATTCCACGCACAAAATTACTTAGATCGTTTATGAATTTCGGCTTTTCTGTGTGAAATTTCTACTTAAATTATTTATAACTGTGTTGAATAGTAGAAGTCCTAATACGTTACCTTGCGGCACACCAAAGCGACTTCGAACAAAATAAAGGGTTTGCAAAGACTTTTTCTCTGCAAAAGTTATACGTCATCCTCAGTATTAAATACTTGTACATTTTCTACATGAGAAATCTTATATTTTGTACATAAAATATGTGAATGTGTCAAACGTAATATTTGTGTAAATGTCAAAAGCTTTTGATAAATCTATTTTTATAAAAATCTTCATAATGTTTTTTCGAAACTTATGTTTTTATTATTTTATAGAAGTTTACATCGACGTTGCATCACTGTACAGCCGAGAGCACATTTAAGTAAACTTTATAGATAAATCTTACAGTTTTTAAAGGGAGAAACCGATGTGTGTACGTAAGAGTACGTGGCGAGTGTAAGGCAAACAAATTGTAAAATTTCAGGCTATTGTTTATTTATTCTTTCGATTCTACCAAGATTGCCTGGTGTTTCAAAAAACCAAAAAAAAAAGTGAAATGGTCGCAACTCTAATAATCAGTTGCACGGTTTCACAGCTTTCAAAATGAAGGTTTCATATAATTAAGGGGCCGCCCACATATTATGTAACGCAAAATTTCGGGTTTTTGAACCCCTCCCCCCTATGTCACGTTTTTCTGGTATCCCTTTAACATGTATGGTCACGTTTGGTGTGACCCCCCCCCTCCCCCATACTCTGTGATGTAATATATGGATGACCCCTAACATAATATACCTGAAATATTTGAAATAGAGCTTTAATCTAATATTTTATTAATTTCTCTTTCTATTTTTTTGGGAATTTTTGAAACACCTTAATGTTTAATGTTTACACAGACTATTATCGACTGTACAGAGAGTAGAAGTTTGTCTGTATTTACTGTAAATAATATACGTTGGCAGCCCGTTCCAAAACATGTGCAATAGGTGACACAGATTTTGAGCCTTAAGCGCAAAGCGCACCACAACGCAGGTACACTCAGTGCATCGAGTCAAAGGGCTAAGTTCATTCTAATTTTAACCTTATTACAAGCAGAGAATAAACATAACTGTCCGAAACTGACTACGTGGTGTTCCGCATTTGGTAGTTGCGTACGTGTCAGGTTTGTAGCCCACTGCGTACTGGCGAATGGTATCCACATTCTTTTTTTTTTAAATGATAATGGGTTCGCTCTTGACCATTCGGTTGTAGACGGCGCTTTTTTGCGCAACCGAATATTGCCTATAAACCCAACCGGGATAGGCAGAACGTCATGTGGTTCTAGAACCTTATTAGATGGAACATGAGTATAGTGGTGATAGGGCTTCGGGCTTGAGTATAGTGGTGATACACCTTCTTAAATATATAAAAGGAGAAACTGACTGACTGACTGACATATCGACGCACAGCCTAAACGGCTAAACGTAGGCACTTGAAATTTGGAAGGGACGTAACTTAGGTACCGTAGAGGTGCACTAAGAAAGGAATTCCCGAAATTCCCACGGGAACGGGAATTAGCGGGAAAATCCTTTTGTATGAAAAATCTAAACTTAAGTTAGACGCTTGAAATTTGGCATGCAGGTACCTTAGTAAACTTAAAGCTTAGTTGCTACAGGATATTGCAAAATTCCCACGGGAACGGGAGTTAGCGGGAAAAAACTTCACGCGATTCCCGAAGTTCACGCGGGCGAAGCCGCGGGCGGAAAGCTAGTAAACTATATATTAAATCGGCGCAAAATAACGTTTTGGTAAATATTAGCTCCCTTAGGACGTGAACTCTTATTTTCTAGGTGCCATGGTTGTAATTAGGTTGAACTAATAACTTTTTTAATATTTATTCACGCGAACAGCATTTAGGTTTGATTTTGTACGTAACCCGTTATCTAGTTGGAGTATTTTTGATCGAAGTGAAGCGATCGAAGTCAGCCTCTCGCCCACGATACAGCAAAACCTTCGCGTCCCTTTACATTATACCTGGGAAGAGATGTAACTCTCACATTCTAAGTTTTTCTTTCATTCTCAGTTCAGCGTGGAAGATGCAATGTCATATCGGTGCTTTGCTAATTATAAAATTCGGAAACCTGTGAAATTCGGTAAATAAGTTCGTCTCTCTCGTGTAACATTTTGAATCAATATAGTTGTCTCTTTCAAGTAATCTGTATGGTTTTGGAACGTGGCCTAGATCTGTATATATTTTTTTTCTTTGTATGGATGAGTGTTGTACCTGTGGACACATGGGACATGCGGACAAGTCAATTTCCAAAAAAATACTGAGGCCCGTATTACAGAAGGAGACTCACTATCAAAATGACAAATATGACTGATACTTAAGTATAGATCAGATTAAGTCGTGTATCATGCTATTTTGAACATAGTGTCATTACATTATGAAGTAATTACAATATGGATACGTTTGAACTGTAAATATTGTAATTTATAAACATTTGAATAATACAATATAACTTATTATAGCATATAACATGGCGGCCTTAATACTTGAAACAATTTCTTCCCGGCAACCTTAGGGTATTGAATTCATAACTGAGTCATAGTTTCAACGTTTTTTTAGATATCCTAGGTCCTAGGTTGTTCACAGGCACAGCACTTACCCCTAGTTACTAAACGAATTTGTAACATGGTAAGTACCATATTTTTACCAATAACTTGTGTCTTCAAGAAATCGGATCTTAGAGAAGTTAGAAAAATATTTACAAGTAGCATGGACTATTTAATGCAAGAGGACTGACAGTCTCCATAGAAAAACTTATTACTCATTGTAGTTATGAATGACAGGATAGATATCGCTCATTTCTTACAAATTCCTCGACGACCTACGCCATCTAGTTAAAATACTTAAAACTAAATACTTTTTTAGTTCTAAAACTGACCTGTGGTGGCGTTGTGAGTGAAGACATTAAAAATAGTCTGCTCAAAATGCTACGTCATCTAGTTTGTCAGGAATTTGGGAGCTGCAATCTCTAAGTATGGCGGTCGCCAGTTCTCTATAGCTGCCCTAACATTCGTAATGAGAATTCTCTTAGACATCCGAATCAACACATGGAAAATGGACCCTATTTTAATTTATAGAAGTTCTCATTTCTCTTGCGCTTTGATTTGGACGTACAGTCAAGAGCACGTCACGCTTGACACTACCAGTTTAAACTAAGTTCTTATTTATACCGCGAGCCATACTATGCATGGCCGGTCCAAAGTCCAAAGTGTCAAGCTTGATGTGCTCTTGACTGTACCGTCCTTTTAGCAATTTCAGATCATGTGTCAACGTCAATCGAATGCAAAAGAAATATAACCTTCTACTTCTTATACAGGATAAATTTTTTTATCACCATCCAAATTTTTCTTACGGTGTCAGTAACGTTGATAGTACGTAAATAAGGAGGAAAAAATTTTTTTTTCCAAAATTTTCAAATTTGGATACCCCTTTTTAACGTCTTAGAGTCTTAGAGGATGAATTTTGTAAAACGCAGAAATACGGGTGTCACAAATTGTGTTGAAGAGTACTATTACAAAGTTTCAAGTCAATTGGACGATGGTATTTTTTTTTTCTATACAAAAGTTTACATACAAAAAATTTGGATAGTGATAAAAAAATTACCCTGTATTTAAGGGTATGTTTTCCTTGGCAATCAACTGTCACGAGAATAAAGTCTCATAGCTTATGCTAGGCTACTAGGACAGTGTAGTCCATGCTTGTAGTATTAGTCCATTTCGTTTTTGGAACTTTGCTTTGAAAGGGTTTCGTTATTAGCTTTGCCCCTTTTTCTCGTGTCAACTAGTCGTTGTAAAATAATTTATTGTACTTAGATTTAGAATTACCAAAGTGCCAATGGATTCGAGCTATATTTAATGTTATTTTTAAATTAATGTTCTTAGCAAAATCATCGCTTTTTTTACTGTTTCTGATTTACTCTTACCTTTATTTGTTAATAATCTGTAATATTTTATTGTATTTATGAAATACAACACATATTTACAATGCTAGTGGAAATATTCGAAAATAATGT
The DNA here is from genome assembly GCA_949987775.1 of Aproaerema taeniolella. Taxonomy (NCBI): domain Eukaryota; kingdom Metazoa; phylum Arthropoda; class Insecta; order Lepidoptera; family Gelechiidae; genus Aproaerema; species Aproaerema taeniolella. The sequence goes on from OX465264.1 coordinate 4,739,728, forward strand.
GTCGCCATTGACATACAATAAAACAATTAGATACCCAATCTCAAAGAAACGTCAACCAAAAACTGTCCTGATTTTTTTACGAGTCCTTTAAGGCGACTACAGCACCTAAGTTACGATTTTATGACGCACTGCATTAAATCGAAGAAAAAATACTACGGTAATATTCAGGACATAAATTAGATAAGTAATTTGCTGTAAACATGATTCAGCACTTTTGGTTCGATAGAGAAAGCTCACAAAGTCACCTCTAAATACCAATATTGTGTATCTTTTAAGCTGTAAAAACGATAGTAAAATGCACACAGGAACTTGAATTTGCTATCAAAATGTTCGTGATTAAACACTCTCGATAAGTAGTTAACGCATTTTTCGATTTAAGCTGTTACCTTTCCATAAATCTCTTTTCTAACTTTCGAACATGTTTTTACGCACGCACGCTTTGATAGTCCGTAAACTTCGTGTATCGACACTGTTCGCAATGCCGGCCCAGGCCTGTTGAGAGACGGAGATGGCACTATTCCTATGTGTGCTGCCTTTATCGGGTACTGTAGTCGCCTTAAGTCCAGTCCTATTTTGTATTAGACCACTTGATTTAATTTCACATTTTATAAGTTCTTAATAGTGTTCTTTACAAAATTATACAGTGGAAACAGACAGTTATTGTTAAGTAGCAATTCTTCTAAGCGGCGGGAGGAATTAATTTGCACAAATTCCCGGAGCTTTCGAACGAACTGACTGATGAGTGAGCAGGATAAAAGAACTGAACAAAAGAATGAAAGAGTGAGAAACCTATCAAAAAGAATGCCCAATCGCCGTGATGGGCATTCATTTGCCGCGGACACTTTTTGAGCGCTATTGGAAGTCTAGTTGTTTATTGTAGGTCAATGTACACACATCAACAAAGTCTAGGGAACACGCACGATTTTTCATACAACAGAGGCCTCTTTGAGAAGCTGTGAAAAGTATTTAAGACACGTATTTTTAATAAAATCTTTAGTGTGACCAAGTTCTATACCTGAATTTTTAATCCCTATAAATGAACTTTATTTAGCTTGAAATTTGTGGAAAAGAGGGAAAGGTGAAAATGAAAACGCAGTTTTTCTTTGCTTTTAGTATGGAAATGGTGAAATTAAATTTTCATTTTCGTCTCTTTTTCACAAACTTCAAGCTAGATAAAGTTCATTTATAGGAATTTTAAATTCGGGTATAGAACTTGCTCACACTAAAGATTTTATTAAAAATACGTGTCTTAAATACTTTTCACAGCTTCTCAAAGAGGCCTCTGTTGTATGAAAAATCGTGCGTGTTCCCTAGACTTTGTTGAGTAGTGTGTGTCGCTAAGAAAAATTTAAGTTTGTTTAGGATAACTTAACCCAGTTGAATACTGTTCTGTCACATGGTGCCTCCGCGATTTCCCCTTCCTTCACCCCCTCTTTGAAAATATGTCCCAAATCACGTTATACAGGGTGTAAGAGACAGCAACCAATATTTGATTGACGTTTCCGGGAAAAAATAATTACTTTTCACTGATTGATCATAGTTATGGGTATATTCCACCATTTTAATATTTGTTAAGCTGTCTTACACCCTTTATTAATATTTCTTGTCACTATATTGAGTTAAGGATAAACTGCGACCGACATACAATACTACTGTCTTAAGTATAGCGCAAGAGACGTCCGATGCTCTGAAGTTTCAGTTGTAGACCGAGAGATTTCCTGGCAACCAATAAAAAATAGTACTCAAATGCTCCACTAGGCGGCGCTATTAAATGAATATAAGGGAATATGTTTTTTTGTAGGATGTATTCGCTATCCAATCAAATAATTTCTACCCTGATTGATGTAAATAAAAAAATATAACGTAACTGCCAAAAATAGAGTAACTTCATAGTCAAACTCAAAGGGTTAATTCTGAACAAAATTGAGCAATAAGTAAGACATTTTATTTATTCATGCCTGAATTAGATTTTTGTAAAATTGCCTGCATTCACATTACTGCGCCATCTATCGACACTCTTGTGTCAATCCTGAGTTGTCAGAAAATCCCTCATTATGAAGAATTTAAAATACGTAATGAACCATTTCAGACAATTACTTACAACGCTATTTTGCAGACAAACTTTTGATACATGACAAATATCAAAGTTTTGAAGACTGCAAACCCTGAAAATTTTTAAAATTTACAGACTTTTTATCTGCAACATAGTTTTTGACTTTCTTTCTTTTAATTTTCTGGCTTTAATTTCGTAACTAAACGTCCAGTGAGATTCGTAATTAATAATTAAATTATAGATTAAATTAATAACATAATGTGATCGTGTCGTCATGTGAACGCTTTACGTGTAACAAATCTTATGTTAGTTAAGTTGTACAAATTGTATTTATTTATTTATTTATTATTGTAATAAATATGTAAAATAATAAATTTTATTTTATTTCTCTTTTCCCAAACTACAACCATGTCTCAAGCGATTCTCGTCTTAAAGTTACCTAATTTATGTTTTAAAGATTCGCTTAAATGAAATTCACCCAAAATGTTTTTTCTTTCGCTTCTTCTATTTGTTCTACTTTAATAATATGAGGTAAAAATGCAAAGATTTGTAAGGAAGGATGGATGTGGACGCAAAAACATGACGAATTTTGATGAAACTTTCCTTAGTCCACCACGCTGGCCCAATGCGGGATGGTGGACCGCACACCTTTCGAAAACAGATTTTCTTAGACGTGCGGTTTCATCACGATGTTTTCCTTCACCGTTGAGCAAGTGATAATAATTAATGAAAAATTCATACATTAATCCGAAAAGACGAATTTAGTGGTAGAGGCACGCACCAGGATTTCAACCCGCAACCTTCTGGTTACAAGTCTGATTCATTTCAGGCCAAAAACATACATACGCTCGTGTCCATAATCCCTAGCGGGGTAGGCAGAGCATCAGTGGTTCTAGAACCACTAGATGCCACGTTTGACACAAATTGTAAGGGGTTATCAGATGGAACAAGTTGCATAATGGTGAGAGGTGGTCAGCCTTTCGCCCATTATACAGCAAAACCCTTGTATCCCTCTTATAGACTTTTACTATAAACCTGGGAAGAGTAGGTAGCTGGCACATTGCTTCCAGTCCAGCATGGAAGTATTAAAATAAAAGCTCATGCTAAAAGTTAAAGTATACATATATTAAAGCTTATCATGCGACGTAGTCTACTCGTTTCACGGAAAGGTCTATAGGACCATCGTCTCCACAATCACTGTACTCTTTGTCCTCAGTTTTAGCTGATTTGTGTTCTATTATGCCGTAAGTCGGGACCGGAGGGCCAAGGTCTGGTTTGGTTGGATCGCCTTTTGAGTTTCTTGCGTGTAACCTGGAAAAGATGATTTTTTTTAATAGCTAGATTTTTCTTAAGCTGCAAACAATTGGATCAGCAAAGCTATGGAGGTGGTGATGCTGCGCGACTGGTACCGCTGTCGCTACTCGGCCTTAGATGTTAATGGACTTGCTCGAAAATCGGAGGGCACGTTCAGCTGTCGGTCCCGGCTGTTTTCGATTGACTACAGTCGTTAAAACCAAGTCAAGAGGCCTTTGAGCGGTTTGAAAACTCTGACACCAGGGTTAGCCAAGTTCGCCACACACTTGACTATACCTACACGATAAGAAGACTTACCTGTACTTGCGGCACGCGTCGGCCCGGTGCCTCTCAAGGTACCTCCTCTGAGAGAATGCCTTCCCGCACTCAGTGCAGCTCCACTGCCAGGAGTGGTGGCCGCGGGTGCGCTGGTGGGCACGCAGGTTTGATCTACACACAAATATATAACTACAGATTCATTCATACGAGTTTCACGACAAGTTGCAGTTCCTTTATTCGTCTGATTTGTATATCTACTTATCTTCTATACTATACTAGTACATATTATAAAGAGGAAATATTTGATTGTTTATTTGTTTGCATTGAACAGGCTCCGAAACTACTGGACCGATTTGTGAAATTCTTTCACTATTAGAATCTTACATTATCCGGGTTGAACATAGGGTACATGATTTTCCCGAATTCCCACGGGAACGAAGTCCCGAGCGGAAAGCTAGTTTGAAAATATATTCAAAGTAACTTAGTTGTAAATCAGTTTTTGAAACTGTACTTTTGATCTGATGAAATACGGATTGACGGAAAAGCATCTGCTTAAGATATGACTAATCACGGAGACGACCAAAAAAGGAAGTGAAAAATGTAGGATCTGACGAAAAATGGATCTGCAGGCCTAAGATGATCGCCGTGCCATAATTATCACACGCCGTATCACACGGTCACGTGACTTTTTGTCATTATCTCGTCGGACCCTAACATAAACTCATTTTTGTCATGTCATGGCATGTCGTTCGGTCAAATTAGCCACGTGAGATAGTTTTGTCATCAAACCCTAACATGAAACGCATTTTTGTCGGGTCTTGACAGATGGATATGTGATATTATGGCGTGCTCGATTTTGAACGTGACAAATTTTTCCACATGAAAAAGAGAGCCCTTCCCGGTCGAGGAAAATCGAACGTTTGTTCTAAGGTGGGTAAGTGACTGGAAGTGGAGTCGGACATGGCGATCCCTTATCACAATTATATGATAAGCCTTTACGGAAGGCGTCAGGCTAGAAAAAATGAGCGAAGGCGCATTAGAGACATTTGTGACCCCTTCGACATAGAAAACCCAGAATTCCAAAGTTTGTGGCGAATTTCAAAGCCTACGGCTCAGTTTATAATGTCTAGGCTCACAATAGACCTAGACCCCAAAAACGGGAATGGTCTCTTAGTCCACTTAAAGTTAGGCTGCGGATTTCAATACCTATTTATCTAACATCAATATACTTTAATCACTTTAGTACTATACTGGGCTTTAGGTAAATCTCTTTCAACCTCTCGGGTGGTTAATAAGTCCATGTAATTGAACAACCTTCCCAAGGAACATGGTGAAAATACAAAAAAAAAATGAGATCCCATACAAAATGCGCTATATGCTGATAAAATTTGTATGGGAACTCAATTTTTTTTTCATATTTTGACCTATGTTCCCTGGGAAAGTTGTTCAGTTTCATAGACTGACTAAGCACCCGAGAGGTTGTAAGAGATTTACCTAAAACCCTGTATAAATAAATAAATAAATAAAAATAAACGCTACACACTCAAAGGCCCACACTAAGGTTTTCCCTTGTGTCGTGGGTCCCTTGGAATACACAAAGACAAACACAAACACCCATGACCCGAGAACAAACATCTGCCACTACACAAACATCTGCTGTATACTTTAATGACTTTAGTACTTAAGTATAACTTATAGGTAGTACTTTGTCTGCATATAATTTCTGGCCAATTACATACATAATACTCGTACATAGAGAGGCTGATAAACACATTACCCTCCTTTGCGTCGCGGAGTCGGGTAAAAACTGACAGTGGCGTCATTTATGTGAAAAGTCTATGAATTTTCCTTTTTCATTCATAAATCGCGTCCACATATGGTCTAAAAAGAATGAAAGAATTGGCCAACCCAACATCGGAGCCTTAAAATAAAAAACAACTGTCAACTTTGAAATCTAGTCATGAGATAAATTTTGTCGCGACGAGATGTATCTCTCTCATATCGTTCATGCTAAGGTTCGTGACAGAGAAGATGACACGAGATATTTTATCGACATGCCATGACATAACGCCACTGCGATTATCTTAGGCCTGCTGGCGAAATACTGATTAGACGAAAAAAGAATCAGACACATGTTGTGAAATTCATTCATACTAACAACGGTCTTAGGTAGGGGAGACCTAAAATCTGGCCATCGAAAGCTGTCCACGAGAAACGGCGGCAGATTTAAAAATTCGTCCTGTGAAAAAATATAAATCCACACTAACAATAAACCGTGCTTCGGAGGGCACGTTAAGCTGTTCGTCCCGGCTGTTGTCAATTGACTACTGTCGTTAAAACCAAGTCAGACCATTGTGCGGTTTGAAAACTCTGACGCCAGGGTTAGCCAAGTTCGCCACACTTGACTAATATACGAGAAGAATAAGAAAAAAAAATCAAATTCATCATATCAGCCTATTGCAGTCCACTGCTGAACATAGGCCTTCCCCAAGGTGCGCCACGATCCTCCGCTGTTTTCATCCAGCCACTACCCGCTATCTTCTTTAGGTCATCTGACCATCTGGCTGGGGGGCGTCCTACACTACGTTTGCCAAGACGTGGTCTCCATTCGAGAACCTGTCTACTCCAACGTTCGTCGGTTCTGCGACAGACATGGCCAGCCCACTGCCACTTCAGCTTGCTACACTTTTGGATAATATCCATCACTCCGGTTTTCTGACGGATGACCTTGTTTCGGATTCTATCCCTTAGCGAGATCCCGAGCATGGAGCGTTCCATTGCTCGCTGAGCGACGTGCAATCGGTGGGCCAACCTCACTGTCATGTTCCACGTTTCGGCTCCGTAGGTCTTGACTGGTAGGACGCATTGATTAAAGACCTTGGTCTTTAGACACTGCGGGAGTGGCGACGAAAAGATATGACGCAGCTTCCCAAATGCTGCCCAGTCAAGCTGCACTCTTCTGCAGAGCTAAGATGATCGCCGTGCCATAATTATCACACGCCGTATCACACGGTCACCAGAGCTAAGATGATCGCCGTGCCATAATTATCACACGCCGTATCACACGGTCACGTGACTTTTTGTCGTTTTCTCGTCGGACCCTAACATAAACTCATTTTTGTCATGTCATGGCATGTCGTTCGGTCAAATTAGCCACGTGAGATAGTTTTGTCATCAAACCCTAACATGAAACGCATTTTTGTCGGGTCTTGACAGATGGATATGTGATATTATGGCGTGCTCGATTTTGAACGTGACAAATTTTTCCACATGAAAAAGAGAGCCCTTCCCGGTCGAGGAAAATCGAACGTTTGTTCTAAGGTGGATAAGTGACTGGAAGTGGAGTCGGACATGGCGATCCCTTATCACAATTATATGATAAGCCTTTACGGAAGGCGTCAGGCTAGAAAAAATGAGCGAAGGCGCATTAGAGACATTTGTGACCCCTTCGACATAGAATACCCAGAATTCCAAAGTTTGTGGCGAATTTCAAAGCCTATGGCTCAGTTTATAATCTCTAGGCTCACAATAGACCTAGAGCCCAAAAACGGGAATGGTCTCCTAGCCCACTTAAAGTTAGGCTGCGGATTTCAATACCTATTTATCTAACATCAATATACTTTAATCACTTTAGTACTATACTGGGCTTTAGGTAAATCTCTTTCAACCTCTCGGGTGGTTAATAAGTCCATGAAATTGAACAACCTTCCCAAGGAACATTGTGAAAAACAAAAAAAAAATTGAGATCCCATACAAAATGCGCTATATGCTGATAAAATTTGTATGGGAACTCAATTTTTTTTTCATATTTTGACCTATGTTCCCTGGGAAAGTTGTTCAGTTTCATAGACTGACTAAGCACCCGAGAGGTTGTAAGAGATTTACCTAAAACCCTGTATAAATAAATAAAAATAAACGCTACACACTCAAAGGCCCACACTAAGGTTTTCCCTTGTGTCGTGGGTCCCTTGGAATACACAAAGACGAACACAAACACCCATGATCCGAGAACAAACATCTGCTACTACACAAACATCTGCTGTATACTTTAATGACTTTAGTACTTAAGTATAACTTATAGGTAGTACTTTGTTAATTTGATATCTTGTGCTGCATATAATTTCTGGCCAATTACATACATAATACTCGTACATAGATAGGCTGATAAACACATTACCCTCCTTTGCGTCGCGCAGTCGGGTAAAAACTGACAGTGGCGTCATTTATGTGAAAAGTCTATGAATTTTCCTTTTTTATTCATAAATCGCGTCCACATATGGTCTAAAAAGAATGAAAGAATTTGGCCAACCCAACATCGGAGCCTTAAAATAAAAAACAACTTCAACTTTGACATCTAGTCATGAGATAAATTTTGTCGCGACGAGATGTATCTCTCTCATATCGTTCATGCTAAGGTTCGTGACAGAGAAGACGACACGAGATATTTTATCGACATGCCATGACATAACGCCACTGCGATTATCTTAGGCCTGCTGGTGACTTTTTGTCGTTATCTCGTCGGACCCTAACATAAACTCATTTTAGTCATGTCATGGCATGTCGTTCGGTCAAATTAGCCACGTGAGATAGTTTTGTCATCAAACCCTAACATAAAACGCATTTTTGTCGGGTCTTGACAGATGGATATGTGATATTATGGCGTGCTCGATTTTGAACGTGACAAATTTTTCCACATGAAAAAGAGAGCCCTTCCCGGTCGAGGAAAATCGAACGTTTGTTCTAAGGTGGGTAAGTGACTGGAAGTGGAGTCGGACATGGCGATCCCTTATCACAATTATATGATAAGCCTTTACGGAAGGCGTCAGGCTAGAAAAAATGAGCGAAGGCGCATTAGAGACATTTGTGACCCCTTCGACATAGAAGACCCAGAATTCCAAAGTTTGTGGCGAATTTCAAAGCCTATGGCTCAGTTTATAATCTCTAGGCTCACAATAGACCTAGAGCCCAAAAACGGGAATGGTCTCCAGCCCACTTAAAGTTAGGCTGCGGATTTCAATACCTATTTATCTAACATCAATATACTTTAATCACTTTAGTACTATACTGGGCTTTAGGTAAATCTCTTTCAACCTCTCGGGTGGTTAATAAGTCCATGAAATTGAACAACCTTCCCAAGGAACATGGTGAAAATACAAAAAAAAATTGAGATCCCATACAAAATGCGCTATATGCTGATAAAATTTGTATGGGAACTCAAATTTTTTTTCATATTTTGACCTATGTTCCCTGGGAATGTTGTTCAGTTTCATAGACTGACTAAGCACCCGAGAGGTTGTAAGAGATTTACCTAAAACCCTGTATAAATAAATAAAAATAAACGCTACACACTCAAAAGCCCACACTAAGGTTTTCCCTTGTGTCGTGGGTCCCTTGGAACACACAAAGACAAACACAAACACCCATGACCCGAGAACAAACATCTGCTACTATACAAACATCTGCTGTATACTTTAATGACTTTAGTACTTAAGTATAACTTATAGGTAGTACTTTGTTAATTTGATATCTTGTACTGCATATAATTTCTGGCCAATTACATACATAGTACTCGTACATAGATAGGCTGATAAACACATTACCCTCCTTTGCGTCGCGCAGTCGGGTAAAAACTGACAGTGGCGTCATTTATGTGAAAAGTCTATGAATTTTCCTTTTTCATTCATAAATCGCGTCCACACATGGTCTAAAAAGAATGAAAGAATTGGCCAACCCAACATCGGAGCCTTAATATAAAAAACAACTGTCAACTTTGACATCTAGTCAAGAGATAAATTTTGTCGCGACGAGATGTATCTCTCTCATATCGTTCATGCTAAGGTTCGTGACAGAGAAGACGACACGAGATATTTTATCGACATGCCATGACATAACGCCACTGCGATTATCTTAGGCCTGCTGTTGATTTTCCGCTCGAAGTTGTCTCTACCTAACTGCAACGCTTGCCTGAGGTATAGATATGTATTCCTGAACAACATCGAGCGTAACACCGTCAACAGAGATCGGCCTGGGCACGACATGATCATTGAACATGAGGTCATGTTCAATGAATCAAATTAGTAGAAAATAAAATTTAACTCCGTTTATTCAGTGTATTTTCAGTGTTTTCAGAGGACGTCGTTTAAATCTGCCGCCGTTTCTTGTTGGCCAGACTCTGTGAGTTGTGACAAAGTCGATTTTTCGAGACCTATCACTGCTAGCGAGTTCATAAGCGCGCGTTTGTGAGTTCAAGCCTAGAAAGAAACGCGCGCTAATGTGAGCTGGCTAACAGTTTATACCTAATATTTATTCATATTTAATCCTAATATAACAGTTTGCAATGGATATTACTGTAAAGAATAATAAATACTTAAGTATAAAATAGCTGTCAAAGAGCGTTAAACAAAGACAAAAGATATTTTAGGGGTTTGAAAAGTAAGGTCATGGCTTGCTCAACGCCTAAACCTTACAGAGTCACCTTGCATGTAGTCAAGGGATCTTCCATTAATGAAGTGATGTGCGAAAGGAAATAAAAAATCATGAATTACTCGTATCACAAGGGGACGTATAGCGTGTATTTAAGTAGACGAACCCAAGTCAAATAAACGTACCAGTTGGGCGGAAATTTGAAAAATTGTTCTCATTGTGATAAAAGCATGAAATTTTTACCATGGTAAAAAATCACGCTTTTATCACAATGAGAACAATTTTAACGAAAACATTCAATTTGCCGCCCCGCTATACTGGAATGTTCGAAACTTAGCGCCAAGCCTTTTTATAAGGAAGGAAAAGAACACAAACCTGTCAGCAAAGGTCCTAGTACATAGCGGATGAGGGCACACAAAGGGTCGCTCTCCTGTGTGCAAGCGAAGATGTCCCTTCAAGACCCAGGGGCGGTCGAACCTCTTCCCACAGTAGGAACAGGTGTGGCAAGCGCTGGTCCAGCGGCGGCGGCAATCAAATGACTTGGAACTTTCTGGAGAAATATTAGGGCATTGAGAATCGCTAATTTGTATTACCCGTATGGGTTAACTTGAGACCTGGGGGGCCACCTAAGCGAAGCTGATGCTGATTGAACAAATTATGAACGAATGGAATGATGTTCATTGCTGTGTTTGGTCCATGTCGATAATCAAGGTCTCCTTATAAAGAAGCAATCGACAACATTCCATTCGTTCACCCTGGCCGACGACGTCATTTTTGGTGTACGGTGTGCGGAATGATAAAATATTGAAACAGAGTCTAAACATGTATCCGTAACAAAGATGCTATATCTGTATATATACAAGGCTTTAGGTAAATCTCTTTCAACTTCTCGGGTGCGAAATCGGTCCATGAAACTGAACAACTTTCCCCAAGGAACATAGGTCAAAATACGAAAAAAAAATTTGATTTGCCATACAAAACGCCGCTATATGCTGATGAAGTTTGTATAGGAACTCAAATTTTCGATATTTTATCATTTTTCACACTGTTGTACATTAAAGGTGACGTCGTCGGACCAGGTCTCAAGTTAGCTCGTACAAGATATAGCACGCGTTCTGGTCCATGGACCAGCAGCTCTAGCACGATAATGACAAACTCGCGCTCGGCTGACGCTGAAACTTCACTGTGATTGCGCGAGGGTCCCGCGCAAAGGCTTGCTCGCCCTATGGCGTTGTAAATGTTGACATTTTGACATAGGACCGCGGTGTTGTCGCGGTGCTGTCACTATCGTACTCGGCCTGCAGAAGTCTTTTAGTCTGCCGGATGCTTGCCGCACTGATGTATGAGTAATGAGAAACTCCCATATTTTGTTTGCAATGTCTATTCTATTCGCTAGTAATATTACCTTAATGTGTTAGGGTAGTTTCTTGGCACGTAGAGGTAAACTTTGAAGTTGATGATATTGAACCATGTTTTTGGTCTTCTTCGTTCCCGTTTCACCCTAAAGAAAGAGATAGAGAACATAACACCTCACAGCCTGTCTTGTTCAAGGTCATATAATTAAGCTTCACAGTCGAAACTATTGGGGTGTAACCTCTACTGTTGTAAGGTGGTATTTCCCTGATCGAAGAAATAGAACGACTTCGTCAAATATTTGACAAACGCTTTTGTAAATTTGGGGTGACTAAATCTTCTTTTCTTCTTCTTATACAACTTGAAATTTTAATGGTTGTTCTCACGTCGCGAGGGGGTTCAGTACGTTAGTATTATTATTTATTCTGTGGTTCAGTAGCGTTATTCGAGCAACTTTTATTATGGGAACACTAGTGAAGTCTTGAAAAAAAAATTAGACTCTCCATAGTCCATACAAATTGTCCGGCCCAGCTAGTGAACTTTGTATGGGAAGTCGAATTTTTTTTTCGAAATTTCACTAGTGTTCCCATAGTAAAAGTTGCTCAAATAACGCTACTGAACCCCCTAGAGACGGGAAAACAACCATTAAAATTTCAAGTTGTATATAAAATTTTAGGTTCTGACTCACTGACTCTTGAACGCCTAGCCCAAACCCTTGGGTCTAGCAACCAAAAACCTGAAATTTGGCCCAAAGGTTCTTTTTACTAAAGGAACAAGGAAAAATTGTATGAAATTCCCAAGGGTCGAAGTCATGGGCATCCTGTAAGTCAGCTAACTAAATCAGCTAACTAAAAGGAATAACTATCCAGAGGCCTAAACATTCAAAGAAATTCTCGCCTTACAACCTAAGCTATCAACTGATTGGCGTATGAAAAGTCTTTTTTTTGAGAATTTCATATTACACCTTAAGGTTTCATATTTCTACACATTATATGTTCCTAAGGGAAAATTGTTTAGTTTCGTATGGGCTGATCCAAAGTTTTCGCTAATTGAAGTTGGACTTTGGTTCCCAGACCACGATCGTCTTATTGAAGCAATGATAAACCGCCTGAAATACAAAATTAGATAAAACCCTCACCAACCTTGGTCTTTCAAAACATCTTCTTCTATTAGCACCGCTCCATCTTCATTTTCAATGTTTTCTTCTGCTTTACACTGTTCTACCTCCTTCTCTAACACGTCATCCTGTATTCCTTTCAAAGTTCTCAGTTTTTCAGCAATTTTATGTATTTCAGCTCCTTTACCTACAGGTTTGAGCAAGTTGTTAGCTGCTATAGGGTTCAGAATTTTTAATGGTTCCCGCTTATTTATTTCCTCAATTATTGGTGCCAAAGGCTCTTTCCGGAGCTTCCGTTTCCGGTCATCAAGTTTGCCATCCGAATTTTGCGTTCCGTTTTTCGGTCTCCGCGCGCGCGGTTTTACGCTCTCGTAAATTTTTCGCTGAGTTTTTTCGTTTGAGCGCAAATTGTAGCTAGATCTGTCCACTTCTCTTTTGACTTGCGACCTATTTTTTGAAGGTTCAGGTAAGGTTAATGGTTTTTCGGTTTCCGATGCGTATTCGTAGTTTTCTGTGTCAATGAAATGTTGTAAAAATTGGCTTTTTTTAAGGAGTTGCAGGTAAAATCGGGTTGATATGGGCACTTTGTCGTGGTAAATTGTTTCATTGTTCTTTAGGAGGTTCTTTTGTCTTTTCAAAGGCGGTTTGATTGGGCGGCTCGGTTTGGCAACTTCGGCTGAAAGTATAAATTTTTTATTAGGCCATTATGCAATTTGAAAATTCCGACAAGTAGCGAAGTTCGCCACACACTTACACGATAAGAAGAAGGTTAGGTAAACTTAGTTATGTTTATATTTTATAAACTTAGGCCAAGACGTAGTAAAAACCGAGATCGAATATCAGTCAAGAAAAATATCAAACAGTTGAGAAGTTTCATAGAAAAAAATATAAAACAGTTGAGAAGTTTGACCTTGTGAAGATTGGTTGAGATAACACCACCCCATCTCTTTCCGTGGGCGTCGTAAGAGACGACTAAGGAAACACAAATGAGACCTGCCTCCTAGTAATCCATCCCAGGCAACGACACTTAATTTTTTTCTGAATCTGAGGTGTCGTCCTATGGTCTCATGCGGTGTGGTAGGCTCTGTAAAGGGCCGTCTGGTTCGTGACCACCCTCCTACCGAAGTCCGACGCCAAACAGCTTGCTGTGTTCCGTCGGTGCGTGGGAGTACCAGTGCCTTTATAGGCATTTTCTGGGTTAACTCGCTCCATCGTCGACCTCATCTTTGACCTTTATGGTCAAGATTGAAGTCAAGAGGTAACCCATCTTATAATAAAGGCAAATGTGGTGTTTTGTACAAACATCATTAGAGTCAGCACTCTTTCAAACAAGATAAAGGTTACGTGAAGGTCTGCATGGATAACAATGGACGCGTGACATAATTTTCTCGTATGTATCTCGTTCCGCCTTCTTGCTCTATCGCATAGAGTGTAACCAACGAAAGCTGTCCACGAGAAACGGCGATAGATTTAAAATTCGTTCTCTGAAAACATTGAGTATACAATACACTGAATAAACAGAGTTAACACTTTGATTTGATTTTTTTTTTCTTTTTGTTAATAACATAGTAGTGTCGATTTATATGTAGAAAACGTTTGCAGAGGTCGATTTTTTAAATCTGCCGCCTGTTCTCATGGACAACTTTGGCTAGACTCTTGAGTACGGAACAGGCAGAACGACATGGATATGAGAAAATTATCTCACACGTCCATGTTAGCCCGGCTGATGAGACGTCGTGTTTATACCTGTGTATATCCATTCGATTTGAACCTTTACGTTACTCCATCTATACACTCACGCCTATAATCCCATTCGGGTAGGCAGAACGTCATGTAGTTCTAGAACCACTTGACGTCAACACTTGAAAATAATTCTGAGGGTTATTAGATGGAACATGAATAAAATGGTGAGAGGTTGTCAGCCTTTTGCCCACGATATAGCAAAACCCTCGCGTTTAACTGACTTCTACAGTATGCCTGGGAAGAGTTGGTAGCTGGCAAATTCAATTTTTTTTCTTTCACTCCCAATCCAGCGTAGAAGTTATTTGTTACTACTTTACCTCTAGACTGGTGTATTGTGATCGCAGACAGTATTTACTAGATCGGTTTTATAACACTTGAAAGAGAAAACTCGCATTTCAGCACAAACAAGCAGATATTTACGGATATGTTAACAGAAAAGCGTATTTGCTTTAGTTTTATGTCATGTGACGGTTCCAAAACATTACTATAAAACTAAGCAAAAACCTTGTAAAATTTCCATTAAATCATATCGATTCAAAACTAAAGCAATCCTACACTAATTCTTAGCTCATTTCAAGTCTATCTATGTAATAAACATTAAATTAATACAATTTCTACTCAAATAAAACTCTACTTCAAAATGAGAAACACTGTGACTCACTTTCTAAAGGAAAAACACCCGATTCATATATGAAACTACCCCTCAGAGGTTTCACGGTGTTAAGAAAACACCTGGGCATTTTGTTTAGCCACAGATTTTCCTTTCAAATACTCGAAACATGCATGAAAAATCAATTCAAAGTTGATAAATAGCAATAATACTTGTGGGCACTTGCTGATGCGACAAGACAGAAACAAGCGAAAAGATGTGTTTTTATTTTAAGAATTCCAAATTTGAATCGACCATCCGCAGCGTCAGACAGCCAGTGTCGATGGCCGCGTGACAGAACTTTGTACTGTACAGTTTCGCAACCGTTTACGGAGATCGCTACACAGTAACTTAACCAACCTCCTTCGTTCGGAAAACGGTGGAAAAGCGAGGGAAAAGCTCGGTTATCGTAGGCATGTAGTGAAAAGCGTGGATAGTTAGATAGCGCGCGCGCGAGACGGTCGGCAAGAGGGACGAGGAGGGGCGGAGGAGCCGAGAGGGCGCGCATCGATTATTCGTCGTCGAGATTCGGCGGCGTCGGTACGCGCTCACTTTATATTTAGATTTGCCGCCCGAAATCGCAACGCCGGGAGAATATGTTGGAATATTGTGGTTCTGGAGGATTACGTGTGTGAGAGTTGAAAAAAGTGTGTTGTTGACCGTATGAGGTGACGAGGGGATGTGCGGGGTGAAGAGCTAAGGGCGGCTGGCCGGGAGTCGAGATGGGAAACTCCTGCAGCTCAGGACAGGCCCACAAGGACAAGGACAATGTATCGCAACACTCCGAAGAGTGAGTACTCTAGTCTGCGTATCACGTTCGGATTCTTGACGCGGCGCGAAGGTCGCGGCTCTTGTTAGTTAAATGGGCTGAGAGAAAACAACGTCATACGTTTGTTATTTGTATGTATTGTCGGAGATACGCGCACTGGACTTGGAATCGTCAAAATAAATCAATAAATTGACAAGGCAACCTACAGGTTGGTAGGGTTCCGTCGAGTGTTTCCTTTGACCCTTGTAAATTAATATTTGATTTATTGGACAGCCGTGTCATCAGTAGATTGACGGGCGAAGTGTAAAAATCAATACGGATGCGGGACCCTCGAGTCTCCATTATAATCCAATCAGGACAACGAGCTTCATAATTCGAACAGGCACGCGGTTAACACAATCCTCGTGGTGCCTTATAGTTTTTTTTTGGCACAAGAGTCAAATGGTTTTACTCATTAAGATGATATCCAGTGGTCAGTTATAAGTTATAAAACACAAATAAAATACTTAGTTTTATATCCGTACGTCCTTCGAGCCGGATTTGCTCTTGAGTCCTGTCACATTTTATGACAAAGATATTCAAAGGACCTTCGAGCCGGATGATAATAATTAACACCCACCTAAAATGTATAAGAAAACCTTAAGCTAATTCCCCATCTCCTTTATTAAAAGTAGGAGTGTTTAATTTAAATATCTCAAGAAATTAAGACAGCCTCCAAAGAACATGTTCCGTAAAACTTCGACGGCCAAAGTTGAGTGGCAAAGACGCTGCCTCTTGATCTACGGGTCGATTCCCCTCAGGGCAAATAGTATTTGTGTAAAAAGCATATGTTTTTGCTCGGGTCATGGATGTTCGTGTCTGTCTTTGTGTATGTTCTAAGGGATCCATGACACAAGGGATAACCTTAGTGTGGGCCTTGGAGTTTAGGGTTTACTTGTACTAAAAGGGTTCTACCATTTTAACTACATTTTATATGGATATATCTATTTTTAGACCCCGACAAATAAAAGAGGGGTAATATTGACGTATTGTTTCTGTGTGATTGTCTGTGGCATCGTAGCTCCTAAACGACTGGACCGGTTTTGATGTGTTTTTTTTTGTTTGAAAGTTCACGTAATCGAGATAGTTCTCGGCTGTATTTGATCAAAATTGGTTCAGTAGTTTAAAAGTTATAAGCATCTAATGTCGGGGGTAATACATATTTTTTACCTCTAAATTTAGAGTTACTTATCCCGTTAACCCATCTACTTCACGATAATACAATTAATATTTAAACTATATTTAAATCCTTCAAGAGTTCAACTACCGTTTTACACCTAGCTCACACTATTCACATACATTTCTACTTTCACACACACACAGACACGCATATGCATTTTACATACGATACACTTCTACTACCAAAAACAAAGGGTTACTATATCAAACACGCACTTTCATAAAAACACTAACTCTCACTTAGTCGTCGCAAAAACGCAACCGTTCACTGCTTGCAAGGTCCTGGCAGAATAACAGCGCTGTTGTGGTAGCCCACAACAGTTTTATGCTGAGCCAGCGCCAATTAATTGGCACAGTAATAATTTATTGTAATAATTAAGTACTTTCTTTTGTGTTATGTTTCCATGTTTTTATGTATTTTTTATTTTTTAGTATTTGTTTTTAGCATTAAGTTTTTTTCCTGTGTCAATTTAATAAAGTGTTTCTATTCTATTCTATTCTATACTTATCAAAAGGGTTCATCATTGGTTTTAGTAGAACTACCTCATTAGCCCATTATATCCCCACCGAGGAGCACGAAACTCGAAGGGGATTCAGGCCATAGTCCACCACGCTGGCCCAATGCGGGTTGATGGACCGCTCGTCTTTCGAAAATGAATTTTCTTGGATGGACGGGTTTCATCACGATGTTTTCCTTCACCGATAAGCAAGTGATAATTTGAAATCTGAAAAGACGAATTTAGTGGTACAGGCCCGCACCAGGATTTGAACCCGCGACCTTCCGTTTACAAGTCTGGCTCATTACCAACTGGGCTATCACTCACTACCTACACGATCAGAATTCACAAGTTTAAGTAATCGAGCGTTAATAAAATGTGAGTTAATTAATTCATCGTGGCCTAGTGGCGCTTGCTGATCTCAACCGATCATTGAGGTTAAGCAACGTACAGATTTAAAAAAGTGGCATCATGCTTTTTAGGCATTTAACTAGCACCGGCATTATACTTTGAAGACATTAAACAACTTAGGCATTTTGCTGCGTAGACACTAAATAGACATTTAAACTTTATAGGAATCCTGTTTAAGACATTGTCTCTAGGCATTTTCTTCATAGGCATCGTGCATTTTAGGTACTTCGCTCAAAAAAGAACGTACATAGAGGTAGGGAACCTTAAGCTATCGTTCCCGGCTGTTGTCGATTGACTACGTCGTTAAAACCAATTCAGAAGCCATTTGGCGGTTTGAAAACTCTGACACCAGGGTAAGCCAAGTTCGCCACATACTTGACTATACCTACACGATATGAAGACTAATTCCGCCGTGTGGTGATCGGTTGAGAATAACATCACCCAATCTCTTTCCGTGGGTGTCGTAAGAGGCGACTAAGGAAACACAAATGAGACCTGCCTCCTAGTAATCCATCCCAGGCAACGACACTTCATTTTTTTTCTGAATCTGAGGTGTCGTCCTATGGTCTCATGCGGTGTGTTAGGCTCTGTAAAGGGCCGTCTGGTTCGCGTCCACCTGCCTCGAAGTCCGACTCCAAACAGCCTGCTGTGTTCCGTCGGTGCGTGGGAGTACCAGTGCCTTTATAGGCATTTTCTGGGTTAACTCGCTCCATCGTCGACCTCATCTTTGACCTTTATGGTCAAGATTGAGGTCAAGAGTTAACCCATCTTATAATAAAAAAAAAAACATTATTAACCTCTATAAGTAGTCATATATGTATATATAATGTGGTATATGTAGGTAGTTATTTATTTATATATGTACACATTGTCTATTTATATATTATAACCTATATACATAGTTATTATATTCCATTAGTCTATTATTTTCTATAAATATTACTCTGCACTACTCTCGACTTCGTAAAGTTGTCCCTAAAACAAGGGTTGCCTGGAAGAGATTGCTCTTAGCGATAAGGCCGCCTTTGCGCACTTTTGTTTAGTTAAGTTTGTAAAACTTTTTTTTTGTGACTGTGTGCAATAAAGAATTTTCCTTAACTGTGTCCATTAATTCTACCATTGTACAGACTTCCAAAGGCAGAGGAGAAGTGAAACGCTTCTCGTAACTAAAAAGAGGTACCTACTAAGTAGGTAGCGCATGACCAGAATATTAACTAACCTATTAAGCGTTAGCAGCTCTTCATTTGTCACACCCATCTTCACATCTTCGTTGAAAGTCAAAGTCAAAGTCAAAAATATTTATTTTAAAGAACATACAAAGTGCTGCTTGAAAACGTCATAAAAATACATTAGCAAAATCAATATAAATCATAGAGCAAAATAGTGAATTACATTAGCATTTTTGACTTTGCGCCTATTCGCAAAGGTGCAGTCTTCCTCAGGAGAAGAATAGGCAAGAAACTGCGAGGGTCGCTCTTTTTAAGTCAATCATAAAAAAAAATTGACATTTTTTTTGACATATAAATGAAAAGACAATTTAAAATGGTTGACCATTTAAAAAGATACATTTATACGAGACAATCAATTAGTTTTTAAATACACACATAATTACACTAACCATACACACAGCACTCTTTTCATTCGGGTGGTTATATTAATTGTTTTTATTTTATATTTTATTCTAATTTAGTTTAACTTTAACCATCTTCATTCAATTCCCCGAGCAACAGTACTACACTATTAGTTTTGGGAATAAGTTAAGCCATTAACGCAATAATGTACAGTCGCTTTTACCTTGATCCGATTTGTCAATCGCATATGTAGCCCTGTCTCTCGCGAACCGACAATTTTTTTTTTTGAAAAATGGCGTCCATCTATAATAGTTATTATGCCAAGGTCAGAGTATTTTAATAAATGAAAATCAAACTTGCTAACATCAAGTAAAGAGACTCGTTAGAGCCTTGCCGATGATCAGCAGGGTGATAGCTAGGTAGTGAGAATGATGATTTTGGAACACTAAAATATTGTAACTCAACACACACCAAATGCGAGAAAATGTAAACTCTTTATTGCTAATTCTTACAGACTAATATGAAGCTTACAGACCCAATGAACCTTTTCTGTTATCATATGTCTCTTTCTTACATATAGTAATATTATATTGTATGTATTAGTATATATAATATTATTTATGTACTCGTTTAGTTTAATTTTACTTTTATGTACTTAAATATTAGAGCTGTAGTTTACGTAATATAATATAAATATATTTTTGTCTTTTTTTTAATTTTTATTGTTAGCCACCACCCGCTCTGCTTTATATTTTTCCATTATTTTCCTACCCAAAGGTTGCCTGGAAGAGATTGCTACCTTAGCAATAAGGCCGCCTTTTTGTACATTACTGTTTTCTGTCCTTGTCTGTTATTGTAATGTTTTTGTGTTATCTATGGTGTGCAATAAAGTATATGTCTGTCTAAGGAAACGTAGCTATATGCAAAGGCGGATTTAATCCTGAAGAGATAATCTCTTCCAGTCTACCTTAGACTACCTTATACCTTACCTAAATGAATAGGTAGACATCTGTCAAAATGCAAGAGATTTGGTCACGTTTGTCGCTTTTCACTAGGTGAGACATTTGTTTTCAGTTTTCTCGCTATCACAAAGCAAAACTTTTAAGCTGCTGCTTAGAAAAGCCAAGCAGTCTCAATAATAGTAATCATCATATTATATCATCATACTTTATTATAAAACAAAGTCCCCCGCCGTCTTTATCTATCTGTCTAAATGCGATAAACTCAAAAAGTTCTGAACAAATTATCCAATTTTCACCAATATTGACGTGATTCAATAGGAAGGTTTATGTTTATAATTCATTCCCAAAATTCCCATGGGAACGCAGTCCCGGGCGGGAAGCTTAAATTTATAATAATATAGCAAAATTTAAAAAAAGATGCCACTAAAGATGCCACTTTGTCTACGATATTAAACTTAACAGCTTTTCGAGCCTTAAGAGCAGATGGGCCTTAAACTTAACACTTCCACAGTCCACGGTATCCACTTTCACAATCCACCACATAAAAATGTATCAATTTAGATAGAAAGATAGATAGAAAATGCTTTATTTCGGCGTACATCACAGACATCACAATATATAAAAACAGAAGAAACACAGAAGACACTTAACAGACACAAAGACAAAAACAAATTAAAGGCAAATTAAAGAAATAACAAAAAAACATTTACAAACATAAAACAAAGTGCTGCACTGTGCTGCCTGCGTCGCACAGACGAAGTCGGCGCTGGCTCAGCATAATGCTACAGTTTTATCTGTAGCGCTGATATTCTGCCAGGACCCAAGTGCAGCAACAGTCGCCGCCGCCGCCGAATTTGGATACATTTGGATACCGTGGACTGTGAAAGTGTTAAACATACTCCGTCGGTTACGGAAAACATGTTTTATTATGTACTGTATCTACTCTGCCTGAAGTCTACATTAAGATTGACGACTGCTATTGAATAATCTTATATACTTATAAAATTGGAGGTCCTGATTCACTGAATCATCAACGACCAGCCCAAACCCTTAGACCTATTAGAAAGCTGAAATTTGTCAAAAAAGTGTCTTTTATGACGTAGGCAAGAACTAAGAAAGGATCTTTCGAAATTCAATCGAAAAATCCGATTTTTCGAAGTGAAATGGGGGTTCAAAGTTTGTATGGAGAAAACAAGTATTTGGACATTTTGACTCGAAACTTCGTCAAGATATCCTTGCAGCTAATAAATGGACACATGTTTCGATATTTTTCGAATATCATCTTTTTTTGCCCGAGCAAAGCCGCGGGAACAAAGGATAATATATTAATAAACATAATGTAATAACAGAATTTGAAATAAAATTAATCAATATAAATAAAAAACTTATAGCCAATCCAAAATTTTTGTCCATCTCTTTCTTACAAAAGGAAATTTTGTTTTGTGTTTCCCTCTCGTATATTTGAGAGAGTTTAAACGAACATATCTTTCTTATTTTTAAAGATATTAAAATCTATTTTATTGAGGTAAAGAAGCTTCAATATAAAATAAAATAAATAATCATTTACTCTATTTAAGTTTCTATCTATTAAAAATTCGTAGTTAATGTTTGTATTTAAACCCCCGATTCCTTTCCTATTTATGTAAGGTTAAAAGTCAACTATTGTACTTGTCTACTAAATGATACATAAACTTCGTAATAGGTATGTTAACCCCTCGACCAAAGGTGCAAAGGTTGGGCGCCCCCGACTCTCGCGATAACACTCGCGCAAACAAGACAGGGGCGCTGACATTGTGAAAACATCACTTTTTTTTTATTCCAACCCTTTGTGACTCGAGCTCATTGTCTGTGAAGCCTATTGTGTTTCAGCAATGACGTATTTTCAAATGAAATAAAGTTAAAAGCTCATTAAAAATGACGGTCCGTTCTATTTTTTCGTTTAAATGTAATTTTTATCATTTCTTGCGAGAAAAGTAGTGGTTAAAGTGTAGATTTCGTAACATAATATTATCGTAGCATTATCAAACCCGTTATGTTGTTATTTCACTTAGTAAGTTTATAATATCTCGGTACGTTGTGTACTGTATTAATTTTTTCACATTAACTGACATTAACTTAACCTAACCTAAACCTTAAAAATATGGAGGCGGGTGGCGCAGGACCGACCGATTTTGCGGTCCTTGAAGGAGGCCCTATGTCCAGCAGTGGACGTCGTGCAGCTGACATGATGATTATGACATATAATCCTAATGAAACTTTTGTGTCATTAGAAAAAGCAATATTTTATTACCAAGGAGATTTTTCTCAAACATTTCGGTAGATTTTTTTATGAAATAATTGAAGGGGATTAGGGCCACGGATCTTCTACTCCTGAGGGGTAACAGATGACGTCGTTAAGTAGGTATGTCTGTGTTTAAAAGTCTAAAGTTTTAATAAATTACTCACTTATTTTTAACAATGGTAACTTGGCTCCTATTCTCTATAAATGATGTGTCATTAGAAGCTAATGAAGCAAGTTATTAAAACTTTCAAAATGGTCGAATGTTTTTTGACAATTTTTTTCATTTTTTCGACAAAGAAGGTTTGATTTCAAGTGAATCTCCTTACAGACAAATATCTTGTAGCATACCAGCAATAGCAATGGCTAATAAACCACTGTACGGTGTTCGTTCTTACTAAAACTATATCTAGGTGTATTAACTGGTACATCTAGTTCAACGTACGAAGCTACGCACATAGCGAGTAAACAAAAATATAGAGTTCAGTTCAATTGACCCTTGACAACGCATCCATGATCATCCATCACACATGCAAACATGCAAACGACGCGTTCGAGCAAATTGTTCGCACATGATTGATGAGACACTTTCATTGCGTGCTGTCACTGTAATTGTTACAATTATACAGACAGATAATATGTCATCGAGTTTGTTGGCGCCACTTTTTTTAACCCACGACTAAAAAAAGAGGGCTGTTATAACAAATCAAGCCAATTTTAATCGCGGAAGATTTGATTTGTTTTTTTTTTTTTGTTTTATGTGTGTCCCGAGGGAGCCACGACACAAGGGAAAAAATTAGGTGGGCCTTTGAGTGTGTAGCGTTTATTTTATTTATTTGATGTTTTTATTTCGTTAAAGTAAAAAAAAATCCATTTTAGTCTAACCCTTGGAAAGTAAATGAGAAACATCGTAAGTGCCAATTAAATTCGAGGGTTGCCCTCGAATCGCCTGGAATTCCATCATCAGATCCTAACTTGGTGATAATGGAACCACATCTGGAGTATACTCTTTCTAATAAAAAATAATTTTTAAAATCGGTTTACAAATGGCGAAGAAATCGGTGAACATACAAAAAAAATGCATACAGTCAAACACAGAACTCACAGGCATGGTAAGAATCATACTAAAAACGCTAAAATTTCCACAAAATTAGCAGACGACAAACTAATTAGTTAAAAAATCAAATAGGTACTTAAGTCCTCGCTTTACCTCGTGTTTTAATTTAAGGGACACAATCCTCAAAGACGTAATCAAAATTTAAACACGCAGAATGTAAAGTATTTACCTTTAAAGTACTTACGTTTACCTCCAAAATAACCTTTAATTTACTTCTAAAGCTTTGTCGAAAAAGATGAAAGCCTATACCCATGTCTCGCTTTATTTGCCTCTAATTAAATTTTCCTCTCTCTAAAGTTGGCCGTCGTCGTAAAATAAAGTTTAAACTGTTAGTGGCATGTCAAAGGTAGGCTTACGTTGAAATATTTTGATCAAAGCCCGGAGTAGAGGCACTCTGTAAGCATTTTCGCCTCACTGTCAAATATTTGATGTACGGAGTTTTGTTAGAGAGGCAGCCATGCCCTTTATTAGGTATCTAGAGGTATGCTGTGCCTTTATTGAGTCCGTTATTGTTTTTCTAGCTTTTAGTTTTTCATTTTTTCAGAATGCAGAATTTATATATATTCTTTATTGCACTTAGATAACATAGGATACAAAATAAAAGAAAAAAAGTTTACAAAGGCGGACTTATCACTAATAGTGATCTCTTCCAGCCAGCCTGGTGCAGTAAGAAATATTGTTTTAAAAACGCGGGACAAAAGTGCATATTTGATAAAACAACTCTAAATAACCAAAAAAATAACTACACTAACTCATTCAAATATCTATATTAAATACAATAACACAATATAAATACATACGACATAAAATATATATATATATATACAATATACCTGCCTATGATGACTCGTTCGAAAGATAGTACTCTTTTAAACGCTTTTTGAAACAAACGACTGTTGGACTGTTGGACGCTTTTTGAACAAACGACTTTTGCAGAGGAAAAAAAATCATGATTATGCTCTTTCATACCTTAATAATATTAAAAATCCAATTATTATTTCACGGCTTTAAGATGCGGAAAGGTACAAGTAAAAAGAATTTCTCGCGAGCAAAACCTACTCGATTTGACGAATATTTTGCAATAATTTATTAAGTGTACACAAACAGATTTCCAATTAGTTTTGCTGTTTTTTTTCAGTCAAAAATACTTGTTCTGTACAACAAGGCGGCCTAAGGATGTCATATGATTTTCTACAAGGGCAGTGCAACCCTTTGTTCTCTCTAGTCTGGGCCATTGTTTTCGAACCTGCCAAAATTTGGTTTAATTTTTTAAATTGTTGGTTCCAAAGCCTATTGTTGGCTCTATTGACGTCTAACTTTGTTTGCCCGTCGATCAAAATACGACGTTCTTTGTGTTTTATCTAAGTTAGCACGATCCGTTGTTTTTGTGGTCAGTACTTTTGGTATCTTATTTTTACTCGACTGCCAAAGGGTTAATTTTTTCTTAAATAGTTATTAAATTGACCGAGCATGCGAAGCGTCTACGTTTCAGCTTGGGCAAAAATACTTTCGTTTGTTTGTCTAGATGTTCGGTTGACTGTCCGTCTAATCTCCTCTAAATTTCTCATTGAAAATTAGGGACCGGGTTGAAATTTTGAAATGTTAAATACGTCGATCCAGATTTTGTAAAATTTCAATACGGTGGAGTTATAGGGGGGTTAAAAATGGTATCATATTTCAGTCATTTCGACATTTTCTACAATGTTAGCTCGCGAGGTCTGCAGCTCACAGAGCCACTAAAGTGCTTATTAAATCGGGTAATTTGAAAAGGGGTTGACCGAATTTTTTTTTTTGGGTAAAATTGCTTAGTGTTATAGAGGAAACAAGTAATATTAACCATCATATTCATCATCATCATATGTCCTCCCAAGGGGCACGGGCCCCTCTTCGAAAGGGTTTTTTTTTTAAATCTATATTAAACTCACTGTATAGGTCCAAGCATTTAAATTATTATGTTAAAATTAATTAGGTGTTCTTTATTTACGTAATCTGTTTAATTATTTTATTGATTTCATACGTTGCATAACAGTCTCCA
The DNA here is from genome assembly GCA_949987775.1 of Aproaerema taeniolella. Classification (NCBI taxonomy): domain Eukaryota; kingdom Metazoa; phylum Arthropoda; class Insecta; order Lepidoptera; family Gelechiidae; genus Aproaerema; species Aproaerema taeniolella. The sequence goes on from OX465264.1 coordinate 4,765,496, forward strand.
TAAACGCACGTTTGCGTGATTATTTTATTTCTGTCTAGGGTCTTTGGCGGGAACTCGGCGTGAGCGGTTGCTTTGTCAATTGAATTTTCATTTTCTGCGTGAAAATGTTGTTTAATGTGTAATAGTGATAGTGTATTATGCAGTAAATTGACTAAAATTCGTGTAGTGATGAAAAATTCAAGTGATAACAGTGTTTCTGCTCCGTTTGGTACCGACAAACATCCTCGCGGTTCTGCTTCTCGCCGCCAGTTTTCGTAAAACAGACGCTATCCGGTTTTACGCAGAACATGAGGAGCTTAGGGCTTAGGTTAAGTGGAAGAAAGAAGATTTTTTTCTGAAGACATGGCTGTATGGACATAGTTTCCTTTGCCTTTCCTGAAAAGGATAAATTAAACAAAAAAAAACAAAAAAAATATTTCTGTCTATGTTTCGCGCCAAAACTTTTAGTGATTATTTAGAGCACTGAGTTTAGTTTGGTAGAGATCACATATTTTCTAAATAACCACAACCGTGCGACTATAATTTTACGAGCGCATCGAAGGCCGAATATTCCCGATTATAAAAATAATACTGTGGAATATTTGACGCTTGCCGATTTTTGAACGGATGTCAACGGGAAATTTTTGGACGTTGAGGCGCGCCAACAAATTTTTATTTATTTATTTATTTACAGTTCTTTGCACACATGACAAATATATATAAAATCACACACAGAAATACGACACAAAAGGATAGCTTATCTCTAAAAAGAAATTTCTTCCAGCAAACCCGAGCCACGGAAAGTTGATCGGAAAGGCAGATAGAGCGTGCAAAATACGTAATATACATAAACTGTACTATAATTAAACTTATACTACAAAAATAATAAATAAATATATCAAATAACAAACATACATAAATATTATAAATAAATAGCCTATTGCAGGGAAAGGTAGTGCTCTTTAACTCTACGCTTAAATACAGCCAGCGAAGGGCTGTCTCGGACAGTATGTGGCAGAGAATTCCACAGTCTTGCAGCATGTACACAAAAGGAATAAGAGAAGAAGTCAGTGTGATGTGAGGGTATAGAGAGAAGGGATTTAATGTGAGAGCGACAGGGTAAGTCCTGAGGACGAGAAAAGTTGAAACGTTCCCGAAGATAGCTAGGGGCACGGGGGTTAAAAAGAACGTTAAAAAGGGAAGACAATATATGAGTGTTCCGTCGAAGGCGGATTGGGAGCCACTTGAGCTGCTTTCGAAATTCAGAGACATGGTCATACTTTCGTAGACCAAAAATAAATCGGATACAGAGATTTTGAAGCCGCTCAAGTTTATTCAAAAGCTCCTCAGTGACGTCAAGGTAACAAGAGTCGGCGTAGTCTAAGACGGGAAGAAGTAGAGTTTGTGCCAACGTGATCTTAGTAGTTAAGGGTAAGAAGTTTTGGAGGCGCTTGAGGGAGTGAAACGAATAATGGATTCTACGGCTTAAGTCATTTACTTGTGCTGTCCACGATAAGTTTGAGTCCAAAGTAATGCCCAGATTTTTTGCTGTGTTGGTGTAAGCAATGTTGGTGTAAGCGGGGGTACCGTTGTAAATGATAGATGGTAAATTATTGTTATCCAATTGCTTACACATATAACTGCTGCCGATGATCATTGCCACAGATTTTTTGGGATTGACCAGTAGCCCAAAGGACACCGTCCAATCGCATATGCGTTGTAAATCCGCATTAAGCTCTGTGATAGCCGTATCGACATCAGCGAGATTGAAGTGACGGTAAAGTTGTAAGTCGTCTGCATAGAGATGGAAACTCGAGGAAATCACTGAGGTGACTGTGTTAATAAAAACAGAGAAGAGTAAAGGGGAAAGTACGCCACCCTGTGGGACACCCGCAACAAGGTCACACCAGTCTGAGTAAGCCTCGTCAGAGCGGACCCGCTGCGAACGACCACGAAGATAAGAGTTAAACCAGACAATGGCGGAAGAGGACATATTAAGAGAACGAAGAACTGCAAGGAGAACATCAAAGTCTACTGAATTAAACGCGCAACTGAAATCAAGCAGGGTAAGGACAGTCAGAGATTTATTTTCCATAGCAAGTCGAAAGTCATCTGTGACTTTCAGAAGAGCCGTTACAGTGCTGTGACCAGTGCGGAATCCAGATTGGAGAGGGGAAAGAAGATTGTTAGAAGAAATAAAGTCAGAGAGCTGCTTGTGGACAATGTGTTCGAGGACTTTGGAAAGGAAAGGTAAAATAGAAATAGGTCTAAAGTGTGATAGTGATGATGGATTAGGAGTTTTAGGGAGAGGGATGATGAAGGCACGTTTCCATGCCTCAGGGAATGAACTACTTGACAGGGAGAAGTTGAAAATGTGAGTCAATACTGACAATAGTTCGGGAAGGATAAGGGATATCATTCGGGAACAAACCTGATCATTGCCCACAGCAGTCGAAGAAATAGAAATAATGTGTTTCCTAACATCCACTTCGCCTACTGTTTTGAAATAGAAGGATGAGCACGTTGGTAAAGGTTGGCTCTGAAGACTAGCAACAGTTCTCGCCCTCATGCAGTCATCAAGCACTACAGGAGGGAGAGAAAAGTGCCTATTCAGAGCATTTAAATCAATAGCCCCATCACAAGGGACTGAGGATTTGCCGATACCAAGTGATCTCAGAAATTTCCAGACTTGCGCTGGTTCACATGAGTCTATCGACTTATGAATGTGACGTCTTTTGGCATCTCTACACAGACGACTACAACGATTCCTAAGATACTTGTAGCGGGCCAAATTATCATCCGTTGGGCACTTCCTATACCGTCTTTTAGCCCTATCACGTCTAGCCATCAAGTTGGTAATAGTAGGTGAAAGCCAGGGTGCTGGAGCATGTCTGACTTTCACTTTTTTAATTGGTGCATGCACGTCGAAAAGTTTAAGTATAGTCTCACCAAAGAGTTCAACTTTTGTATCAATTTGTCCTGCAACCATAACAGGAGACCAGTCGATGTTTACTGCATCTCTCCTCAGAGCCTCCAAATCAATACCCTTAAAACTGCGCAAATTGAGGAATTTAGACTTACGCCGGGGAGGACGAATTTTGTAAGATAGGTAGATTATAAGTCATGATAAGAAAAGTTTGCAGGAAATTGGCCATGCGCAGCGACATGGTCAGGAGAAGAAGTTACTAAAAGATCAAGAAGAGAAGGATCATAGTTGGGAGCGTGATGCGTAGCGGACAAATTTTTGTTAATAACTCCGAGGCAAAGTTACATTCAAAAAACTAAAACAAGAAACTTGTAAGATAATTTTGTACTAATTTTAACTTGAAGTTAACTTGATAGAAATACACGATTGATTGCCATAACGTAGGTTTTCTAAGATTTTTAGTAGGCACTTATTCTTATTGTAATAGATAAAAAAATGAATGTAAAGTTTTAATTTAACGTGTATGTTTCAAAGGTGTGGTCAAACCGGTCATAATAAGAGAGTGTTTCTGGGAAAATAATGAAAATGAACATACAAAAAATTCAAAAGAAATATGTTAAATTAGCAGCGTTTAAGTACTCTAAAAGGAGAGCTATCTTACATAAGTACAGATATAGTCTGTGCAGAAATAGTTAGATCCCTGCGATTTTAAGGTTATCTCTATCTAGATCTATGGTAACTTTGAACGTGTTTACGAAAGCCTAAATCGCTCACTAAATTGGGCTGAATAAAATGGAAACGTGAATGGTTTAGCTTTGGATATTCACGACTGTACGTATCTAAGTAGATAAACATCCCGCTTGTACTGTAGATGTAATATCAATGAAATGCTATTTCCTCGTATACTCCAGGACTCTCCTATCAGTCTCGGGAGGGCAGACTGTACCACGATGTAAAATATTCTAGATATGACATCGAACTTTAGAGAGGACGATTTTAAGGCAGTAGAAGGAGACTCAAGTCTTGATCGATACCTAAGTATTGATTGTCTCTTTCTCTCAGTATCAAAATGACAAAGACTACTGCTACTAAAGTAAAGATCAGTCTGAGTCGCGTTCTGTAATACGGACTTCAATTAATTTGGTATATAGCGAAAAAGGATGTGAAACAGCCCATTTAATTGACAGACAGACAGACAGACAAAGAATTTATTCATTGCTTTAAAACAGACACACAACATTCAAAACAGTCAGAAGTACAAATACACATAAAAGGTTACAGAGTTATTTTAGTGTTGTGTGTGTGTCAGAATGCAACAAAAAGGCCATAGCTCAGCATAAGCTTTGTCCAAAGGACAAAACACTGGTATTCTGCTATAACCTCATTAAGGTCAGTCACGAGTGCTCAGCAGCGAAGATAAACACTAAAAAAGAGAATGTAAAATATGTATAACAGGGGATAAATATGTGAGTTGAACAAAGTCAAAGTCAAAAACAGCTATATTATTATTTCATAGAACACACAGGATGTTACTTTTTAAAATAAGTCAAAGTAGTAAATTATCATTTTGCGTCCAGCAGGGAAATCGCGCTAAAAAAAGTGGATTGAATCGCAATTGAAACGTAGCTGCGGGGCTACCACCTAAGCGAAGCTGATGCTGGGTAAACGAATGGAACGTTGTCGATTGCTTCTTTATAAGGAGACCTAGATTAACGACATGAACCAAACACAGCAATGTACATCATTCCATTCGTTCAATCAGCATCAGCTTCGCTTAGGTGGTAGCCCCCAGCTACGTTTCAATTGCGATTAAATCCACTTTTTTAGCGTGATCGCTTTAATCAGGCAAGAAACTCCGAGTTTTCTCCTTTTAACTCAAATACTACATGAGCGATCAGCCATAGGTACTAGATTAGCGCATTATCTTTACTATCCTTACTAATATTACAAATGCGAAAAGTAACTCTGTCTGTCTGTCCATCTTTCACGCCCAAACTACTGAACTGATTTTGATGAAATTTGGCACAGAGATAGATTAGAGCCTAGGAAAGGACACAGGCTATATTTTATCCCACAGTTTTTTTGTACCAGCCCATAACGTCCCCACCGAGGGGCACGGGCCTCCCTTCGACACACAAAGGGGATTTAGGCCATAGTCCACCACGCTGGCCCAATGCGGGTTGGTGGACCGCTCGTCTTTCGAAAATGAATTTTCTTGGACGGGCGGGTTTCATCACGATGTTTTCCTTCACCGTTGAGCAAGTGATAATTGTATCCCACAGTTGGGCACGATATAACCTGTAGTCTACGCGGGCGGAGCCGCGGGTGGAAAGCTAGTTATCCAAACTTTAAATAAGATACAGTAAAAATGCAGGATGTAAATCAGCCCACGAAACTGCACTAGTTTCCCAAAAAACATTGGTTGAAATATGAAAAAAAACGCCTTGCATTAGTTAGTGCGATCTTTTTACCTTTGTATGGAAAAGTTGTTTTTTTTTTTGAGAATTTCAAATAGGTTCCTTGGAGAAAGTTTTTCTAGAGAATCTGAAAAGTGATTGAAAAGTTTTTTTCCATGATCGTTTGGTATCGTCTGAGTATGCTAAATCTAAGTTTGCGATCGGCCTCAAAATTGGGGGGACAAGTGTTGAAAGTCGAAAACCAATGTTTTTCAACACATACAACGTTGGGCCTAAAATCCAAAAAGTCGACTAATGAAAAAAAATATATCCTCCTGTTTGGGTAGTTTCATCTAACCACTTTTCATTAAAGTATTCATTAATTAATTCCTCTTTGTAGAAATAAAAGAAGAGTCCAAAATTGTTTTTCTCTTTCCATATTTACGTCCAAGTAGGTAGATTAGAATATTGCCAGAATTATCAAAAGCAAACAGCTAATAAAAAACACAAAAGTTACTTTCCGCAATGATTTACCTTAATAGCAGGCTATAGGCTACTGCAAACACCATTAAAACAGTTGTATTAATAGGCCACACAAACTTTCCCTCACCGAATACGTTCTTTTACAGCCGCGGACTTGAATTGTTTTGAGGCGGGGCAAATACTGTAAAATGCCGGCCTGTTTTTAATTTATCCTCATATCTTTTCACCATCAGATGCTCACTGCTAGTATTTATATTCTCTTTGGCTCACTGATGAACAAAGACCTCCCGGAAAGAACGTCACACTGACCGGTCTAGAGCTGCTCTTTCTGTATTAAGTCTATTTTTCTCAATGGTCAAAGTTGCGTTAACGATGAGTTGCCAAATTTGAATTTGCATGGGCCTCGGATCTATGGGTGAGATGGGCAGGAAACCTGATAGGTAACTACTATAGCAGCAGTTTATCATGAGCATTTCCGTGCTTTGCCGGGCAGGTTAAGCTATCGGAGCCGGCTAACTACAGTCGTAAGAGCTAGTCAGAGGACTCAGAGGCCATTTAGCGGTTTAAAAACTTAAAGGTTAGTCAAGTTCTCTGTAAACTTGATTATACCTTCACTATAAGGAAGGAAAGACGTCAAAAAGTGCCGCCCTATCCCTTCAACGTAGTCTCTACATCCATGGTTGACCCACTTGCTCGGTATGACGCACGCTGCGCGTCATGCTTTGTTTTATAAATTGTGTAGAGCAAGATACATAGAGAGTGAAGGTTAGAGGCGACTTGATCTTAGATATTATTATTTTTTATATATATAGGTAGCCATAGGTATAGATAGATATAAGACGGGTAAAAAGTTAAAAAAATTGCGTCACTTACACGCAAACTTCCTAACTTACGGTACTAGAAATGGTCACTCATGAAAAATCAGAAGTTCCATCTCAAGGTTTGTCAGCGAGGAATGCAGCGCAGTATTCTGGGAGTTAAACTAATCGATCGCATTATAAATACAGAACTGCACTCCAGAACTGGCATTAGTGATGTAGGAGAAAAAATCGTCAGACTATAGTGGAACTGGGCCGAGCATGTGTGTCAGATGCACACAGACCATGGGCACAGGTGGTCATGCATCGGGTGCCTCAGGATGGGCAAAGATGTCGAGGCAGGCCCCGAATGCGATGGCCTGATGTCTATATTAAGAACTTTTCGGAGTTAGCACAGGACCGCAATAAATTGAGTTCTGTGGGCTGATTCATATACATAGATTCAAGATTCAAAACATTTATTTGACATAAAACACTACAACACAAAGAAAATAAAATAAAATATAAAACACAGGACAAGAACACATACATACATACGCTCACGCCTGGAATCCCTAACGGGGTAGGCAGAGCACAGTGACTCTAAAATCACTAACTGCCACGTTTCACACAATTTGTGAGGGTTATCAGATGGAAAAGTTGCATAATGGTGAGAGGTGGTCAGCCTTTCGCCCATTATACAGCAAAACCCTCGCATCCCTCTTACAGACTTTTACTGTACACCTGGGAAGAGTAGGTAGCTGGCACATTCTAAGTTTTTCTTTCACTCCCAGTCAGCGTGGAAGAACACAAACAGAAAACGACAAAACAACGTATAATATAAATAGTGCGGCTTATACAGGGCTTTAGGTATCTCTCTTTCAACCTCTCGGGTGGTTAATCATAATCACTTCCCTCTTTGTGACTCAGGTTGGGCTTAAAATCAGCTTGCTGTGCCCACACCCTTTCCACCCTGCCTTTCTAAAGCTTGCTATAATATGTATGTGTTTATATTGTGTGTGGAATAAAGAAATTTGTATTTGTATTTTGTATTTGTAATCAGTCCATGAAACTGAATAACTTTCCCAAGGAACATAGGTCAAAATACGAAAAAAAAATGTTGAGTTCCCATACAAACTTCATCAGCATATAGCGCATTTTGTATGCGAGATCAAAAATCACATCCCGACCTCATGTTCTAAGCTCTAGGAAACCAGCGTTCATTCGGTCGGTTACTCCGTATACAATGTGGTAAAGAAAATAAAGCTAAGAAACTTTGCTAATTTGGGTGTTTTCGTTGTAAATTTCTCTTTAGGATTTGCATTAAGTATATAGGTATTTTGTTGTAAGTCCGTAAAAATAGGTTCAGTAGTTTGGGCGTGAAAGCGCAACAGACAGACAGATATAGTTATTTTCGCCTTTATAATATTAGTATAGATATTAGTAAGAAGTAAAATTAAATACTTGACGGTCTGCCTAATCCGCTAAAGATATTTCAAAAGACTATAATCCTCAAAGAATGTATGTATGTATCTAAACTCTTTACTGCAAACTCTTACAGACTAAAACTAAAGAAACATAGATGTGCAAAGGTGGACTTATCACTGAAGTGATCTCTTCCAGTGGACTCAAGAAAGGACACTCAAGTCTTGATCTATACTTGAATACTGATCGTCTCTTTCTCCCATTATCAGAATGACAAAGACGACTGCTACTTAAGTATAGATCAGAGGCTGACTTCTGTAATACGGCCCTTTAGGTCATCTTTGTCAGTTTGGTAGTAAGAGAAAGAGACAATCAATACTTAAGTATAGATCAAGACTCGAATCTCCTTCTGTAATACGGGCCTTAGTCTATCGCCGTGAACTGTTGCCGTGATAAAACCGGCGTCACACCTGGCGCGGCGCCAAAACGCTCAGGAATCCCACTTTTTCATGTGTTTACACACGATAAGTACAACACTTTGTGTGTGAAACGTACGTCTATTCAAAATATGAAACTATCTCCTTTTTTTTATAAGAGAAGGGTCTTTGAAAGAAATTGAAAGAACACTTTCTTTCGAGACTCTAATGAGCATATACTATATGTATTATTTAATATATGTATTTTGTATTTATGTATTTATTTTATTGTATTTATTTTATTTGTTGTATTTATTTAGTATTATTATTATTATTTTTATTTTTATTCTGTAAACTCTGTGCGCAAATCTCTCTACCCCTTCTACTTATATAAGGTCCTAATTTATTAGTGACTTTCCTTCAAAGACGTTATTGTATAGGTTAATAGTATTCCAAAAAACAACATAAAATTTAATTATCTTAAAATAAAATTTAGCAAAAAAAATAAAAAAAAAATTTTCCATTTAAAGATAAAGGAATGGTTCTCTATCACTTGAAGCCGGCCACTCCCCGCTCGCCCGCTCTACTACTGCCATTATTATTTACGTTTGAATGGATGGGTTTATTCATCATAGTAATGAAAAAATATCATAACAAAATTTTTCAAGACCTTTTCAATTTAATGTTATGCCTTTGTTTTTTGACTCAAATGATATATTTTGACCTACACAATAACGTGTTAAAAGGAAAGTCACTAATAAATTAGGACCTTATATAGTATTTCTCACTAGTTAGGTTGGCTGGAAGAGATCTCTTTTAGAGATAAGCTCGCCTTTGTACACTTGGTTTTTCCAATCGATTTTAATAACTATGTTTGTGTGCAATAAAGAATATTATTATTATTATTTGAGCTCGAATTTGACCAAGGTCCGTCCGTATTACAGAACGCGGCTCAGACTCTGATCTATACTTCGATATGATCTGACGTCTTTGTAATTTTGATAGTGAGAGCAAAAGATATCAATAGTTAAGTATAGATCAAGACTGAGTCTCCTTTTGTAATACTGGCCATAGATGAGATCGACAATGCTGCGAGTTAACCCAGAAAATGCCTGTTAAGGCACTGGTACTCCTACGCACCGAAGGAACACGGCAAGCTGTTTGGCGTTGGACTTCGGTAGGAGGGTGGTCGCGAACCAGACTGCCGTTAACAGAGCCCCACACCGCGTGGGATCATAGGACGAGACCTCAAATTCGAAACAAATTAATATGTCGTTATCAATTTGTTTCGAAATTGATATATTGATATGATGGATTAGTAGGAAGTAGTCTTATTTATGTTTCCTTAGTCGCTTCTAACGACAGCCACGGAAAGAGATGAGCTTGTGTTAATCAGCCCTGGATCTAAGGGGAGGCAACCTGGGCGCCAAATCCTTGAGACAAGAATTCGAAATATCGAACAAGTGAAGCCTCTTTTCTTTTCCTAAAATCTCATAGGTTTTTATCAAGTAATCGAATATTAATATAATATGGTTGAAAAACAAACTTTTGTATTTTTTGAACACAACTAAGTGTTTTATGAACGCATCTTAACAGATCAAGTAAATTTGGACGCGTGCATAGTGTGCGTGATCTTTCTGCCAGGGGAATCCAGTCATATTATTTTCACAAACGGTCACAAAAAAAAACTGTTAAAACTATAACAGATGTTCTCAAATACTGAAGGGAGGGGGCGCCACTATAAAGTTTTTGCCCCGGTTCAAAAAATTCATAGATCCGGGTCTGGTGTTAATTTCAACCGATCACCACACGGCCCAAAAAAAACTCTAGTTGGAATCTCCCAAACTTACGAACTCGCTAAAAGCCGTGAGAAATTGTTACATCAACAAATTACCATTCGGCCTCCGCTACAAAGGCAGCACATCTCCACAATGAATGTATTGTTACCTGCACTGGACAAGAGGCTGTAATAGAGCTATTTTAAACGGTATGAAGTAACAGGGTCAAAAATTTACGGTGTAGTCTATATCTATACTAATACTATAAAGAGGAAAGATTTGTATTTTTGTATGTAACGAATGAACTTAAAAACTACTGGACCGATTTCATAAATTCTTTCACCATTAGGATGCTACAAGTCACGCGCGGGAAGGAATCTTGTTTTTATTTCAACTTCAGGCCAAAAAGGAGGGGTACTATAAGTTTAATGTGTGTATCTGTCTATGGCATCGTATAGCTCCTAAATGTTCCTAAACGAATGAACCGATTTCAAAGAGGTTTTTTTGTATGAAGGCTTACCTTAGTGTGGGCCTTTGAGTATTTGGCGTTTATTTTATTTGTATTCCATCTATCTATACATTCACGCCTATAACCCCTTTTGGGGCAGGCAGAACGTCATTCTACAACGAATTGAAGCAAATTTTATTAGTGTTTTTATTTTTTAAATATCTCCAAAATTATATTGTAAAAGCCCCGACATTAATTGTTTATAATTTAAATAACTAAACAATTTTGATCAACTGCTAAGAACCATCCCGATTACGTCAGATTTAAAAAAAAATACCGCATCGAAATCGATTCATTCGTTTAGGAGCTATACGATGCCACAGACAGACACACCTATACATAGATACACATGTCAAACTTATGACCCTCTATTTTTGTAGGGAGTTAAAAATAAATCTTGATATCCACATTTGAAAACCGAACGACAGAATCAGTCATGGTCGGCCATCATTAAAATTGTCGCCTATTTTTTCTCGCGGAATCAGGCAACGGGTTGAAAATAAACAGCCACGAATGCCGCGCTCTGAAGCGCAGATTAAAAATATAACAAACGGAGTTCACACCTGAGCACTCATTACGTATTCCACGTAATCGCTTTGATGGCTCTTGATGGCTATTGGAATGTTAATCACGAAGCGTTTGTGTAATGCCATATGGATGCCATTCCATTTAAAATATATGTTCTATCTTACGCGAATGAACCGTGACCGTTGTGCTGATATATGTCACCATAAGATCGTGAACATCGTTAGTTTATCTTTCCCGTGAGATTAAAACTATCGAAAAATTGTAAACTGTGTCAACCATTTACTATTTAACATTGTAATGTATTTGTTTGCCTTTAAGGTGATGGTTTAATGGGGCATAATGTTTATTCAAAACACGAAGGCGATTTACACCGCGCGTCTTTCAAATAAGAATTTTCTATGACGTGCGGGTTTCATCACGATGTTTTCCTTCACCGCTGAGCGAGTGAATTAATTATAAATCCGTACATAAAACCAGAAAGACAAATTAAGTGGTACAGGCCCGCACCAGGATTGGAACCCGCAACCTTCCGGTTACAAGTCTGGGCTCATTACCAACTGGGCTATCACCGCTTCCACACAACATTTTTCGAAATGGCTGAAACCGAATAAAAAAAATATACTTATAACCATCAAACTGTGCCTACACAACTTCACGAGGATCGATCAACAATGCGACCTGTAGGTATAGGTCAATAGAATAAAACCAAAAAAAAAAATCAAATCTGGTTTAAATCTTACAAAAGGTTTTATTGTTTTAATAGCTTCATTTACTGCCAAATATGACTATCCCAGGTCCCCCCCCCCCCGCGCGCGGAGGTTTGCTTAAGTGGTTGGGGGTAAAAATGTGATTTGATGAGCTGAAGCATGAGAACGGGTAGTACAAAAAATATGATTTTGGTCTTATTTTATGCAGGGTTAAATGCCCTCAAATGTTCGAGTTTGTCCTTTAAGAGACATAACCGAAAAACCGCAAAAATATCCCTTTTGCGGTACATTTTTACCCCCCACCACTTAAACACACCTTCGCTGGGGGGGAGAAACCTAGCATAGTCATAAATGGAACTCAGCATTTAAGCTCGCGAGCTTAAGTGCTGTCGAACTATAGTTATTCGCAATGCGGCATACGGTGGTGTCGCGCTTCCGTGATTCGCTCTTACGTGTTTCGAACTTAAGTGTTAAAGTTCTCATATTTGGCAACAAATAGCTAAAAAAAACAATAAAACCTTTTGTAGGATTTAAATCCGATTTCAATTCTAAGCCTACTGGGCTAGTAGAGGAGAGGAGACGACACAGCCGGACATCCGATGGACATACAAAAGCATTTCTTCGCGCTCGCTCGGTCGATAATAATTAAAGCTACACGTAATAGAAGCTGCAGTGTTGGCAGCTGCAGTGGGTATGCGCCCGCGCCGCGTCGCGTTCAATGATCGATGACCACATTATAGTAAAACAGATTGCATTTAAATCCGCCTGACGTATTTACTATCTACGATGATCAAATCTGCTAGAACGGACCTACGTTTTACGTTTGGGAAGAGAGAATTTTATAAAAACTTATTATTTACCTATCCACAATTATTTTTATCTACTTATCAACGGAGAATTTTATATTTGGTAAACTCATCAAATTAAAAAAAAATCTGCCGTTTATAAGTTATTTGCAATCGAATGTTACATATTTTTTTTAATTTTAAAGTTAAGTATTTAATATTAAATTAAAATTGTATTCTTTTTGCCCAGGTACACATTGGCTTCGTCAGAGACCAAAAGGTTACAGAACTGCAATTACGCTTGACGTACGCTTAGCTAAAAACTGCTCATATAGGGTAACTTTATATTAGTTAGCGTAACTTTAGCGATAGACTCTTCCCGTGAAACTGAACGACATTTTCTAAGAATCCAGTATACAATTTTCAACAAAATTTTCGTCTTTCATGCAAAGTCAACATGTAAGGCAAGTGATAGCATATACAACGTGTTCTAAAAAAACCCAAAAAAAAAGATAATTCAAAATTAATTAAAATTTAGCTTATTGCGCAGATCTATTACAAATATGACAAGTATGTCATATTAATTATATGAAACTTTCATTTTGAAAGATGTCAAACCGTGCAACTGATTACTAGAGTTGCGAGTATTTCACTTTAAAATTAAATTTTGGAATTTCTTTTTTTTGGTTTTTTTTTAACACCTAGTATACATCTTTTGACCTATGTTCCTAGGGGAAAGTTGTTCAGTTTCATGGCTCGCGTCCTTAATTTTCGCTAACCAATTTAAAGTTACCCATAAAGTCGAACTAACAATTTTTAAGTGTATACTTTGCTTTTGTGAGCGCACAAGTCATCTTGTTTGCTGTGCTAAAATATTTGTTTAACTACAGGTTGAAAAAGAACCTCCTAGCTTTATTGAAAATTCTGAACCAGTATCACTTACTGAACACTTTTTTTCCTAAACATAGACACCACTCGGGTGCACCCCTCGAGCGCTACCCGCACCCGTCGCGTGCCTGGTGTAGGAGTAATGTCTATGTTTAGGCAAAAAATGAACCATTCCCATTGAAAAAATATCTAAAAAAAAATATATATTTTTCATAAGTATCTTCTTTCAGTGATACTGGTTCAGGATTTTGAATATAGCTAGGAGGTTCTTTTTTTTTAATTGCATCTGTGTTATAAGTTCTTAGAAATAATTGTGAAATATTAATATACCTACGTATTTTTTTAAAAGAATGTTTAAAAAAGTTTGCGCGACTTTATGAAGCGATTTCCCCCATGCCATTATTGACATTTTCTGGGTTAACTCGCTCCATCGTCGACCTCAAGACTTATTGTCAAGATTGAGGTCAAGAGTTAACCTATCTTATAATAAAAAATAATAAAAATGCCAGTAAAGAACTTCCCCTAGGAAGCCCATATGAAATTCTGTAAAATGTAAAATGAAGATTCAAATTTCCCAATCAAATTTCACTATATAAAAATTTAATTATATAAAAAGTAGAAATTTTGTTTCTACTTTTTATATAAATATTTCAAGCTAGATCGTCTGAAGCATGAAAATAATTCTAAATTTTTGTATAGAAAAAAAATAACATCGTCCAATTGACTTGAAACTTGGTAAATAGTACTCTTTAACACAATTTGTGACACCCGTGTTTCTGCGTTTTACAATAAACAGAAAACAGAAAAAATTACAGAAAATTTTGGAAAAAAAAAATTTTACTTCCTTATTTTACGTTCTATCAACGTTACCGACACCGTAAGAAAAATTTAGATGGTGATAAAAAATCACCTGTGTAATTTATACTTACGACAAACGATTGTTAGCCTTGGTATGAAGCGTCGACATTTTTTTAGAGAATTTCACATAGGTTCGGTTTCATGGGGTGAATCACCCCCTAAAGTTTCGCAGTCGCTAACTGATCTAAAGTCACCCCATATGTACAAGGTGTTTAAAAAAAACCAAAAACAAGCTAATTCAAAATTAATTAAAATTTAGCTTATTGCGCAGCTCGATTATATGAAACTTTCATTTTGAAAGATGTCAAACCGTGCAACTGATTACTAGAGTTGCGACTATTTCACTTTTAAAATTAAATTTTGGAATTTCCTTTTTTTGGGTTTTCTTGTAACACCTTGTATATACAGGGCTTTAGGTATTTCTCTTTCAACCTCTCGGGTGGTTAATCAGTCCATGAAACTGAACAACTTTTCCCATACAAAATTTATCAACATATAGCGCATTTTGTATGGGAGATCAACATTTTTCTCGTATTTTGAACTATGTTCCTTGAGAGGAGTTGTTCAGTTTCATGGACTGATTTAGCACCCGAGAGGTTGAAAGAGATTTACCTAAAGCCTTGTAGTTTACGGCCGGTTGCGATCTTTTAAGACTTGAGTTTATATATATATATATATATTTTTATTTTTTTTAAAACGCCATACACTCAAAGGCCCACACTAAGGTTTTCCCTTGTGTCGTGGGTCCCTCGGAACACACATAAAGACATACACAAACATCCATAACCCGAGAACAAACATCTGCTTTTTATACAAATATTTGCCCCAACTGGGATTCGAACCCAGGACCCGTCGATCAAGAGGCAGCGCCACTACCACTCGACCAAACCGGCCGTTAATATACAACGGCAACCGGTAAGCTTTTTCGTAATTTAAATGTCCACGGCCGACTGTACTATAAACTATAACACATTAATCTACACTTAAATCTACACAAATCTAGGAGTGCATAGTGTTGTGTATATTATCGTGCGTGTGTGTGCGTTAGCCTATTGTTTTTATTTTATTTTTTTATACATTTAATTATGCATCCACAGACTTGATGTCCGTGCCCTTGTCTTGTTACATTTAATATTATTATTACATATTTAACCTTTTTAACACATTTACTCTCCATATGAGTTTACAATTAATACACTTAAAATTAAAATACTAAAATATATATTTTACAAAAATAAAAACACCATTTACCTAAGCCAGCGGTGGTTTCTGCCTATTGTCTCCAGTCCTTAAAGCATCGATAACAACCGTATCCCGATTTTTTATGGCCATTTTTAGGTTGTAATTTGATTTCTTCGGGATCGTAAGTTGTACTCGACAACTTCCACTATTACTATTTATGAGCTAAAAATAGACATCATAACGAAACACAGCCTTGAAAAGCTTTAGTTTCGCCACATCCGTGACGAATGGCATCGTAAGCGGAAAACATCGCCTATTGTCTCAATAACATATTACTGCTACTCCGGTGTGTCACAAGATGTTTTATACATGGTGTCTTTTGAATGTAGTTTATAGGTATTATTAGCATCCACAGATTTTATGACCGTGTCCTGGTCTAGATTAAGTTTTCTTGTTAATACTTGCTTTTTAACCGACTTCAAAAAAGGAGGAGGTTCTGTTTTCGACTATATGTATTTTTTATGTATGTTCACCGATTTCTTCGCCATTTATAAATCTTCGCCATTATAACCAAGCATAAACTGGATGTACTAGACAGTGGTATCCACAAGGTTACGAACTCTTTTATGGGTCAATGTATACGGTTCTACAATAAGATTCCCATGTGTATTCAAAATTTACCTTTGGACAAATTTAAGACAGTAATTAAACAAAAACTTTGCAAAAAGGGCTATTACAAAATTTCTGATTATCTAACATACAGGCAGCCATGGGAATGAACTGCTCAGCTCTAGAGTTATTTCAGATTTAGTTAAAAATAGTAAATAAGAAAATTTGTAATGCGATTTAAAAGAGCAACCTCAGAGTTTCTTGCCTGTTCTTCTCTTAGGAAGACTGCACCTTTGCGAATAGGCGTAGAGTCAGTAGGGTCAAAAGAACGAATGCGTATGTATGTATTTAAATCGTTTAATGTATGTTTGTATGTATTTCATTGTAATCTTGACTTGTTTTAAGTGACATCCTGAATGTCCTATTAAATAAAGATTTTTCTATTCTATTCTATTCTATTTACGGACCGATTTTAAAAATTCTTTTTTTGTTTCAAAGAGTATAGTCCAGAGGTGGTCCCATTGTAACCAGGTCAGGATCTGATGATGGAATCCTAGGGAAATCGAGGGAAACCTTCTTTAATAGGCATTTATATTGTTTCTCACCTACTTTCAATTATTTACACTAAATATAGAAAAATAATTAATCTTTACAAAAAAAGGAAACCAACTTCTAAAAGTTAATTCAACTGTAATACTATAGTAGTTTTCAATTTATAAATAACCTTAATAAATATATTTAATCTGAACCAGTGACGTTTCTTCGCTGTAGCATTCAGACCTCAAGGCATCCATGACGGCTGTGTCTCGACTTTTGATTTTAAACTTTGTGTTGTTGTTACTACAGGATGAAATTGAAAACATTCGATAAACTTTGAGGGATGAATCTAGCCATGATTACGAACGACTTTTTCTATGAAGTCGAACTAACAATTTTTAAGTGTATACTTTGCTTTTGTGAGCGCACAAGTCGTCTTGTTTGCTGTGCTAAAATATTTGTTTAACTACAGGTTGAAAAAGAACCTCCTAGCTTTATTGAAAATCCTGAACCAGTATCACTTACTCAACACTTTTTTTTTTTTTTTTTTTTTTTCTTTATTTCTATTTGGGGGGGGGGGATTTTTTTTCCTAAACGTAGACACCACTCGGGCGCACCCCCCGAGCGCTACCCGCACCCCTCGCGTGCCTGGTGTTGGAGTAATGTCTACGTTTAGGCAAAAAATGAACTATTCCCATTGAAAAAATATTAAAAAAAATTTTTTTTCATAATTGTGTTCTTTGAGTGATACTGGTTCAGGATTTTGAATATAGCTAGGAGGTTCTTATTCACCCAGTATTTTGGTTGAGTAGGCATTGAACTTTTTTATGGAACAGCAGATTTTAATTTTTTAGTAGGAAAGTTGGTCCCATAGAAAAAGTTGTTCGTAATCATGGCTAGATTCATCCCTCAAAGTTTGTCAAATGTTTTTGATTTCACCCTGTAGATGGAACTCTATATCACCAATGATAGACATGAATCTTACACTATTTCCAATTGTTTTCTTAATTTTATGCGACCAGGGTCTCGATTCTGTAACTTCAGTTGTGTGTCAATGGAATGGAGGCCATTTTATCTGTTCAGGTGACGAAATCGAGAACTATTAAATTTTCATATACTTGCTGACAACCACCCCGACCAGCAGCGCCACCGCTAACCGAACGTAAAGTTGCAAAAAAAACCTGGCAACTGAAAATTCATTTGACGGTGGCGACACCAGTCAAAGCAGCCGTCATTAGATGTATGAAATTTGGATAGTTCTCAATTTCGCCACCTGAACGAATAAAATGGCCTCAATTTCATCGACACGCAACTGAAGTTACAGAATCGGGACCCAGTTCTATTACATCATCTTCAGGTAAATCTTAGTTTACACTAAATTTAGGGGTGTAGTACCCCCTATATCTGAAAGAACATGTATTTAAAACAAACAAGTGGAACTAGAGTAAAAAGCATGTCTTTCATTGGTAAATAAATAAAACGCTACACACTCAAAGGCCCACACTAAGGTTTTCTCTTGTGTCGTGGGTCCCTTGGAACACACATAAAGACAAACACAAACACCCATGACCCGAGAACAAACATCTGCTTTTTACACAAATGTTTGCCCCGACTGGGGATCGAACCCAGGACCCGCCGATCAAGAGGCAGCGTCACTACCACTCGACCAAACCGGCCGTCAAACTGGTCAATTTGAATCACTGTTAAAATTTTACTTACGTCAAGTTTGTATATTTTGTTATCACGGGCCTCACTTCGAAACACGAAGGGGATTTAGGCCATAGTCCACCACGCTGGCCCAATGCGGGTTGGTGGGCCGCTCGTCTTTCGAAAATCAATTTTCTTGGACAGACAGCTTTCATCACGATGTTTTCCTTCACCGTTGAGCAAGTGATAATTAAGAAATAGAAATCCGTACATAAATCCGAAACGACGAATTTAGTGGTACAGGCCCACACCAGGATTTGAACACCTTCCGATCACAAGTCTGGCTCTTTACCAACTGGGTTATCACCGCTAGTTATAAAGTTTGTTTATTGTGACTGTGAAAAAGGAAAGGTACAACTTTGGGGCTAGTCGTTAAGATTCACAATGCAATTATTGGATGAACTTTGTAAATCAACTACCCCGAACGTTGTACGTATTATTACTGACACTCATTTTTTTTGAAGTTTCACACAAATATTTTGGATTTTGTGGGAAAAAGAAATTGTACAATTTACTTGAAAATTGATAATAGAAAATTTCTGAAAAATCTCTTTTTTTTTAAAGTGTTTTATTAATTTTTGAAAAAAAACCACCTTATTTTATGTTCTATCTAGGACACAGATAATAACAACGTAAGAAAAATATGACCAGTGATTAAAAATCACCTGTATTTCTTTAGTATCGTATACTTCCTAACCATATCCTACTGGATGTAAATATATATACTTCCTAACCATATCTACCATTTTGGCGTTGGATGTAAAGACAGCAGCACGTCAGGTTACCCACTTGCACTACGAAATCCGGCGCTATTACTCGCGAGATATGAGCGATGTGAAGGTCAACATTGGCCTGATGTGCTGCCGTGTGTACATCCAGTTTATGTATTATCCGTCTGCAATTTCTGTTTCCCATCTCCGTTCGATTTCCTTTCTTTCTAGGACAACATATCCGTTGTTAGGTATACGTATTTGATATAAGGCTTTTAACCGACTTCAAAAAAGGAGAAGGTTCTCAATTCGACTGTATGTTGTTTTTGTATGTTTGTTGCGCGATAACTCCGCCAATTTTCTTTTCTACTTCTTTTAAAAGTATGACTTCTACTAGAACTTCTTTTAAAAGTATGAAAGTTCTGTATTTTAACTTATACCTACTAGTAAGTTAAAATAATATAGAGCTTCTTTTAACGTTTTCAGCGCCAAAGTCGGATATATCAGACGTTTAAGTTTCTTGCCCTCGCAGTCAAAGTCTGATATATCAGACATTTTTTTTTAACTTTAATATCGTTCACCAAGCGTTCGCCATACGCCACGACATTATTATGATTATTTTTTTATTTTTTTTGATGTCGTGGCGTGTGGTGGGCTTTTTGACGAAAACTCTTGGCGCTAAAAGGGTTAAAAGTATGTAAGTCATATATTTTAACTTATATTAGTAAGTATTTTACTTATACCAGTAAGGTAAAATATAGAACTTCTACCGAAGACACAATTTTGGTAAAATATTTAGTGCTTGCTTTACAATAAAAAAATTGCATGTAAGTATGTTTGTTGTGTGTTAATATGGTAATAGTTTTCGCGCTGAGCGCTTTTCATCATCTTTTATGCTAGGAAATGGAATTCTCTAACTGCGTCTGCATTTTCGAGCTCATATAACCCGAATCTCTTTAGAGTTTGAGTGAATAGGCTTCTTCTGAGTGAGCTTGCTACATCATCGACCACATCATCGCTCTTAAGCTAGATTTTGGTCAAGATAGCACACCCATCATTTCAAACTATATTCTTCTTTTTAGCGAACCACTTGCAGTCGTTATTATAATAATAAATAATTAACGCTACACACTCAAAGGCCCACACTAAGGTTTTCCCTTGTGTCGTGGGTCCCTTGGAAAACACATAAAGACAAATACAAACACCCACGACCCGAGAACAAACGCCTGCTTTTTACACAAATGTTTGCCCCGACTGAGGATCGAACCCAGGACCCGCCGATAGCGTCACTACCACTCGACCAAACCACTTGCAGTCGTTATTATAATGTTATAATATCAAACTATATTACAAAACAAAGTCCCTCGTCGCGTCTGTCTGTTTAAATGCGATAAACTCAAAAACTACTGAACGGATTTACACACGGTTATTACCAATAGACAGAGCACTTCAAGAGGTTTCTGGTTAGGGATTGCTCTAGTGTTCTAACTCTCCCACTTCTACATCTGTTTAATATTTGTGTGGCAACCGGCACTTATCCCGACTGTTGGAAAGTCACACGTGTCACGCCGGTCCCAAAGAGTCGATCTGGTACGGAGGTTTCAGGATATCGACCCATAGCGGTACTATCGACTTTCGCGAAGGTTTTTGAGTCTCTCTTGCATGCGGCTATATACCCCCAAATAGAAGGTGTATTGTCAGATGCGCAACATGGGTTTAGGCCAGGTAGAGGGACCCATAGTAACTTGATATGTTTCGTCCAACACGCGGCTTCAGTTCTGGATGGTAGAGTTGGAGGCCAGGTAGATATCGCCTACTTTGACTTTCAGAAGGCATTTGATGTAGTAAACAACGACATTCTTTTGGAAAAATTCGCAAGAGTAGGGTTTTCTCCTTCATTATTGAACTTCTTTGCCAGCTACCTTAAAGACCGTAGGCAATACGTGGATTATAAGGGATGTACGTCAGAAAGCTTTAAAACATATACAGGAGTCAATCAGGGTAGCAATTTGGGTCCGTTAAATTTTGTTATTATGATTAATGACCTCCTTGAGGTCATAAAAGACTCAAAATGTTTACTATTCGCAGACGACCTTAAATTATTTAGGGAAATAAAAAGCCCCTCGGACTGTGAGCAGCTACAGTATGACATAAATCGCGTTTTTGAGTGGAGTCGTAAAAATAAACTTCCGTTCAATACAACAAAATGCAGCGTCATGTCATGCACCAGGGCAGCAAATACTATTAAACACGACTACGAAATCGACGGAGTGAGACTGTCACGTGTAAATTCGGTTCGTGATCTCGGTTTACATGTCTCACAGGGGTTGAATTTCCGAGAACATATCACAAATATATGTAAAAAAGCCTATAGAAATTTAGGTTTTGTATTGCGGCAAGCGAAGGAAATACAAAGCCCAGCGGCACTAAGGGCGCTCTACAGTGCACTAGTCAGAAGCCAACTTGAGTGTAACGCAATTGTATGGAATCCCTTTGAGATAAAGTATGTTGAAATGATAGAGAAAATACAAAACAAGTTTGTGAGGTACATGTACTGGAAGCTGTACGGTGTTTATCCCTACTATCCGCTCATGTACCCCACCTTGTTTGTCCTCGGCATGGTAGGATTCACCAAATTGGAGGCTAGGAGAAAATTAGCTTTAGCTATGTATGTGTTGAGAGTGTTTCGTGGTGAGTTGTGTAATTCGCAGATACTCGACTGTATGATGCTGCAGGTGCCAAATCCGCGATTACGTGTAGCACCGCGTGCTCGCGTTTTTAGAGTCCCTCCGAGTAGGACCAACATATTAATGCATGCTCCCGTTACGGAGGCGCTGTACATACTGAATGAAGTATCTAAATATGACGAAATAGATTTGTTCTTTACCCCTCTAACCAAAATTTCTAGTTTTATTTTAAGTTATCTGACTAAGTGGTTTTAAATGAGTATTAATATATTTTTTGACATTTTATGTAAATTTTTTGACAAATTTTTATTTTTTTGACATTTATTAGACATTCTTTTTTATTTATTAGACATTCTTTTTTATTTATTAGATATTATTAAACATTCCTTTTTGAAAATTGTGACAACTTAAAATATGTTTTATATGTTGTGTTAAAAACCTGTGAAATTAATTAAGTATAAAACTATGTAAGAATATTATAATGCTATCGATTTGGGCCCCGAGCCTGTCATGATATCATTTTGTCTGTATTAACTTGAATAAATGAATTGAATTAAATGAAGAGGAAGGTTTATGTGTATACAGTCTGGCAAAAAAGATTAGAAATTGAAAAGTGGCAACACTGTAGCGTCGTTCCTTTCAAATCAATCTAAAAAAAACGGGACGACACTACAGTGTTGCCACTTTTTTATTTCTACTCTTTTTTGCCAGACGTAAGTCCCCGAAATTTCGTCGGGAACGAAGGTCCGTGTGGAAAGCTAGTTCTTGCTAGTTCCTATCATCGCACCGCTTAAAACTCTGCCCAACCACCTAGATAATATGGTTTTAATCAAAAACAACAATCGACAACAGCGCCGACGTATCGTATACTCATCGGTGGGAACCCGTTATAGCTTTCGTACTATACAAGGTGATTAAAAACCTTCTAGCTATATTCAAAATCCTGAACCAGTATCACTCATGAAAAAAATAATTTTTTGTTATATTTTTTCAATGGAAATAGTTCATTTTTTGCTTAAACGTAGACTTTACTCCTACACCACGCACGCGAGGGGTGCGGGTAGCGCTCGAAAGATGCACCCGAGTGGTGTCTACGTTTAGGAAAAAAAATCCTACTGAAAAAAACAAAAGTGTTATGTAAGTTATACTGGTTCAGGATTTTGAATATAGCTAGGAGGTTTTTTATCACCCTGTGTGTTTAAAACTATGGCTTTAATCTAAGTGCTACCAACTCTTTGTTTTATTTTGATATCAAGACGCAAGCATTGCATTGAAACACGAAAACAAAACCAAAGTACCCTTCACGTGCGCCCAATAAATGTACCTACATTTGGAACATATTTTAACGCTTGCTACCATTGACTGAAAGTCCTAATTTGCTTGCAGTGCGTCATAATAAAAGCTTGTGTCTAGTAAAACCGACAACAACATATTTTAACGCTTATTCTGGTTAGAATAAAGTGTAAAATCGTTTGTAGTGCGTCACAGCTACACTTGGGAGCTTTGATATCTAGGTCGGTCGGGCGCGCGTCATTCGTGACGTCATGCCGTGACGTCAGCGCCCCTCCCCTTGCCACGCCTCGGTTGCCCGCGCCGTGAAATCAATCTACGTTTAGCGTAGGATTTTTTTGGTTCAGTGGTCAGTAATCTAATGTACTCTATATCCTTGCTATAAGAACGGTTTTTCAATAACAATAGTGTAAACTGATTGATCTTATTTTCTTTATTGTGTTCATTGATTTCTTTATTGTATTGTACACACAGCAGTGATAATCTACACATGACGTCGTCCTTATCTCGCTCGTTATAGCTTTCGTACTGTAAATGGGTAACCTGACGTGCTGCTGTCTGTAAAAACATCAAGTAAATAAATAAAAAACATAAAGAAATGAACGCTATACACTCAAAAGCCCACACTAAGGTTTCCTTTATGTCGTGGGTCCTTTGGAACATACACAAAGGCAGACACGAACAGTCGAACACCTATGACATCTAACGTTTACACAAAAATTTGTCCCAGACCAAGAATCGAACCTAGGAACTATGGACTGAGAGGCAGCCAGTCACCAAATTATAATTTTTACCGACTTCAAAAAAGGAGGAGGTTTTTTTATGTATGTTCACCGATTTCTCCGCCAATTTATGGACCGATTTTCAAAATTCTTATTTTCTTCGAAAGAGTATACTCCAGAGGTGGTCCCATGTAAATTTTATCGAAAATTAATCAGAGCTTTTAAATCAACAAAAACAAAAAAATACTACAAACCAGAACACATCTAAATAAATGAGTGACATTTTCGTTTGTGGTTATCTGCTAGTATCTACTTTGTGCGAACTGTTGTTGGGATTGAAGTCGGTGACTCATACGTTTTTAACGTGGAAAATTATCATATTATAACCCGAATGGCTTTAAAGTTTGAGTAAAATAGACATCTTCTGGGTGAGCTTGCTACATTTTCCACCACATCTTCGCCTTAGAGCTAGAGACAGTCAAGAACGAAGCCTTTCTCTATAAAAAATAGCTTAAATGTATAACGTATGTATAAACAAAGTCGGGATTGTTCGAACATTTATAACTTGAAAACGGCTGGACTGATTTTGATAAAATTTGGTATGGAAATACCCGACATCCTGGATTAGCACATAGGCTACATAATTTTCCCAAATTCCCACGGGAACGAAGTCCTGGGCGGAAAGCTAGTTTAATAATATATTTTTTAGCAATTCCCAACGGCAGAAGCGATCTAAAAAGTCAGGAGGTCTCTTAAGCTTACAACCAACAAACCATTAGGTTCTCTTTATCTACCCCGTACGCCTATGTAAATGTTTGACTACGAGGTTCCTACCACAAATCGTAACTTGTCCCCGTAATAAAAACTCGCGTAGCTCGTAGCAACTTGCTACGAACCGTGTAGCCTTTTCAACCCTGTCTCTGTAGCTAGTAGCTACAATTAATGAATGAATTATGAAACTTTAGTCATTTTTCTAATAGTAAATCTAACATTAAATACAAAAATTACTCTAAAATAAAATAAAAATTGTATCACCCCCGATATTTGGCAATTTATCACGAGCGTTGCCGTGCTTCGGACGGCACGTCAAGCTGTCGGTCCCGGCTGTTGTCGATTGACTACATTCGTCAAAACCAAGTCAAAGACCACTGTGCGGTTTGAAAACTCTGACACCAGGGTTAGCCAAGTTCGCCACATGGTTGACTATACCTACACGATAAAAAGAAACAAAAAACCCGACATTTGATTGCTTATAACTTTTAAACAGCTGAACCAATTTTGATCTAATATACTCGTAGCAAACAACCATCTCGATTACGTCAGCTTTCAAACGAAAACCGCATCGAAATCGGCCCATTCGTTTAGGAGCTACGATGCCACAGACAGATACATAGATCATAGACATACAGAAACACAGACACACAGATACCATACTTATAACACCCCTCTTTTTTTGTCGGGGGTTAAAAATACTCTGGCATAGGCAAAATTCAGAAAATCGTGGTTCTATAAAGAACAAGTTTTCCGCCCGCGGCTCCGACCGCGTCTCCGCCTGCGTGGACTACAGGTTATATAATATGATAAAACATAGCCTACGTAGCCTACGTCTAATCTGTCTTTGTACCAACCAAAATCAACATCGGTTTAGTAGTTTAGGCGTGAAAGCGTAAGACAGAGTTACTATCACATTTATAATATATGTAAGTAGGGAATGAATAAAAATTGTTATTGAACAAATTCTATAACAAATTTTATTCAAAAATTGTATGCAGGTTGCAGGACAGCCTGCAGTCTCATGGTGTTTGTTAATAATGTGGTAACCCAGTTCCGGTCAACCACATCGCCCCGTTGTTTGAGAAATTGCCAACACGTTAAATTGATTGTAGCTGTCGACAGCTGATTAATTAATGGCGCAGATTTCACCCCGAATTTAGTGGGAAATTAGCTAGCTTGCGGTTTTCGCATAAACAAGTAAATAGTTTAGGTAGCCATTTAGGCGTATATAGGGGGGGGGGGGAGCCGGGTGGGCCAATTATTCATATGCAATTATTCATATTTTTTCATTCGCCACACATTAACATGACAGATGAAAGACTCAACATTTTACAAGAGACTAACGCTAAAAAAAATGAAGAAAATCTTTCACCTTTAGAACGCTAAATTATCCCTGAGTAACATAGGCTACATAATTCCCGAATTCCTCCGGGAACGAAGTCCCGGGCAGAAAGCTAATAATATACAAAGAAGCAGGTCCTCCTCATTAAAACAAAGCCCAGCCTAAACCCTTAGAATTGGAATGCTAAAGCACACATGTTCTTTTAGCCCCTGACAATAAAATAGGGGTGTTATAAGTTTGTGTATTTGTGTGCCTGTCTGTGGCATCATAGCTCCTAAACGATCGATTCGATCGATCGATTCAATGCGATCGATTTGTTTTCGTTTGAAAGCTGACGTGACGTTATCGAGATGGTTCTTAGTTCTTAGCTTTTTATTTGTATATTTTTGTTGCTTTAACTGGGAACGAGCGAGGTACACCCAACACAAGCAAACAAATGCTTTCTGAGCTGGCCATAAGCGGGATTTAGTTATAAGTAGTAGTCTAACTGAAATAAATAAATTTTCATGTTAATTTTTTCATATTTGATCAACCTAGGTCATTTAGAGTTTGTATAACTCTTTTTTTTTCTCCTCAGGTCGCCGTCGTACCGTGCGCGGCCCCCGCCCGCGGCGCCGCCCCCTAACGACCGGCCTGAGCCCGCTCCTGTCGCCAAGCCGCTGCTGAAGGGCCGGCCCGTGGGCTCCGTCTCTGGTGAGGCTACACACAAATACCATTCCTAAGACTTATTTAGGGTTGAAGGGACTGGTTAGCAAAAACTGAAATCCTGAATGCAGATCTTAATTTTGATTGATTTTCCAATGGTATTCTCTGTTTTTTTTTTCATGTTTTTAAATTTCTGCATTAAAATTAAATTATTTATTCCAATACACTCCACTGTGCCAAAAAAAAACAATATTTAACGGCATAGATTCAACGCGATTTTGCTGTACATTGCGTAGCGTCGAAGTAATGACCGAAAGCTCCTTGGCGTTATCGAGAAAAAAAAAATTTGCCGATCATAGTTATGGGTAGATTCTACTATTTCAGGCGACTACGGCACCTAAATTGCGATTTTATGATGCGTAAATAAGCATGACGCACTTCATTAAATCGAAGAAAAAATACTACGGTAATATTCAGGACATAAACTAGATAAGTAGTTTGCTGAAAACATGAACATGATTCTAAATACCCAATATTGTGCATCTTTTAAGCTGTAAAAACGATAGTAAAATGCACACAGGAACTTGAATTTGCTATCAAAATGTTCGTGATTGAACACTCTCGATAAGTAGTTAACGCATTTTTCGATTTAAGCATTTGCTAAGTGGTCCCTTAAAAAAAGTGGTCCCTTAGCTTAAAAAAAAAACTTTAGTATGAGATGGGATAACTCTTGACCTCAATCTTGACTAAGGTTATAGATGAGGTCGACACTTGAAGGACTATTGCTTAAGTGTTGTGAGAAAGTGATAAAGCAAAAAGCATTTGTTAGTAATAGCTAGTATTGGCGTAGCGGGGCGCCAAAATAATATTTCCCGGGGCGACGAAAACACTTAATGGGGCCCTGACCTTTCCTTTATTATTATGACACAATTATGATGACGTGACAAACATTAGTATGTAGATTGTAGATGTATAGACCCCACAAAACATTATACTAATGAATTCAGCGCTAAAATCGATATGTTAATTTACATAAACTGACATTTTCGTCCGCCCATTACATTATTCTATTTATTTATTTAGGAAGGGAGTTGGAAGTAGTAGTAGACGTTATGTTTTCATTATTGATTATTTTTGTGTCTGTTATGTTTTATAAAGAGCATTTGCTTGCTTCGGAGGAGTCATTAAACCGTCGGTCCCGGCTGTTCTCAATCGACTACCTTGATCAAGAGTTAACCCATCTATACTAATATTATAAAGAGGAAAGATTTGTATTTTTGTATGCAACGAATAAACTGTAAAACTACTGGACCGATTTCAAAAATTCTTTCACCATTAGAATGCTACATTATCCCTGAGTAACATAGGCTTCATAATTTTTCCGAATTCCCACGGGAACGAAGTCCCGAGCGGGATGCTAGTCTCATAATAAAAATTAAACAACTACTGTCACTTCATCGATCGCTAACATCCAGTTTGCAGCCTTATCTTATCCTCTTATTCATAAGCATGATTTAAAGTTAATTAACAGTTAAGACTCCCGCGTTTAAAAATATTTCTTAAAAAGTAAGACATATTTTAAAACGCTCTTAACTTGACTTAAAATCACGTGTTTTACAAGGGTTAGATTAAAAAAACAACGAACACAAATATCTTTCAGATTCCATCTCGCTCTCATCTCCGGTGACATGCGCGTCGCCCCGTGAAGAGGCAGTGGGGCCCCCCGTCCCGTCCAGCGTGGCGGCCCTGCCTGAGGAGCACAGGGCCACGCTGCTCGGCAGGGCCCCCAACACGCGGGCACGGCGGAGAAAGGCCATGATCATCTATGTTTGTGCTGCTGATTCTCAAGGTATATAAAAAAAAATATGTTTAGTGCAGCGTATCGCATGCTTGTAGATTCACGTGAATAAATAAAACTCAATCCAGATTATTTTGTAAATGTGAATGTTTGAGGATGGATGTATGAATGTATGGATGTTTGTTATTCCTTCATGCTTTGATTAAACGTTAATGTACCTATCAAAATAGCTTAGACATAGAATAACGCTTAGTTACATAATTTGAAAGCTAGAGAACAATAATATAAGGTAGCCAAGACATTCGTAATAGGCTAAACTCAAGTTGTTTACTGTTCAGTTTAGCTCACGATTGTGTTATGAAATCCAATTTTTGTTTGAAAGGCCAGTGTTCACCAAATATTTAACCGACGATTAGCAGCTAACCAGAGATTTGACAATGTAATTTTAATACATTTTTTTTTTGACATTTTGTCTGATTAGCTTCTAACCGCTGTTTAACCGTTGGTTATAGTTTTGGTGAACACTGGCCTTATTAGTTCTACTTCGTCTACACATGAGCCTTATGGAGGTCTGGCTTGAGATCGCGACAAAAAATAATTAAGTCTCGATTACTCAATGGAAGTATTTTTTTCTCTGTAAATTTGTGGTAAATTTTTGAGACTAGGTAAAAACTTTTTTCCAGTGATTTTCGGATAAAGAAACGAAAATAACTTATCAAAAAATATCATTAAAGCCAATATCAGGATTCTATGATGATGTCGGCAGTTAGGCACTTAAGCTAAGTGTAGTATTTACTACATTTTTTACCAGGAAATTAATGTTTTCGATACATTTGCCAACAGACTGCTGTGCAGAGAAAGGAGCGTTGCAATGCGGGGCGGCAGCGAAGCTACGCGTGCGAGCGAGAAAGCGAGGCTGGAGGGTCCACGTGGCAGATCTTCATTGGAGGTCACCACTAGAACAACAGAGGGACCACCGATTTCCTGTGCTGTGCATAGCCGAGCTTGAACGTAAGTTGTCTTGCAAACATTTTTGAGTTGGATTTCACTACAAAGTCTCGCCGCCTTTCTGTAGTGGCGCTGCCTCTTAATCGACGGGTCCTGGATTCGATTTCCAATCGGGGCAAATGCTTGTGTAAAAAGCAGATGTTTATTCTCGGGTCATGGGTGTTTGTGTCTGTCTTTATGTATGTTCCGAGGGACCCACGACACAAGGGAAAACCTTAGTATGGGCCTTTGAGTGTGTGTAGGAGCGGATTTTCATGGGGTTTTCACCAATTAATGGATGGTGGTTCTATGACCACCTGATGTTCAGCCTATCCCGATAGGGATATAGGCCTGAGTGTATGTATGTAATGGAGGGACTCAAAAGGAAGGTTTTTGTCTATAACGTATTAATCATTTGTAAATTGGTGGAAATACAAGTCATCTAAAAATAATTATATTTTTTTAAGATGTCTGAAAAAATAAAGCTGGTTTTAAGCTGCCTAACTACATGTGCGAAACCGAGGCGGTTCACGCTCTTTTCCACCATTATCTTAATTCCATGCTGGTCTGGGAGTGAAAATAAAACTTCTCTCCTCTCGCAGGTCAGTCGGAGTTAGGCGCCGTGGTCCCAGTTCTGTTCCTGAATTCGGGCCTGGGCACCCCGCTCCTGCCGCACACGTTGGAATGCGCGGACTTCAAGGCGGCTTTAGAGGCGGCCGAGGACGACGCTGACAAGGCTCTGCTTAATAAATGGTAAGAAAGGCTCGCTTTATTCCTTCTTTTTTATAATGGGTTCGTTTTGGAACCCA
Source organism: Aproaerema taeniolella (assembly GCA_949987775.1). Lineage (NCBI taxonomy): Eukaryota > Metazoa > Arthropoda > Insecta > Lepidoptera > Gelechiidae > Aproaerema > Aproaerema taeniolella. The sequence continues at coordinate 4,795,769 of OX465264.1, forward strand.
ATTTAGCTTAGGAGCGAAGATGTGGTCAAGGATAAAGCAAGCTCACACAGAAGAAGCCTATTCACTCACTTGTAAAGAGAACCTTGGAGCAAAATTTCACCTTTCCAGCACCATGAGAGCTTGTTGTAATCAGCGTAAACACGTCCAAAGGGCACGGCACTAAAGGCTTTTAATGATAATGATTACAATAAAAGCCCTTGTCCTCAAGCGGGCCATACACTCGTTTTTATTTTAGGTTAATAAAGTGGAATAAACGGTAACATTTTATGCCAATAATAACCGCCCCACCCAGCGGTCGACCCTAGTTACGACCCTGCTCTTGAACTGAGGAATTATTTAATAATTATGACTTAAGTGTAAGTAATATTTTTTATTTACCTGTGTAAAAATTACAATTCTTACTAATATTATATCATGATATTAAATTATTTAGCGAAACTTTATGTGTAATTCTTCCCACTGAACAACTTTCCTAAGAAACCCATAAGTATACAATTCTAACAAAAAGTGCGATTAGCTGATTTGCCTTTGTATGAGAAGTCAAACATTCTATAATGATCATTTTATAGGTATATAAAATTGGAGGTCCTGATTCACTGACTCATCAACGCCCAGCCCTTTTATATGACGTAGGCAAGCACTAAGAAAGGATTATTCGAAATTCAACCTCTAGGGGGGTGAAATGGGGGTACAAAGTTTCTATGGAGAAAACAATTTTATTGGACATTTTAACTCGAAACTTCGTCAAGATATAAAAACAAATACGTGTTTCTTGAAGTAAATGAACGGACACGTGTTTCGCGATTTTTCGAAGATCATCCCCTAGTGATCAAGAATGAAAAGGGTGACTAAATGAGTTCTTTGAGCGAGCGAAGCCGCGGGAAAAAGCTTGCCTATATAGGTAGGTTCAATTTCATTAAGAAAAAGTTGTTCAATTTCACGGGGAAAATCACATTCTAAAGTTTCGCTAACTAATTTAAAAACAACCCATAGTACGTGAACGTGTCTTTGTTCACGTCGAAACGACAGATCGACGTGATTTTTTACACAGGTATAGTTAAAGGGCATAGGCTACTTTTCCACGCGAACAAAGTTGCTATCGGAAAGCTAGTTATCAAAAGATTTGATTTTTTCTGTCAGGTTCCTTCCTTCCTATCGTGTAGGTATAGTCAAGTGTGTGACGAACTTGACCTAGTGTCCAGAGGCGGATAAAACATGAACGCTGTAGGCAAGCATCTCATCGGTGGCGCCCCTATATGAAAAATAACTCGTACTATAGTTTGAGAGAAACCGCTGTACCGCGCCTTAGGAAAACGCGGTGAGATGGGGGCCAAGGAAAGAAGAGCATGAGTTTACAAGAGATCGATATTGTCGGACAGATCTTACGATTTCGGTTTACTCTGACACTAGTAATATCAGAGTTTTAAAAACCGCACAATGGCCTCTGACTTGGTTTTAACGACTGTAGTCAATCGACAACAGCCGGGACCGACAGCTTAACGTGCCCTCCGGAAACGCTTGTGATAAATTGCCACTTTGGTCACCCACCAGGTTCCCTGCCTCTGTGTGCATTGCTTAACCTCTGCCTCCGTTTATCAGGTACAACCTGGACTCGTCCACGACGCCGCCGTGCTACCGCCTGGCCCGCGGCGCGCCGGCGCGCTGGCGCCGCGAGATGGCGCGCGCGCTCAACGTGCTCGTGCGCACCTTACCGCAGGAAGCTTGTGACGCTTATCTTACTACTGTCGTCGAACAGGTTAGTGGCCATTGAATTACTGTTTTTTTGTACTTAATCTGTAAGAATTTGCAAGGCTCGGGAAATCATAAGGAAATAGCCGTAACCTGGCCTAAATCAAGAAGTTGTCTAGGATCTCAAAGCAATAAGTTATTGCTCTGACTGCCGTCTCTGACTGATGTTGTCTCTTTCAGTCTTGTTGACATAAACAAGGATAGCATGACATTTAATTACTTTTTAACTTTAATTGACGTCTCTGAGTATGGCAGTTAGTCTAGGACTGTGAAGTTTACCTCAATATTTGAATTTGAGCAGTTTAGTCACCGTCATACATTGAGGATGAATGGAAAGCCATGACAGAAAAGTCAATGGATCATAGCCTGAGGATTACTGAGGTCCGACATTAGACATTAGAATTATTCGTTCAAAAGTTCTGTACAACAAAATTTTTGGAAAACTCACATTGGCACCATGTAGATACTTTTTTTGTTGTAAATACAATACAAATCTAAATATATAAAAGGAGAAACTGACTGATTGACTGACTGACTGACTGACTGACATATCAACGCACAGCCTAAACGGCTGAACGTAGGCACTTGAAATTTGGAAGGGACGTAACTTAGGTACCGTAGAGGTGCACTAAGAAAGAAATTCCCGAAATTCCCACGGGAACGGGAATTAGCGGGAAAATCCTTTTGTATGAAAAATCTAAACCGCTTAAGTTAGACGCTTGAAATTTGGCATGCAGGTACCTTAGTAAACTTAAAGCTTAGTTGCAACAGGATATTGCAAAATTCCCACGGGAACGGGAGTTAGCGGGAAAAACTTTTGTATGTAAAAATCTAAATCACGTAAGATAGATGTTTTCAATCTGTGTACTCTGTACAAAAAAAATTAATACGCAAACGAAGTTGCGGGCATCAGCTAGTCCTATATAAAAACACCCAGACTTACAAATATTTGTGCTGGTCGGGAATCGAAACCACAACCACTGCCTGATCCCGTTTGGGATTACAGGCATATGTAGCTTTTAATTACATCGTCATCCATTTCCTTCACCAGGAAGTCCAGCACACAGTCCTGATGAGCGTGGAGGCGGCCCGCCGCTGCGTGTGGGTGTGGCGCGCGGGCGCTCCGCCCCCCGACCCGCCGCCGGACCCCGACGACCGCGTCGGCTCCGACCGCGCCGACCAGCACGACTCGCATGACGCCCCGCATCGGGCCGAACTGGCCCGACGGCTTAATAACTTGCAGAAGGATCTTAAGGTAAGCTGCAAACTTACTAAAAGTGAAATGGATGACCCTGACTGATTGTGAATGACTGTGACTGACCATGACTGAGTGACTGATTGCACTGGCAGGGTCGCCATGCAATGTGGGGACCGGAAGATGTGGCAATGAGAGGCGTATAGTCCGGTTAAAACCGTTTATTGACTGCTAGCTACAGACTAGCTTACATATACTTATACTAGCTACAACTAAGCGTGAGGTGAGGTGCGTGGCATACTACAGATTGTGACTGACCATGACTGACTGTGACTGATTGCACTGGCAGGGTCGTCATGCAATGTGGGGACCGGGAGATGTGGCAATGAGAGGCGCGTAGTCATGTTAAAAACCGTTTATTGACTCCTAGCTACAGACTTTTTAAAAAATTATAAATGGATTAACTCTTGATCTTAATCTTGACCAAGGTCATAGCTTGACCAAGGTCAAGGTCAGACTAGCTTACATATTACTAGCTACAACTAAGTGTGAGGCGAGGTGCGTGGCATACTACAGATTGTGACTGATCATGACTGACTGTGACTGATTGTGACTGACTCTGCCTGACAGTAACTGATAATGACTAACTATGACGGACAGTAACTGACTAGGACTAAAACTGACTATAACCGACCCGCTGCCCGATACCAACGACTGTGTCGGGTCCGACCGCGCCGACCAACCCGACGCGCATGATGCCCCTCAGCGAGCCGAACTGGCCCGATGGCTTAATAACTTACATAAGGATCTTAAGGTAGGCTGTATAAGTGAAATGGTTGATCGAGACTGATTGTGATTGACTGTGACTATGTTCTGTTAATAATTGTACTGTAAGTGTATGTGTACAAAGTAAATTATATTGTATGACTGACTCGGACTAAAACTATCTTAAACCGACTGCTTAACCCCAACGACACCGTCGCGTTTTAACGCGCAGTCCGTTCTATAATGAAATGAAAAAACATGACTGTGACTAACTGTGACTGACAATGACCGGTAGTGACTGGCAATGACTGCGGGTGACTGGCCTTGACTGAATTAGGCTGATTATTACTGACTGTGGCTTACCGAGACTGACTATGACTAAGTAACTTATTATTACTTTATGCCTGAATGACTGTAACCATCTATTTCTTGCTTTAACTGGGTAGCATAATCTTAAAACTCCTACAGTAATTTACTAACTGAATGACTATAACCATGTTATTTTTTGCTGTAACTGAGTAGTATAATCTAAAAACTCCTGCAGTCATTCATCCCTAAAAGCCTCAATTTCCTCCACAGATGCACCTAAGCGAGCGCAACATAATCCGCGCCAGCGTCCGCGGGCGGCCGGGGGCGGGGGGAGCGTCCGGGGGGGAGGACGAGTACACAGCCGGGGTCAGAGCGGCCCTAGGGGAGAGGCTGGACGCTCTGCTTGACTCTTTGATAGCAGACTATAGCACCACCAGCGCTTACCACGGAATACCTACCAGGTAGGCTGATTGAGATGGTCACAAATGGTTACAGATGGTCACAAATGGTCACACTTGAAACAGAAGGTCACAAATAAACACAGATAGGTATTCACAAATGAACAAAGTACACGGCCGGGGTCAGGGCCGCGCTAAGGGAAAGGCTGGACGCTCTGCTCGACTCTTTGATAGCAGACTATATTATCATTAGTTTTAAGCGATTGGAGATTGTGCTTTTTTAATTTGTTTTAAAACTTCCTATATTGGTCTCTGATCTTATCTGATTAAGATGGTCTGAAATGGTTACAGATGGTAACAATGTTCATATTTGATACAAACGGTCACTAATGAACACATATGTATGGCCGCAAATAGATACGAGATAGTTACTAATGGACATACTTTAATGGTTTTAGATATCTTTTTAAGGTCATAATTCATCGTAAATGGTGGTTTACTGTCACAAACAGCACAATTAATCGTTGAAGATGATATTTATCTCTCGAAATCACATTGTCATTGATCAATTTGATCACATACGGTCACAGACCATCTGTCCTTTGGTCACAGATCGTCACCAATTGTGGTCAGGGTCACAGATGGCCATCCACGGTAGCATTATTCGTGTTAAGATATTCCTTTGTGCTTATTTAAGTAGTAACATTGTGTTTTTAATTGGTGAAATTGTTTTGTTGCAGTTTATTCGATGAACTGAACGAGCACCTAATATTCTGTCAGAAGGCAGCGCAGAGCACGTCCAACAGAGAAATAACACTCAATGAACTAAAAACGTAAGATCACGAACATTTTAATTAACGTCCTTTTTCAATCAACGATACACCTTCTTTTTCTTCTTATCGTGTAGGTATAGTCAGTAGGTATAGTTCATGTGGTGAACTTGGCTAACCCTGGTGTCAGAGTTTTCAAACCGCACAATGACCTCTGACTTGGTTTTAACGACTGTAGTCAATCGACAACAGCCGGGACCGGCAGCTTAACGTTCCCTCCGAAGCACGGAAATGCTCGTGATAAATTGCCAATTTGGTCACCCATCAAGGTGCTGCCTCTGTGTACATTGCTTGTGAGCCACTGGGCTACGAGCGAGCGCTTCGCAACAATACAACAACCTACATAGTAGCAGTAGTATATGCAGTATGTATGAGGTCGGCGCAAAAAAAAACGTAAATGTAAACAAGGATGACATTACATTTAAAGAAGCTTTATCTCTAATTAACGTTTCTGCAACTGTCGCGGCGATCAAAGTAACGTAAAATCAATCTAATAGCTATGGAGCAAAGTTTTAATGACGAAAATAGAAGCGCGAAGAGACTTCCGTCGCCTAAAAACGGAAAGACGGACAAAAAAACCTTTGCTCCGTAGCTATTAAGATCAATTTATGATTTGATCACGGCGACGCTGTGCCACGTCGCTTGTATATAACCAATTTTGATTAAATGCAGCTAAGAGAGCACCATCTTGATTACGTCAGCTTTCAAACAAAAAAACTCTAAATCGATATGCGTTGAGCTATGATGCCACAGACTGACACACATGATACACACTCGTCGAACTTAATTCATTGGTAAGATCTCACCTTGAATATGCATCGACCGTCTGGAATCCACAGTACTCGGTTCACATCAACTCTATCGAACGCATCCAAAAAAAACTAATTAAGCGAATGAAATACAGTGGATGCTTCCGAGATGATTTGATATCGCTTGAGAAACGTCGGGAACACAGAGATCAAATTTTTCTTTATAAAATTATTAATAATATTATTGAGTCTCCCTATCTGCTAAGTAAAATAAATTTTAGATGTCCAAGATTGAGTGCTCGTACCAAAGATGTTTTTGCTCCACCATTATGTAAAACTAACTATGCAAAAAACCGTTTTATTGTTAGATCTTGCGAAAGTTTCAATCAGAATTATAATGTCGATATTGATATATTTCATATGAAGCATCACCAATTTGTTAAAGCAATTAAAAAACAAACCCAAACCATAAATTTAAAACCCATCGATATGTGTAACGAGTTATAAGATATGTATGTTTCTTTTTATCAAAAATATGTATAATATTTAAAACTTAAAATTAAAACTATGACTGAGTCTGTTTTCGAAATTATAATAATCATGTAGAACTTAACAATGCGTAACTTAGACGGTAATGTAATAGATTTTAGTGGAAACTTTGTTGGCTTCTGTGTTAATTAAGTTGTTTTATGCCCAGTAGATTTACTTAATGCTGTATGTTTCCCAATTTGTTAAAATAAAATAAAACTTACAACACCCCTTTTTGTCGGGCGTTTAAAATCTTTTTTTTTCTCCAGGTACATAACAAGTGATAGCACTGTTCCTCTCGCCCTGATCGGCGGCGCGGGCTGCGGTAAAGCAACCCTAGTGGCCCGGGCCGCCACCCTCGCGCCGGGGCAACAGCCTGACCTGGCTGTTATCATCAGGTAAGGAGCCCAGGGCTGACCTTTTTGCCTAGGGCGATATTAAAGCTAAGCCAGCACCTTTTGGCCCAGATATAAGGTTGAGTGAGGCATGTTGTGGGCAAGATGACATTAAAGCTGAGTTAGGACCTTTTTGCATAAACTGAGTCAAGATCTGTTTGTCCAGGGTTACATTTATCTAACGCTGATTCAGTAAATATCTTTTTCCCAAGTTGATATTTATTTATGCTCATTGCTTTAGTAAATTTTCGCACAAGGCTACAATAAAGCTGCAGGCCGAATACGATAGTGACAGTGCCGTGACAACACCGCGGTCCTATATCAAAATGTCAACATTGACAACGCCATAGGGCGAGCAGCCTTTGCGCGGGACCCTCGCGCAATCAAAGTGAAGTTTCAGCGTGAGCCGAGCGCGAGTTTGTCGATATCGTGCTAGAGCTGCTGAGTGGGGATCATTTTGTCCATGCTGACATTTAAAGCTGACATTTAAGTAAGGATGTTTTGTGGACGTTTTGTGAATATTTTCAGTGTTTTTGTTGTTTTTTTCCAGATTCGTGGGTCTAACTCCTCAGTCCAGTAGCTCCCACCAGCTGCTTAAGTCTATCGTGGACCAGTGCCACGTGCTCCATACTGGCACACTCTACAGAGGACGAAATGTAAGTAATTTTCAATGTTCCACCTATTGAAATGAGAAAAAAATACACCATCAAAAAAAACCAAGTCCATTACGTCAATGTACTATATACCTAACTTTCTAAAGTTAACCTATCACTGACCAATAAGTTCAATGTCTACTGATAAATAAATGAAAGTCATTTTTATATTAGAGAGAAAAAAATGTGTGTTCATACCGAATCTGTGTCATAATTTTGTATGTAAAGAAATAAATACAAAAATGTTATAATTTATATATAAACACAAAATTTACTTGAATATTTCTCCTATTTTAATGAAAATGCATTTTTTTTCCTGTTGTATGAAAATACGTGCGGCAATTTATAAAAATTACGACGAAAATAACAATAACATAAGTATTGTTATTTCGTCGTTATTTCGTAATTAAAAGACGAAAATAACATAAGTTATTTTCGTCTTTTAATTACGAAATAACGACGACATAACTTTTTACACATTTCAGAATCGAAAATT
>OX465264.1:4804035-4855593 GCA_949987775.1 Aproaerema taeniolella
TTTTTGTAATCAGCACCCCCAAAAACCTATTAAACGACACCCATGTCGGTATGCCCGAGAATTTCATATCCGCCATCTTGGATATTTACTGCAAATAAAGATTATTCTACTTTACTTTGCCCAGCACAAAACAGGCTGAATAAAAACACTATCTAAGGATATAGCACGATTTTTCATGCAAAGAAAGACACTCAAGTCTTGGTCTATACTTTAGTATTGATTGTCTCTTCGCCTTAGTCGCGTTCTGTGATACGAGCCTTAGTGTTACCGTACATTAAATCCCCGTCATGTGTTTTCTGCGCTACGTGATATTGTTGTGGCAACACACATGGGGCCAGAATCTGTCTGTCATGTGCGTTAAAGGCGCAAACCCACCACTGCGCACGCTGTGCACATTTTAGCGAAGTGGATTAAATCAACATCTAATATGTGCCTTAATTTCGTACTTACTAGGGCGTGAATATCGGAATCTCGGAATATCGAAATATCGGAATCTCGGAATGAAAATTCCGATATTATATTTCCGATACTGAGTGATCCAATATCGTAGTATCGGAATCAGACTAGTTTTCCATTTGAGTAACTAAATTAGGGGCAATTTCTGATAACTAGCCGGTGGTGTTTAGCAAAACTGTTAGGCCAAGTAATGACGCAACTCAATCTGTCTGTTTCACTCTTTCACTGCGTACGTCTCTCTTGCTTATTCGCTCGCACAGAGAAACAAATCTACCTGGCTGTCCTGAGTCCCGTCAATCAGTTGTAGTCTAAGATCCAGCTGCGGAATTGTTACGCTTATCGAGTTTTTGCTAAAAACCTTATTTTTGCGTATGCTTATGATTAGAAGAATATATTATGTCTGGCCGCTGGTATTTTGAAATAAAAATGATGACATTTTATTGAACGAAATATTTTAACAGAAGAAAATTAGCTTTAATTTGATATATAAATCGTATATTGTTTCTTAATATAACACACCCTAATAAATTTAATTTTTCACATTTTCTCTTGGTACACCCTTGCCCACTTCAACTGCCTCTCCCTCTCACATAGGTTAGGTGGAAGAAAACTCATTTCTTGAGTTAAGCTCGCCGTTGTATATGTCCTTTCTCTTCCGTAATCTGTATGTATATGTGTGTACAATAAAGAATAAAGATGAACGAAATACTACCTATACCAAAATCATACCTGTTTACACCTGGCTGCGAAGACGGTGTGCAGCGGCAACCGTGATTTTTCTAAGTCCTTACATATGTATATTGCCATGAAGTGGATGACATTTTATTTAAAAAACAAGTGAACGAAATATGATTCCGAAAAATCAATTAAAAATAATTTAATTAAAAATACTAGCGGCCGGATTATGACAGGCAATTTAGTGGTTATGTATTCTCCTAATCATAAACATGCGTAGGAATTGGGATTTTAGCAAAGGATCATGAGCGCACTGATTTTGCAGCCGGATCTTTAGCAGCAGGCAACCCTTATTTGCGGCCAGATTTAATAAGGCAACCCTATATTGTAATAAACAGAAAAAAATAGCTTTTTAAATTAGACTTTTAAATATTATCTGAGTTGGTTTAATTGGTATAATTTTGCGGCAAAACAGTTTGTCTCGTACCAAATTAAAGATTTTGATTTTAAACCTTCTTTATTGTATATAGTCTACCTTTATGAAGAATATGTAGAATTCCGATATGAATATGTCGAATATCGAAAATCAGTATCGGAATTCAAAACCTTCCGATATTACATGCCCTAGTACTCACTGAGTAGATATCAACTGGCGTTTGGTCGTATTCATGCAGCGTGTTCGTGGGTTGGTCCACTGCAATCACATACATTTTCTTGCAAAGCGAAGCTTGAGATACGTGCGTAGCCTCTTTGTGCGCCGCGGTGGGTCTACGGTTTTATACCAATTAAAATTTTTGCCGTGTGGTGATCAGTTGAGAATAACACCACCCCATCTCTTTCCGTGGGTGTCGTAAGAGGCGACTAAGAAAACATAAATGAGACCTGCCTCCTAGTAATCCATCCCAGGCAACGACGCTTAATTTTTTTCTGAATCTGAGGTGTCGTCCTATGGTCTCATGCGGTGTGGTAAGCTCTGTAAAGGGCCGTCTGGTTCGCGACCACCCTACTACCGAAGTCCGACGCCAAACAGTTTGCTGTGTTCCGTCGGTGCGTGGGAGTACCAGTGCTTTTAATAGGCATTTTCTGGGTTAACTCGCTCCATCGTCGACCTCATCTTTGACCTTTATGGTCGAGATTGAGATCAACGAGTTAAACCATCTTATAATAAAAAAATATTCAGTACAAACTAATCCCTCGCTTCCAGTCCCGTGGGCCCCGGCCTCGCTGTTCTGGCCGCAGCTAGCGGCGCTGCTGTCGCCGTGGGTGCAGTGGGACGCGCGGGGGGCGGCGCGCTGGCGGGACGCGGCGCTGGCCGGCGCGGCGCGGGACCGGTACCTCGACCGGAGGGAGCGCGAGGTCAGGCAGACCCTCGTCGACTACTATGAGGTGAGGGGTTTTTTAATAATTACTCAATGCGGCCCCCCGACTACGGTAAGTTTGAACGTTTTTACCAAAGCTAAACCGCTTACGTTTCCATTTTATTCATCCCCCCGATTAAGGTTCATTTCAACGTATTTACCAAAGCTAAACCGCTCACGATTCCATTGTATTCTGACTTGAATACAATGGAAACGTGAGCGGTTTAGCTTTGGTAAACACGTTCTTACTAACGAGACTCTGGTGACGATATAACCAGCTACACCAAACCGATGGCGGCGGAAAATCATTTGAAGATCAATCGATCTATAGACAGAACCTGTAAAAAAGTCCTATATAACCAGGGCCTTTTTGACTAACCCTTTGTATTATTTTAAGTTTAATTTATTGTTTATATTAGTTCAATAAAATTTTGCTATTCTATTCTAGAATTTATGACGGTATAACAAGTTAAAGACATAATAAATGGCGGTGCGGTGTAACCTTTAAAGATCAAAAGACAGTCTATTTGACTGGTTTTGTTATTTATAAAATACAAAAATGCATTTTTACTTTTTCAGGGCAAATGGTTCGAGGAAAACGATCCCAAAATGGCGGGCAGACTTATATCACAGGAAAATAAATTTTCTGACACTTGGTAAGTTGCAATCCAAATTTCTATAATAATTTACAAAACATTAAAACACACACACACACACGTATACACACATACGCACACACACGTATACACACATACGCGCACACACACACACACACACGCACATACACACACACACACTAAAATGTTCCCTAGTACAGGGTCCGTATTAGATACTATTAATTTGTTCTTATGTGCAGCCATCTTTATATTATTAACTATACAAATCTAAGTGGTGCCTTAAATTAAGTTTGCGAAATTTCAGGATGTCAGCCCACGAAATTGAACAACTTTCCCCAAGAAACATAAGTTTTAATATGAAATTAAATGAAAAGAAATGAAAAGAAATGAAAAGAAATGAAAAGAAATGAAAAGAAATGAAAAGAAATGAAAAGAAATGAAAAGAAATGAAAATGAAATGAAATGAAAAGAAATGAAATGAAAATGAAATGAAATTAAATATCTTTATTGCGGGCAAACACAGTAACAAATTATGGTGACAAGCAAATGTACAAGCGTGTTGCGCTAGAATTGGCATGCAATGCAAATAGAAGGTATTTTAAAATAGAAGGGTAACAAAATTTTCGCCTCTTCGTACAACTTGTGCGATCAGCTGATTAGCCTTTTATTTGTATGGGAAGTCCTTGTTTTTGTGAGAATTTCATATAGATTCTTGGGGGGAAGTTGTTCAGATTTATAGGGAGAACCACTCCCTAAAATTTCGCTAACTAATTTAAGGCTACCCCATACTTTATTAAATTTTTTTTTTGCAGCTACAACACCAGAAAACTGGACGAGCTTCCATTCCAGCACTACCACCTTTCCAAAGACGACCCGGAATCCTTCGCGCACCGCCCTTACTTCACACAACTCGACTGGATCTACGACAAACTAGCCGCCACCGACTGCGGCTTCTATTTAGAAGACCTAGCATTAATCCATCTAGATCCCTTACCAGAACATATTGAAGTCCTCAAAGACGTCTTCGAAACTCATTCTTACGCTTTAGATTATGACCATAGACAATTCTACGGCATATTAAGACAGACGATGGAGCAGAGACAACGCGATGGAATTGAAATCAAAAGCAAAATCGTTCAGGAATGGATGAAACAAGTTTACGAACCGCCTGTGCCTACGTTTTATCCGGTGAACGAAGATTTCTATAAGCTTTTAGAATCGCAGGATAGAAGAGAGTTTTCTATGAACGAAGGTTTTGATTCGAAAGCGTATGATCTTATAGTTCGTTTTGAGACGCGTGGCAAGTTTGTAGCGACCATTTCAACTGAGAGGGAAGAGATTTGCGTTTGGGATATTCATCAGTGAGTATTTTTAGTTTGTTTACTGATTTATTATCTTTTTCATAACGCAATCCTGAATCCCTTTTTTCATGTCGGATATAACTTATTTTTTAACTCAGCAAAATAAAACAATTTATCAATTTTAATGTGTAGAATTTTTTTTTTTAAATCGTATGTTTATGATAAAGGTAAAACATGTTTGAGTCAAGTTTAACTTTCGTTAAGTTTAAGTCACTATATTTTTCATTTAAGAATATTACCTAACTTTATTACTGTCTAATAAAAATAAGCATCTACAGCTGCTTTTACGTCAAAAAACAAATTTTAAAAACGAATAAAAATGTTTATAGTAAAGATTTTTTAAGATATATACTGTCAAATAGGTTTTTTTGTGTATCAGCATCTAATAAAAAAATACCAAGCGTAGACAGGAAATATCTAATAATTTTCCACGTTAAAAACGTATGAGTCACCGACTTCAATCCCAACAACAGTTCGCACAAAGTAGATATCTAGTTTTTTGCGGACTACAATGCCTATTAGCAAATAACTACAAACAGAAATGTCATTCATTTATTTAGATGATGTTCTAGTTTGTAGTATATTTTGTTTTTGTTGATTTTTTTAAAAGCGCTGAATCATTTTCGATAAAATTTATATGGGACCTCTTCAGAAGTATACTCTTTCAAACAAATAAAGAATTTTGAAAATCGGACAACAGTTGCCGGAGAAATCGCGTAACAAATATACAAAAAAAAATAAAAAAAATACAGTCGAATTGAGAACCTCCTCCTTTTTTGAAGTCGGTTGAAAAAGAGGAAAAATACTGCATCAGGTGATCAACATGTGTTTTTCCTTGTAATTAAATAACTGTTTAAACTTATCCGCATTAGTCATAATCATAAACGTTGTTTAAAGTTAAGTGACGAGGAAAAATAAAATATTTTTAAACGCTCCCGTGAGGTTTTCAGCTGTCATTTAACTTTTATGAATAAGGCAGTTGTATTAGTGAACAGTCTGTACTAAGTAGTCTTTTTTTTTTCAGATGTAAACTAGTTAGAAAATTGGTAGGTGTAACTCATCCTATAAACTTGGTGCCGATCGACGAGTATCGGTGCGTGGTGCTCTGTCGACGAGAGTTGAAAGTCTATGATCTGGACCAGGTAAGCGCAAAACTAAGGGATAGCTAGTCCATTCACACAATATTGTGACTTTTCATATACAAAATATTTAGAAGATAGGGATTAATTTCTGTTTAGGCTTTGTTACATACATATATGAGTGTTATGATGAGGGTGACATCCCATGAAATCCTCAATAATTAAAGTCAGATTTAAAAAAGTGACTTTTTGCAAGGAAAATAATTGCTTTATCACTCAGCAGGCCACTTCCACAAAAAACTGCAACTGCACACTTTCAGCTATCATCTATTACGAAGTGAGACCTTTATTTTTATTTTATTTGGGGAGCTTACAGCAATGTTTACAACACATGAACTTAAGTAAATAACTAAGAGCTAATAACAAGCTTCCACAAATAGAAAAAGTTAATAAATGAGTAGATAGATGTGAAAAACTCAGTACTTTTACAATTAATTAACAAGGATTCTGATTAAAGTCGGCTGTGAGCGCTTTCCATAGAAGTCTGTTTTATAAGGCTCGGAAAAACGTGGTTAAAATGGAAGTAGGTAATGGCGCAACCGACTTTATATGGGATGATTTTAGGTTAGTTAAAGAAAATTTAGGTGGTAATTCTCCCCATGACACTGAACAATCTTCCTCACGGAACCTATACAGGGTCTAACAGAAATGTGTAGTCATATTTCAGGATGGTGACCAGCTAAAACTAAATAACTTTCCCCAAGGAACCTATTTAAAATCTCAAAAAAAATTTCGCCTCTCCATACAACTTGTGCGATCAGCTGATAGGTTTAGTATGAAAGGACGATTTTTTTTTGAAATTTCAATTAGGTTCTTTCGGAAAAGTTGTTCAGTTTTATTGGCTGGTCACCATCCTGAAATATGACTACACCTTTCTGTTACACCCTGTATGAAATTCTCAAAAAAACGGCAAATCGTCTGATTGCGCAAGTTGTATGGAGAGGCAAAATTATTTTTCTAGTATCTAAAACTATGCAACCAATTTCAAACGGATCACTATATTTGTCAAATATCGCACAGTAGTGCAACTGCAGTTTCTTAGCGGAGTTGGCGTGCAGTTTGCAGTCCCTTCGTAATTATCGTTACATGGCCTATTGTAACTTGAAGCTTAACTTTGTCGACCTACTTTAAGTACATATACATACTCTTACGCCTATAATCCCTAACGGGGTAGGCAGGGCATCACTGGTTGTAGAATCACTAGATGCCACGTTTGACACAAATTGTGAGGGTAATCAGATAGAACAAGTTGTATAATGGTGAGAGGTGGTCCGCCTTCCGCCTATTATACAGCAAAACCCTCGCATCCCACTTACAGACTTTTACTGTATACCTGGAAAGAGTAGGTAGCTGGCACATTCTAAGTTTTTCTTTAACTCCCAGTCCAGCGTGGAAGGTCCTTCTTTAAGTAGATCATGAGAATAGCGTTATCGTCTCCTCAGGGCAAGTTCGTGGTGGCTCTAAAAGGCGTGATGAACCAGAAGATGCCGTACTACGGGCTGCACGACGCTCAGCATTTAGTGGCACTCGCCCGGAACCGGATGTACGTCAACCTCATGAACATAGATACTGGTGAGGCAAATTATGGTTTTTTAAAGTGAAGCCAAAGTGTGAATTTAATGGCTAACACAAAGTAACAGAGATGCCCATTAAAGATGCTACTTTAAATGTCATACTGTCACTTCCCGTCTTGTTGACCTAAATAAGGACGGCGGCATTTAATAAACGTTTCTGCAACTAAGCGTAAGCAATATAGGTATTATATGAACTAGCAAACACTTTAGGATGCCATCCCCATGAAACTAGAAGTTCCCTATAATTTACAACACTTCATTTCTCTCAACTTATTTAAAAACATCCAATAAATTAATTTGAATTCATTACGTAAAATGAGTCCAGATAATGACCATGCTGCCTAAAAATGTCAATGGATAAACCAATAAATGCTACCTCTGAAACGTTATAGGTAGAATACTTTGACCTATAACGTGTCAAAGTATTGTGGTACCTTCACGGAGGATCGGTCATAACGCAACTTCTTTCTCATTCGGTCATTTCGAAGAAGATAATTCGAATATCAATTTAAAAGGTTTGAAATGGTATTCGATGTCAACATTCGAAATGATTGAAGATCTGGTCTTATGCGATTCATTGTGGATTCATGGTAGAGAGCCCGCGGAAGAAGTTCTTGTATACGTTCGTAGGCGTGCAAATAGCACTTTACTAAGCGTTCTTAAATTATACCTATTAACCGTGTATGTTGTAATTAAAATAAGTGTACAAAAAGTGGCAGTGGTCGTTTATAATTATAGTACCTGAAGAAGAGCTACGCATTTTAATTATTTGCCCCCAGAACAGGTACCACAGTATTTATACTTTGTTAAACTGTTTAACATGTTTTACGTTGTACGTACAACTCGTTTATGTCGGTAATTTGTTCCAGGGGACTGTGTGACAACATTCAAAGCTGGTGAAGATAGGTTCCTCAACTCTCTCCTCGTGTCTGGTGATGGGAGGTAAGCCGCAACGGTTTCATGACATTACCAATGACAAAAATACTTTCACGTTTGTAATTGTAACTAGCTTTCCGCCCGCAACTTTGCCTGCGCGGAATTCGGTTATATCGCGCTCCCGTTATCTTCAGAATTTCGAGATAAAATGTAGCCTATGTCCATCCACCTTAAACTATATCCATACAAAACTTAATCAAAATCGGTTGGACAGTTACTTAAGCGTGACAGACATACAGAGTTACATCCGCATTTAGTATAACAAGATTACTTACTTAGAAACTACAGATATAAGTACTTAGGTACTACAAAGATACATGGGAATTATATATATAATCTGGGTACCTACCACGATCGTTTAAAAGCATTTCTGTTTAGGCTCCAACTTTGAACTGGCGCTGCTTTTGAACTGCTCGGTTGTCTATGGTCCATTTTAAATGTCTACATAAATTGTCGCTGGTCTGCCTTTGAATCGCAACAGCGCCAAAATTGAATCGCTTATAACCCATCATGGTACTTACGAATAAGCTTTGCAGACTTGTTTAAGTCCTTAATTGGATCGCGCTAAGCGATCATGGTAAACCTCCTGTATTTTAAACTTTCGATATAGTTTAGATTAGATACTTAATCGTTATGTTTTCGAAACATAAAATAGGTAACAATGTATCGCTTTACTTTCGACAAAAATATACATTTTACAAAAAACGCTTTAACCTAGCATTATTTATGTACTATGTGACTGGTTACAGAGTGCTGGTCTGCGGAGATGAGACCCAGAAGCCGTTCCCCCTGCTGGTGTGGTCACTGACCTCTCGGAAGCTGTTGTATGACCTGCGCATACCGCATCACGATTTCATCACTTCCAAAGCGGCTATTACATACGAAGGTATTTGAACAGACTCGTCGAATAGCCGTAAATTAGTTGGCAAAACACCGAACAGAATAACTTTCCTCAAAAAACCACTTCCAACCAGTTTCAGGCAATCGGCCCAGTTTTTTTACGAATTTTATGACTTTATTCCCCAGGCTACGAACCCAACCTGAGGCCTTCTCCTGTTGTTGAGGTTGGTTAAGGTTGATCTCACATTTGCCATACCATACATTTCTTCTCCACAAAGTAATTTTCACCGGAGGTTGGTGGCGATGTAATTTAAACGCAGCAATGTATGAAAAAGCGACACCATCAATCGGAATCGACATCATCTGTAATAGCCCCACTTTGCCATCATGACTTTTTTCCATTCAAGCACAATTCTTATGCCTGTATGACAAATTAAGTTTTTATCGAGTAAAAAACCGTGATGATAGTTACCCGTATCTGTGAGAATTAAACTTTCACTACCCACGCAATTTACCGACCAGCATTGAGTCAGCATTGTGGAATGGCCTCAACCCACTTCACTCCCAACTGCAAAGGGGGAACTGTGCCCCGTGGTGGGGTCGTTCGTGTATGGGCGAACGACGAAGTTTTTCAACGAGATAACAAGACAAGCTATAGCTACGTATTTATTCCAGGTTCCTACGTCTGCGTAGTGTCCCGTGAACTTGACGAACCAAGTCCGAACTTCATAGTGGTATACGACCTGCAATCTGGAACGCTATTCAAGAAGTGGAAGCCAGGCTGCGACACCGTAGCTCTGGCCATCAGCTCGGTAGACGGATGTGTTGTTTCTGGACTTGCTGACACCAGGATATTGGTCTGGGATTTGGTAACCGGTGAGTTGCCTGTAGAAAATACTTAGTTCTACTGCAAGAAAGCTTAACAATGATCAGGTCGATAGTATTTTTACCGGACTGCGCGACGCAAAGGAGAGTAATGTGTTTATTTCTACTGTACCTACTGTGGTTTTTTTGTATTTTTTTATTAAACCTTTGCGTACTTCTTGAACACCCGTGTGTTTAAGATTTGTATCGCTCGCGCCGCGCCGTAAACAAGCGCGGGACGGGTTAACAGAGGGTGCGCTCTTGACCATAACCTAGCATAAGGACAAAGATGCAGTCGAAGATTCGGGTTATATTTAAGAGCCCGGAAATGCAGACGCAGGCAGGGAATTCCATTCCTTGGCAGTGCGCAATATAAAAGATGATAAAAAGCGCTCAGTGCAAATCCGCGGGATTTTGACATGGTTTCTACGTCCTAGGTAAGGGTGATAGCCCGTAGTGCATCTGGACGTCCGATAGAAGAAGGGGGCAGGCGAAATGAGCTTCTGTGCATACTATTTATTATTATTTATTTATTTATTAAGAAACAAACAGTCATTTACATGACTTACAGAAATTAAAATTAAAATTATGATAAGCGTGTGATAGCTCAGTTGGTAATGAACCAGACTTGTAATGGGAAGGTCGCGGGTTCAAATCCTGATGCGGGCCTGTACCACTAAATTCGTCTTTTCGGATTTATGTACGGATTTCTAATTATCACTTGCTTAACGGCGAAGGAAGACATCGTGATAAAACCCACCCGTCCAAGAAAATTCATTTTCGGAAGACGAGCGGTCACCCAACCCGCATCGGGCCAGCGTGCAGCGTGGTGGACTGTGGCCTGAATCCCTTTCGTGTTTCGAAGGAAGGCCCGCGCACCTCGGTGGGGACGTATCCATATACGTCCTGGCAAAAAAAAAAAAACTTACTGAAATGATGGCACTGCGCAGGCAACTGCCGTCTGACGCTGCGCGGGCACGTGTCTGCGCCCGGCTCGCTGCGGCTGTCGCGCGCGGGCGGCGTGCTGCTGTCGGCCGACCACTGCTGCCGGGACCTGTCGGTGCGGCTGTGGGACTTACACACGGGTCAGTATTGATTCTGAACTAACTTACCGTACCTTAGGCATTTCGCAGCTCGACCACGATGGCGACAAACTCGCGCGGCTGTCGCTGAAACTTCACTTTGATTGCACGAGGACCCTGAAATATGACTTGCTCGCCCTCTGGCGTTGTCGAGGTTGACATTTTGACATAGAACCGCGACTCATTACGCGCGCTTTCACCATCGTACTTGAGCTACTGCATCGACTATAAGTGCTTACTCTTGTCAAAACTGTGTGTTGTTTTGTTAGTTCCGGGGGGCTACCACCTAAGCCGAGATCATAGAAAATTGTCTATGGTTGATCATATTGGTACCATGTAAGGTCACGTGACTTATTTCGAAGTTGATTTTCCAAAGAATGAATGATGCCCATGCGTACCTATGCGTACCCCATAAAAACATTTTTTTGTAAATAAAGAATGAACTGATGTTTTTTTTTCGCCATCTTATCTCATGTTTATGTTCCATAAATATTGATATTTCTTATTCGTATACGAATATTCCTGAGCTTTCGGTGAACACCAGCGTATGTGGGCAACCACTACTACCTCAAGCTTGTCCAGCAGACTCAGCAGAGGAATAAAAGTGTCCAAAGTGATTTTTAGTCTCGAAGTATGAAGTGGTCTTGGATGCTGCTCGCATACTGATTCCTCGACTTCTCATCGAATACCTGTCATAATGTTTTTCAGCAGTATGAACATCCATATACCTGGAAGATATAGACTTTGCGGATGATCTCTACCTACTCGCTACTTCACGAGAACACCTCCAGTCCAAGGCCGACGATCTTGCCAATGCTGCTGCTGAAGAGGGTCTGCGCATAAACGGTAATAAAACGAAAGACATGCGCCTTAATACCACTGATGCAACGCCTATCTATATAAACGGCAAAGCAGTCGAAATTGTGAAGCGCTTTACCTACCTAGGGAGCATTGTAGACCCTATGGGAGGTACAGAAGCTGATGTAGAAGCGCGTATCAACAAGGCAAGAGCCGCATACGCACAGCTTAAACCCGTTTGGACGTCATCAATAATCACACAAACAAAAATAAGAATATTCAACTCGAACGTCAAGTCAGTCCTCCTGTACGGATGCGAGACATGGCTCGTCAAGAATGACGTCACCAGCAAACTTCAGGTGTTCGTGAACAAATGTTTACGTCGCATCCTGGGAATCTGTTGGCCACGAACCATCCCTAATGCAAGACTGTGGGAGCTAACTGACCAAAAACCAATGAGCAAGGAGATTCTTATAAGAAAATGGCGCTGGATTGGGCACGTCTTGAGGAGACCAAATAACCATCTGTCTAAACAAAGCCTTATATGGCAAGCTTGTGGTACAAGAAAGCCGGGCCGTCCCCGTACCACCTGGAGACGGTCAGTTGATAAAGAGGCTGCATCAGCTGGTCTCAGTTGGAAAGACATCGAAGCTGCCGCCCAAAACAGAGAAGAGTGGAAATCCTTTCTGAGAGCCCTATGTCCCTGATGAGGGATAACAGGATTGCATGATGAACATCCATTGCAAGCTAAATATTACCCATTAGACAGATTGAAACTGTCCAAAAGCAAAGTGAAGTGATTCTACTGCAGAATACTGTCTGTCACAGACTACTTAGAAGGAAGATAGTTTTCTTAATTAATTTGGTGGATACCGGCACTGCACTGGACCACCCCTAACATGACCCACTGACCCTGCAAACTTGAGTTTTCCTAAGATGTCAGGACAAAGCCATCAAACTGATTCAATGAGCCTGAAATTTCACATGTGAGTGAGTGAAGAAATATAAGACGGTAAAACAGAACTTAGATACCACAAGCAAACTCAACTCCTCAATTTTTATCAAGTTACAAAATATATGCTTACGTTCCTTTTAATGTCTTTTCATTTTACATATTATTATATAAGAAATGGTGTGTGTCTATACCTAGCGGTGCCCCGTCACTGGGCAAAAATGAATGCAATTAATAATTAGCTCTAGATTTGTTCCATAACGGTGATATGTTAGACGCACCGAAACAGTGATATACTGGAAAAAGTTCAGTGCATAATTGAAACTATGTGTTTTTGTTTTCAAAACCAATTTCAAGTTTTCAAAACCAATGTCAGGTTCAGTTGTTATCTTGGAGATAGGCAGTGTTCTCTGGATAGGGAATCTAATAAGACAGCATAAATAAATATTTAAGAACTACTTAGTCAGTTAATTTTGAATCGCTGCTTTCAAAACCCAATATATTTATTTCAACAATATCTTGAAAATTACTGAATGTACTTAGTTAATCTTTTAATATGTTGAAGTAAACAAACACATACTAGGTGTACTGAAGCCATTCATATTGCAGAGTGCATACATGTGGTAACCTCATGTGCGGCCCTCTGTACTTTAGTATATAACAATTCAAATTCAAAAATAACTAGACTTACCCTAGTACTTAAGAATAAAAATTTGAAATATGTGGAATAAAACAATTTTTTTTAAATAAGGTTTTTAATTCATATATGCACTTTAATTCATTTTCCAAAACAAGTCTCAATTCGTAACCCAAATTTCACTGAAATAAAGAATTATGCACAAAATTAACAATATTATAATTTCAGTAAATAAATAAAATAAATAAATAAATATCTTTATTTCACTTTAAACAATTTAAAAGTAAGCGAGTTGCTAGTGTCTCCATTTAGGCTTTTCGCCTGTGTTTGGAGCCACCGCTCTTCGTGAGACCATTCTATTCTTAATTTTAATTTTAAATCTATAGGTACTTATCACAAATTAACACAAAATAAAAATATATATCATAAATTCATAATGTTAGTAAAAGTTGAAAGAGAGTGTAAGTGTGTGTGAATGTGTGTGTGTGTGTGTTACGAGTGTTTATTAATGTAGGTATCTGATATATTCATATGTTATCCGAGGTGGAAGAGCCGCTGAAAGGCCAGCCCTACGACTATGTGTTGGGATCAGTAACAGTAAAATGAAATCTTCAGTGATTCAGTTCTCACCGTACCTACATGCCAGTCATGTTTCACAGCCTTGTAAAACGTGTGGCTCAGGCCAGCAGACCCACGGAACTTAAACAACGAATTTAGGTATTCTATGTATGCCAATATATAACACCTATTGATGCCAAAAGAACCATATACAGGGTGTTAAGTAATTCGATCTTATCCTCTTGGGTGGTAAATAAGCCCATGAAACTGAACAACTTTCCCTAAGAACAAATGCCGAAATACGAAAAAAAATTTTTACTTCCCATACAAATTGCATCAGCTGATAAATCATTTTGTATGGGAAGTCAAAAATTTTTTTCGGATAAGATCGAATTACTTAACACCCTGTATAGTTGCCTTCATAGTTTAAGAAATATAGGTCATTGTTTGTGGGTTGCTTCAAGCGCTTTGGAGCTATAAAACAATCTTGGTGTGCCTGCTGGGCGGAGGGTTCAACGCAGCAGACCAAACATGATAGCAGGCACACCAAGATCGTTTTATAGCTCCGAAACGCTTGAAGCACTAGGTTTGAAACTTTTTTCTCGATGGCACCAATGAAAGCATTTAAGCTTAGAACTAGTACCATGTCTCTAACTTTAGCCATTTCCGTGTACGAGAGGTGGGTCTGCTGAGCTGTTATCCATCCAGCAGTCCCACAAACAACGACCTTTATTTCTTAAACTATGATGGCACTAGATATTGTTCTTTTGGCATCAATAGGTACTAGGAAGGCATTATATATTGGCATACATAGAATACCTAAATTAATTGTTTAATTTCCGTAGGTCTGCTGGCCTGAGCTTGTGAAACGGGTAGAGCTTTCAAAGTATCACCGTTGTTTGTGAGCAATACTCCATACTCCACCTAAAATGAAAATAATAATAAAGCTTTATTCATTCCACATGCATTATCTAACATAACATTACATTGCAATTAAATTAAATCAAATCAATTAATATTATTAAAAATGCAAAGTTAATAAATGAAATTAAGTTAATTAAATTACTTAATGTTCTTTTATTTAGATTCTTCATCATCTGTGGACCCTTTTGGGTAAAAGCCTCCTCCAAGTTATTCCACTCATCTCTATCTTTAGCAGCCTCCATCCATTGCTGGCCTGCTACTCTCGCTATCTAGTCGTCTGTTTGCTATGACATGAAAATGGATTTGGTTAATGAAAGTGGATTAATTGATTCTTATAAACTTATTAATTATTCCTGGCTTAAAATATTAGGTATATTGTGTATTCAAAAGTAACTAAATGGAAAGTTAAAGCTATTGTAGAGTTAATGACGGGGTTTTAGTAACTAAAAACCCCGTCATTAACTCTACAATAGCTGTGCAAATCGTATCCAATGTTTGCAAGTTTCCTGACATGCCAACCTTGGTTTCAGCTTCAATTATACATTTTAAACATCCTAAGATGACCCTCTGACCCAAGTTTGTTTATGTGGGTAATGTAATGTTATTGCAATTCGACCAGAATCAGGTAGCAAAACATTTAATTTTATTTGGGTACTTACGGTTAATGTTTTTAAGCTCAATACTCCCGCCAGGGAGTATTATGTTCCTTGGTAATCCTACACACACACACTTCTTGGTAGGTCATCAAAGGTAGGTTATGGCAAGCGGTATTCTTTATTTATCCCAATCAGTCAATCCTTTTTTTAGGAATATTATTATGGCGGTCACTGGGTCATGTTACGGGTGGCTCTGTCTTCAAAAGTTATGACAATTTTGCCAATGCCAAGATTGGAATCTACAAGAGATCACTGCAAACAATTCTACTCTATTCTTGTGCATATATGGGTCTGTCTTTTTATGTAAGACAATTTTGCCAATGCCAATGTTGGAAACTAAGAGATCACGGTGCAAACAATTCTATTCTTGTGCATATATGGGTCTGTCTTTTTATGTAAGAAAATTTTGCCAATATCGAGGTTGGAAACTACAAGTGAACGCGGAAGAAAATTAAACAAACGGTAAATATTTTTGTTGTTGTCGTTTTTGATTCGCCTTACGATGACAGTCACAGACTATTTAGTTTATTGTTTTATTATTCGCATTGCGGCAGGCAAAGGTTAAGAATCATACAGCCTTGTCATCCTATGCAGTTTATGCGTTTTAATGTGACTGCACGACCGATGACCCATTTTTATTTTTTTAGTTGTTTTCAAAGTAAACAATAAAAATGTCCATAAATCAATGTTAAGGGTAATTAAAATTTAAACATACATTGAAAGGTAAATTATAAGAACAAAGTAAAATAATACTGCAGCATAACAGAACGCACAGCTAAGTAATTTGAATTTGATGTTCACGCAAAATATTGAAGTTGATTCAAAAGTTACCATGGTTTAGTAGCCGTAGAAATCAAAATCAATTTTTTTATTGAATTTTGGCGTACTAGTGTGAAAACAAATGAAAGAACGACTTTCTCATGATACTTGCAGTGCGTTTTGTTTTGCTGCAGTATTTAAATGTATTCGTTGTTTTTCATTACTTATTGATCTTTATTTTAATTAATTTAAAACTAAATGTTAATTTTTAATGTAATAATTATTTTTTTACCTTGAAAACAAAAAATAAATTGATGGGTTCTAATAATAAAACGAATTGTGACTGTCACTGTGTCACTATTGAAAATGTTAAAATCAAGATGTTTTGAAGAAAATTGAGAAGTTTATTTTGTAATTGTAGCATAATTTAACAATATTTTTGAGTTTTTCGTGTAGTACGTGTAGTGGTGTTGAGTCGGAAGACGAATTCCACGTAAAACGTATACTGTTAAACTAACTACTAAAGGTTTCAAGACCAAGTAAGTTTTGTGGTGTTTTCCTATCGCCGTGGATGGAATTTCATCTAGAATCTTTTCTAAAGCAGACTTTCTGAGGCATGGAAAATATTATCGCCGCATTTTTTACGCAGCCATTGGTAAGATATGAGTTATCTATTGTAATATCATTGGTAATCTGCCTATCAATCTTCTGCAGAAGTTCTCGGAAGTTGTCATGGTTTTTTCTGTACTTAGAGATGTGTTGAAAATACCTTCAGTGGTAAAACGCAGGTAGTTATTCCAAAGTGTTGGTGAACTTATCTATTAGTTTTGTAGGCCTAACACAAAAATCTTAATATTGTTTTACTGAGATTGTTTGTTTGTTCTTCTTTCTTACAATTTCAAGTCAATATAATGGAGCCAAGCCAAAGTGTTATCAAATCTAACATACTTAATAATCATAATAAGCAAATATTATCATACCAACTTTTACATATACTTATCATTATTTATGAACGTACCTATGTCTGTTCTATGACACATTATTTCATCATCACACTATACCTATTCACTTACGTTCAGGCTTCACTTTGCCGGTCTTACAAGAAACAACTTAGAGCTGAGTGAAGCCGTTTTTCTACACACAACACTGCACAAACACACAAGTACGAATTGCTAGGACTTTGCAAATATTTCCTTTTAAAAGTTTTGAAGAAAACTTTAAAAGGAACCTAATGTTAACCTAAATGTGTCAACTCAATTCAAAATATTTTAACTTCATAGAACATTAAATGTTTCGACTGTCATAACATAACATCTTAGTGCTCCAAAGTCATCATCATCCTGACCTGCTAGCGGTGTTCCCTGCTGATCAACAGACGATGCTCTGGTTTATTACAACCATTAGAGTTTCTTTACTTGATGTTGGTCACTTTTTGCCTTTCCCTATTTTAATACTACTTAAAATACTCTGACATTAGCAAAATCACAAAAAATCAAAAATTGAATGAAATTTTTCTAATTAAGTACCTACTTATGTCAATAACATTTGTTTGAGTCTGTCTGTTTGCAAAGGTGCAGTCTTCCCCCGAAAAGAACAGACGGGAAACTTGAAGGTTGTTCTTTTTGATTTTTCATTACTTCCTATTTTTAACTGATCTGTCTTACTATTTTATTTATTTTTTGTCTCCATCTTTTTATTTAGTTTTTCTATTTTGCTCATCTTCTGTTTGTGTTACCCAAAGATAATATCAACACTAGTATTTTCTGTTTACATTCTTTGTGTTGTAATGTCTGAAGTCATTTTTTTTTTTTAATAAAAAACTAGCTTTTCACCCGGGACTTCGTTCCCGTGGGAATTTTCCCGTCAATTTTCCAATGTTTTTAATAGTTATTCTGCTATTCGGGATGGAGAGAAATACAACAAATCAAAAACCATGGAAACCGGTCCAGCCGATCTTGAGTTATAAGTGGTGTAACTAACACGACTTTGTTTTATATATTTAGATGGGTTCGCTCTTGACCACAATCTAGCTTAGGGAAAAGATGTGGTCGAGGATGTAGCGAACTCACCCAGAAGAAGCCTATTCACTCGTACTTTAAAGATATTTGGGTTGTATGAACTCGGAAATACAGACACCGGCAGGGAATTCCACTCCTTGGCAGTGCGCAATATAAAAGATGAAGAATAGCGCTCAGTACGTATCCGAGGGATCTTGACAAGATAAGGGTGATACCCGCAGTGCATCTGGATGTCCGATGGAAAAAAGGGGCAGGCGGAATGAGCCAATGCAGCCTCTGAGCACAGTCTCTGAAGTACATCTTATAAAAAACACATTTAGACTTCTTTTTTTACAATATGTTATTTCATTCTGAAGGAGATGAAGTTTTCCCAGTTATATTAAATAAGATGAAAAGAATTAATTAATCTGCTTTCATTAACTTAATTTATTTCCAGGTGGAGTGAGTCATCTTAGGTTTTGTAAAGCATGTGCAAAGTAAGCTTTTAAAAGATGACTGGCAAGCTTGACACTTTGGACCGGCCCTGCATTGTATGGCGCGCAGTATAAATCAGAGCTCAGCTTAAATTGGTAGTGTAAAGCGTGACCTGCTCTTGACTGTACGTTAGTGACAGCGCCGCAAAAAACACCGCGGTCCTATGTCAACATTGACAACGCCATAGGGCGAGCAATTCTTTGCGCGGGACCCTCGCGCAATCAAAGTGAAGTTTCACCGTGAGCCGAGCGCGAGTTTGTCGTTATCGTGGTAAAGCTGCTGAGAAAAAAAAATTCGAACTTTCTCAGGGATGTGGCTGCCTTTCATTAAGATAATTCTTCACGAACACAACTACTGCCATGTATGTACACTGAGAACACCGTCAATGATATGATAATTATTATTGTTGGAAGACTACCAATCAAACCAACATAATAACTTTGATTTATTGTGTATTGGGAACTTCCTAATAGAGTTACATGATTTTAACTAGTTGACAGTAAAGATACATAGTAAAAGGCTCTAGCACCAATCAAAAACTGAATGTATAATTTTTGGAATGATGGGTATTCGAATAAGAACAAAACTGAGAATGATGAGGATGGTTGAGAATAAGATGTATAGAGCCTGGAAAATGAGTGATATCTTTGTTTGGAAAATGAGTGATATCTGATATAATAAGATTAACATGCATATATGAATAAAAAAACTTGTTCCACATAATTTTATTTTATTCCAATAAATTCTCCCAATAAATCACCTAGTAAACTAAAAATCAAACTGTCATAATTCATCCAAGAAAAAAACTGTTGAAAATAAATACAGAACTTTCTCCGGAATGTCCGCAGTCTCTTATAGGTGAAAATCACTTGTTGGAAGATGCATTAGCATTACGTCTTGTGTATACTGATGAAGTCGAAGAGTTGAGTTTCCTTATGGTATCTAGAAGTTCCTTCAGGTGTTTATCCCATCATTTTCTATCTTCACTCACATGTACAAGCAAAAATAAAATTCAGGCACATTAAATCAATTTTGTGACTTTTTCCAGACATCTTAACTGTCTGCTGGGAAAACTCAAGTTTGCAGTGGGTCTTTACTGTGCCAGTAGCCACTAAATTGATAAGGAAGATTATGTTTCTCCACAACATAAACACTTCTTCTGCAATCAAATTGCTTTTGTATAGTTTCAGTCTGTCTACTGGGTAATATTAAGTTTTTATCTAGTAGTGGTTGCCCTCAGAAGTACTTAATCACCAACAGATTTTCGTTTTCGCCAAAAATATTATTGTTGTGATTACTGTAAAAACTTCAAATGTTTATCTCCACAGCAAGTTACAATGACAAGAGCCAAGGAGTTTACAAGACTACATACTCTTTGATACAAGAGCGAGATGTGAAATGAGATGGAAGGATGGGAAACATCACGCGGGAAAATTTAAAATACATACAAAAACAAAACTCAAAATTACGAAAAAAAAAATTTTAGTTTTGGAAGGTTTTCTTTCTTAGTTTATATACAAAATGACTTTCTAACAACAAATTTCCAAATTATGTATTTTATTAAGCCGCTAAATAATGTTTTTCAAAGGAAAACTTGCGATGTTGACGCCGGAGGAGTCGCCTACTTCAAAAGCGTGAAAATCAATTTCCATAAAGTCGGAAAATCCTTACATGGTACCAATTGTTTCAGAAAAAAAAAAGAGTACGCATGGGATCGTTCATTCTTTCAAGCTTCGACTTAGACGGCCTGTCACGTGACGTGTCATGGCAGCCCAAAGTGAGATTTAATCCAATTTTGTCTTATGCTTCGTATGCTTCAAGATCTTTGAGAGCTTTGAGAACCCAATTTATATTTTTCTGACTTCTTATAGATTTCTTATATCCATATTTAAGATCCCCGACGTCATTCATTCTTATATTTTTCTCACTAGTTCGCAAACAATGCGTCCCCATGGTACCAATTGAATCAGCTTCCTTCCGTCAGCATCAAAATCATCGCGTCAAATTCACGCAAGAACGGTGGTAGCCTCCCCGGTCTCTCGGGCCCCGTGTTCTACCATTTGATTCGATACCGATAGGCTCAGCGCATCTTCATCAGGTGACACTGACAAGTACAGATTTGTCGAACGTCGAAGGCGATTCGAATGGTCTTTTGACCACCTGCGAGATTCACGAAGTCTTGGATTGTTAATATCTTTAAACAATTTGGCCCTATGTGTGTTCCTTGTGGTACTCCCAACGTAAAACTCTGAAGAAATTAACAAAACAGGCAGTTTGATATCTTTGATATTCTATTTAAAATATAAAGTAACAAACCAAAACAGAATACTTAAGTTTTTTCTAGCTAAATCTAGAAAGGACAGCCTCTTTATAAGTACCTTAATTATGATTTATCATGTCAAAGGCTTAACTTAAATCTGTACCTGCACCACTCATATTTCGTGAAGAAAAAGTCTCATAATGTTTGTGTGAAAGGAGAAAATGCAGAATAAACGAAATTTATCTTGTCTTACTATATCTTTTCTCCAACAGGCAACCTCATAGCAGTTTACACGCCTCCAGAACGTATCACAACATGCGAAATCCTTCTTGGTGGCTCCGTGTTAGCGCTAGCCTTAGAAAACTACAAAGATATCTTATGTGTCAAACTACATGGACCCATGGTTGAATCTGTCAAGAACGGGAGAGACCTGGAATATGACGATAAAGGTTACGGAGACCAATCTTACGAAGGGAAGACATTTGATGTTAAAGGAGCTGACTGCTGATGTTATAGAGCTTAATTGTTATACTTTAGGATCTACCCAAACTCCGAATCTGTCTCTTTGTAACCTGAATTCAAAAAACGCAATTTCAACGTGTATTTTGGCGCCAAATGATGAAGCATCTCCAATTGCCATCATTGAGAAATAATATTTTATGATGTCATTTCCTTACAAATGGTTCGTTACCGTAAGAAAAAATAAGCAGATTGCTAACGTGATTTTGACAAAATAAGTAATATTGCACCTACGTTGAGTTGCTCTTACTAATTGAAAAGATCAGATGACGTAATAGCAACTCAATGTAGGTAATACTAGGTCCATGGGTACAATAGTATCAAAAATGAAAATGGATCAATATTTTCATCCTTCAATGAGATCTTTTTTAAAGACACAGACAACATAAAATAATGTTGTAAGTATATAAAATCAAAGCGGCACAAAATTGTTTAGAGTTTTCTAACTGAAATACAAAATACCTACTGACTTGGGAGAAACTACCCAATTATTGACAGTAAATTAATATGATCATCAAGTTATAAACAAATATATTTAGATAGTCCTTTAGTGACGACCTGGAAAATTAACTGTCGAAACCGAAAAAATGGTCCAAAAAATGGCCCAATCTCTACAGTTTTGGGCAAACTTATCAGTAGTTGATACTGTAACATATAAAACTATTTGAAAAAACAAAAAAAATGCTATTATGACGCATCAAAGACGCGCCAAATTGGCGAGAAGAGAGAACAAAAAATTAAGATAAAAATGAAATAAAAAAACATTAATGTTTTTTGATCTATTACGCTTATTAATTACATTATTAAATTAAAAATAATTGTATTTAGTGATTTTTCTTGTAATGTTGGTGTTTAGATGTAATTTAATATAATACATTAATGATACTTAGGTGGTAAGTGAAGATATAATTATTGTAAGTCAATTTTCACGTTGTTTTGAATTAGATATGCTGTCTCGAAAACGGACTCGGGAGTTTAGTGTCACCGCTAACATTAATTACAACCGAACCGAAATAATAACAATTGTATAGGTGATATACGCTTATTTTATTTTATTTTATTCAAAGTAACAGATGACAGATCAGAATCTTAATATCTAATTATACTTAAGTAGCAATATAAATCTAAAATCCGATTATAACTATACACAGCGCTGGTAGTAAACTATATTATGTGACATCCCTAAAAATAGACCAATTATATACATCAATTTTTTTATGGTGTGTTTGCATACGAAAACATACGAGAAACATAAAATAGTGTTCACTTGAGATTAATCATTAACATAAATGGGATTGGGAAATGAAGGTCAACGATAACTTTTAGGTATACCAAGATAAAATAATAATATTTTCTTGAATTTTAAAGAGATTCGAATTCCAATGTGCATTATAATTATAAGTTTATAAGTGATACCTCCATCACTTATAAACTTATAAATGATGGAGCTACAGTGGTACCTTCAACTAAGTCTAATAATGGTATTGTTAAGGTACACACGGCAGCACATCAGGCTATACATGTTGACCTTGACGTCGCCCTTATCTCGCTAGTGATGCGCCGGCTTTCGTAGTGCAATTGGGTAACTTGACGTGCTGCTGTCTGTACCTATTAAGTAAAAATTGTTGTCACTAAAAACGAAGTTGTAAATTAAGCCACTTAAAGATTTACACATTTTACGATATTTCACGTTATTATAGGTACCAATATTCACGTGTGTGAAATAATGTATTATTTTCTAACCTATTTTTTTCAAGTGTAAGGTTTATTTTAAAAACTCAACACCCGAGTCCAACGCACACTTAATGCTTTTAACTTTTTTAATATTTTCTAGTCGATTCAAGTTTACTATCAGTTTATTTTCAGCCTTTAATTTCATCAGCCTTGGCTTGCTTCGCTCGTGTTTTAAGTAGGTATAGGCACGTTTTATTTATTGTTTACCGCACATGTTTCATAAATGGTACTAAGTATAATAGGTCGTGGCACATATAATATATTTTTATCAATAAAAACCACTCATAGATTTGAAAGAGAGAAATATGAAAATAATTCATTCGGAACAAAATTCACATAAAAATTAAATATTAAAAAAATAAAGATAAAAATTGAAAACAGTTTAAAAACTTGAGCCCAGAAACATATAAATTAAAATAAATGATATACAGATTGCTAAAGTGATTTTGTCAAAGTAAGTAATATTGTACCTACGTTGAGTTGCTCTTACATTATCTAATCTATGGGAAAAGATCAGATAACGTAATAGCAACTCAATGTAGGTAATACTAGGTCCATGGGTACAATAGTATCGAAAATTAAAATGGATCAACACTTTCATCCTTCAATGAGATCTTTTTTAAAGGCATACAGACAACATAAAATAAAAGGATGATCTATATGCAATCAAGGCTTCACAAAGTTGTTTAGAGTTTTCTAACTGAAATACAAAATACTGATTTGGGAGAAACTACCCAATTATTGACAGTAAATTAATATGATCATCAAGTTATAAACAAAATTTAAACAGTCCTTTTTAAAGGCATAAAACACATTAAATAAAAGTAAGTCACTATTATAAAGAGGATGATAAGAGACAGCCTGGTTCTGCATCAGTATGGACAGAGCTCATCCTGAAAATTATTACAGAAATGAAAAAGTGAAGACGAATAATGTAACAAAATTCTCTTGTAAAACCATTTTTTAAGTCTACAAGTCATAAATAATAATAACAATAAAAGTACCTATAAATAAAATAAATTTGATAATCTCTATAATCTTCTAAAAGTCATAAAAATAGAAGATAAAAAGTCTATATTGATGCTGGTTCATCATTACATAGTCTTAAGATGTTTATTTTATAAAACAAAACAAAAATATTACAGTTTTTCGTTATTTGAACTGAAGATAACTTGTAAGTGTCGTATTCTGATTACTAAGACAAATTACATTTCATATCTTTGCTATCGATTCCATCAGCTCGAGTTCGATGGTGATAGCGCACGTAATCCGCCGCGGTCCTATGTCAAAGTGTCAACATTGATAACGCCAGAGGGCGAGCAAGCTTTTGCGCAGGGGCCTAATGTTTGAAACAATAGAATTCCAATTCGCATACGAATAGACAAAATTTGTATGAGATTCTCATGCGAATTGGAATTCTATCGTTTCAAAAATATGGGCCCAGGGCTCTCGCGCAATCAAAGTGAAGTTTCACCGTCAGCCGAGTGGCGCGCCGCGCGGGTTTGTCGCCGTCGTGCTCGAGCTGCAGGTCATCGTTTCCTCCTTATTTTCGCTAGTTTAAAGTACTCTAGTTTAATGGACTAGTTCACTTTCTCATTGTTCCTGCTAATTTGAAGTTAGGTACCAATATATTGTTTGAAATTTTCTGAATTATTGAGCAAGCAACAAGTCGAAATATCGGATACTCATCTGAAACAATAATCGTGGCAAAGAACCTGACAGAGTATGATTGAAAAACGAAACAAACCAGCATTCAGACATTTTGAAACAGTTCGCCAACAGTCGACTTCAAAAAGGCGTTACATTCTAAAGTAACTTAAATTCTACATGTATGTACCCTACGCTTACAATAACATAGTTAATATTAACATTATTAACATACCATCTATTACATAACAGAAATAATAATATTATGTTAAAACTTTAGGATGGTATCTAATCGATAAAGTACCCCCGTTATCGTATTTCTGTTTGTCCCAAAGATAAATTTTTGGTCTATCCTTGTAGACTCAGGCTATACAAATGTTGACCGTGTGGTGATCGGTTGAGAATAACACCACCCCATCTCTTTCCGTGGGTGTCGTAAGAGACTAAGGAAACACAAATGAGACCTGCCTCCTAGTAATCCATCCCAGGCAACGACACTTCATTTTTTTCTGAATCTGAGGTGTTGTCCTATGGTCTCATGCGGTGTGGTAAGCTCTGTAAAGGGCCGTCTGGTTCGCGACCACCCTCCTACCGAAGTCCGACGACGCTGTCCGTACCTAAAGAAAATCCTTTCCTTACAATATACCTCCAAAGATCTCCAGAATCTGTACGTTCGTTGATACTAAAAATATTTTAAATGTATAAGTTTGTGAAGATGTTTTATTGTTACTCAATCATTCAAAAACTACAGGACGGATTTTTATTTAACTTTTCAGTAATATGGCTTAGACATCATAATAAAAAATAAGCCACATAATATTTTATAATTTTAGGGAAAAAACTATTCGGCGCGAATGGGACTTGAACCCACGACCCCAGGATTAGATCTACTGGTGCTCTAACTAACTGAGCTATCGTGCATTCAAGTCAAATAATTACACACAATTGCTACATAATTTTCCCAAATTCTAACAGGAATAAAGTCCCCCTAGAAAGCTATATTACTTAGGGAATTATCATAAGAATATTTCTTTTGTCATCTTATAGTTATGATCAAATAATTTTATAATATTGGTGTATATAAAAATGAGAAATATTTCTGGTGACACACATTCGCACACAATCACTCGTACTAAACATATTTAATATTAAGATGTAAATTTCATTCTTATTTCCTTTAAAAAAGCCAACGTTTCTTGAGACTGTCCCTATCTATTTGCGTTCAAACTGCCATTTTGTACTATAATTGTACGTAAATTATTAATAATCGTAGCTCGTAATTGTAATTACATAATGTAACATATAGTTTAATGAGAAATGAATTAATTATCCTTAAATAAGTTAACTAATTTCGAGATTTAGTGATAATTTTGCACAAGTGGGATATTTTTTCTGAAAATTCAACCCCCGGTTAGTCAGCGGTTTGTAGCTAGTTAAATCAGATTTGTCATCGTCAAAAATCAGCAGCTCGAGCACGGTCCGCCGTGGTCCTATGTCAAAATGACAAAATTGACCACGCCAGAGGGCAAGCAAGCCTTTGCGCGGGGCCCTCGCGCAATCAAAGTGAAGTTTCACCTTCAGCCCGAGTGGCGTGCCGCGCGAGTTTGTCGCGCATCATGCTCGAGCTGCAGGTTAACTTCTATTGTTTCTAACCGTGTGGATTTAATTTTCTTTAAGCACAATTTTATTAAATTAATCATTCGTAATCAGACGGCGGTTTTGGTCGAGTGGTAGTGGTAGTGGCGCTGCGTCTTGACCGATGGAACGGGTCCTGGGTTCGATTGCCGGTCGGGGCAAATATTTGTGTAGAAAGCATAATGTTTGTTCTCGGGTCATGGGCGTTCGTGTCTATCTTGTTATATGTTCCAATGGAGACACGATAAAAGGCAAAACCCTAGTGTGAGCCTTTGAGTGTGTAGCGTTTATTTATTTGATTATTATGTTATTTATGGTCTACCATAAATCTGACAACTATCGATCTAATTGAGTCTTAAAATTATTATTTGTAAGTTGTTACATTTGTTAAAATTTTAAATAATAATAATAAACGTTACACACTCAAAGGCCCACATTAAGGTTTTCCCTTGTGTCGTGGGTCCCTCGGAACACACATAAAGACAAACACAAATACCCATGACCCGAGAACAAACATTTGCTTTTTGCACAAATATTATTTATAAATAAAATGTTTGTTTAGGTAATTCGATTTAGTTATATCTTGATGATTGATGCAAAATTTATTACTAAGTCTCGAATTAATCTATTGAATGAGTCAATGTATTTGAAAATTTACTGTAATGTTATGAAATATATTAATAAATTCTAATATACTAAAACACAGTCTTTGTAACATACACACGTCAGCGTCAGGCTATGCAAGTTGACCTTGGTGTAGCCCTTATTTCGCGGCTTAGGGTCAGTTCACACCGCGACGCGACGCTGCGCGCACATTTTAATAGAGCCACTCAAAGTTGAATTTTATTTACCTAAATAAATGTGAGAATTTAGAATACGTTGCACCACGCAGCGCTGCGCCTCGAGATGAAATGTTTATCTTTTCATGTAATAAATAAAACTCAAGTTTGAGTGGCTCTATTAAAAGTGCGCGCAGCGTCGCGTCGCGGTGTGGTCTGACCCTTAGTGGAAACGGGTAACCAGATGCGCTGCTGTCTGTACCTCAGTAAATTTTTCGAATAATTGACTAAAGTAAGATATAACAAAGCACAATAGGTCCTATGCACAAATAACTCACAAATTTCTAATTTAACATTGTGTTACGCTGAATTTCAAAGCTATGAGGCTTTCGACCAAAGCAATCTAAATAAATAAGTTGTACTAGCTGTAATTTTCTATCTAATCTATACTAATGTACGGAGGCCGCAACTCAGGTTACCACACGCGTGCACTCATGCTGTTGTGGTAAGAGCGGTTTTGCAATTAAAATGGAGTAACCTGATGCGCGGCCTCTGTAACTAACTTAGATACCTGTATCTATATTTTTATTTGAACAGATTTCATTGTAAGGACATGCCACTGCCAGAGCTATGGGTGACTTTAAATTAGATAGTGAAACTTAAGGGGGGGAGACTCCCCGTGAAACTAAACAAGTTTTCCCACGGAACCTATGAGAAATTGTAGTTTACACTTTGTGTTGTTGTCAGCAGTGTTGCCAACACATTGTTTGCATAAAGAGCTAGTAGGTTGTGAAAAAAGAGCTACAGAGCTAATTATTTTAGTGAAAAGGAGATAAATAAAAACATAATATGAAATCAAAATTTTAGTAATTATCACACTTTTAGCCTAAATTATTTAAAAAAAGAAAAACCGTTATGGTTAATTTTCATCATCCGATAAATCGTCTAATAAAGTATGACTCCATGCAGCCTCGCTTGTGCTTGGTTCTTCATTAGCCCTGTTTTCATAGATTGCCATTGTACCTACCTACTTTTTTCAAAACTTCTATGGGCAACTCCTCAGATTAATGAAATCCATTCTGTCCAATAGATGAAATCTTGATGACGTCACACCGTACTACCCAAAACGTCATTCCGACTCCTAAGGACTCCTATCCATGCTACCAAATAAGAAAGGCACTTTAAAAATTCTACGATGGCAATATTGCCAACTTTTCAATTTGGTCGCGTTATCACTTGCGTCGGTATACACAAGTTATACAGTTAGGATGGTAATGAGATTTGCTGTTTATAAACAGATTTCGTAAATTTTGTGGTGTGTTGGTGTACCAGAACAGGGACTGAGGACGAGGAAAATGTCCTGCATCGTGCGCGGTTGCAGATCGCATTCTGGAAACAAAGAAAACTCCCGTGAAAATATTAGTTTTGACGAGCATTTGACACTTTTTTGACAGTTAGGGCTGTACGCGGCATGAAATCGACGCAGTGATAAAAATATTGTCTTCTTGTTTCTTCGTCCGTAAATTTTCGTTTGAGTAACCAGGATAGCATTACAGTCGTAGGTTCCTGTAAGAATAGACTTCATCTATCGGACAGAATGGATTTCATTAATCTGAGGGCAACTCATAGTTATGACAGCATTTATTCATTCTTCTTAAACCTGCCCTAATGGTTAAAATTTCATTCGACAACTCCAACAAGAAACGCAAACACTTCCAAATAATATTAGATTTAGATTGACAGGGATTTCTCCAAGGGAATTCCTCACATATTATTCACGAACAAAACCATAGACAAGATTAGTTTGCTTACGATATTCGGATACAGTTCATGTGGGTAAGAATACCCACATGAATGCCCAGGGCCCAGGGCCTAGGTAAGAGACGGCCCAGGTTGTTGTTTTTTGATGGAACTCCATATTATTACCAATGAACGACATAATATTTACACTAGATTTAATTTTTTATTTAATATTTCATGCGACCGGTTAGAGTCTAACTGTTGGACTAAGACACGCCTGAAGATGATGTAATCGAACCGATCGCATAAAATATTAAATAAATAAGTGGAACTACAGTAGAGCCGAATCCTTAAGTTACTCGTACGTGTGACAGCTCAACCACAGCGGGGCAATCGCGCTAAAAAAAGTGGATTGAATCGCAATTGAAACACAGCTGGGGGCTACCACCTAAGCGAAGCTGATGCTGGGTAAACGAATGAAACGTTGTCGATTGCTTCTATATAAGGAGACCTTGATTAACGACATAAACCAAACACAGCAATGTACATCATTCCATTCGTTCAATCAACTTGAGCTTCGCTTAGGTGGTAGCTTCCCAGCTGCGTTTCAATTGCGATTCAATTCACTTTGTTTAGCGCGATTGCCCTGCTGGTCGCTATAACCTTGTTACGTCGTCATCTTTTCAAATCAAAATTCAATAACACCATATCTCCCTAATTAATTACAAACTAATGATATACACTATCTTATCTCTAAACTAAAAAAATTGTTTCCTAATATTAATATCATTTGAAATGCTCGTCATACGTAACTTTAGGATTCGGCTCTACTGTAGTGTACCTAAGTAAATATCATGTCTTTCATTGGTAACTAACAATTATCAAAAACAAAATGTTGACTTCCTATACGAAGGCAAATCAGCTAATCATGTGCTGATCGCACAATTTGTATGAAGAGGTGTTTTTTTTCATATCTTGTTTCGATCTTGGGAAAAGTTGTTCAGTTATTAATTTTCGCTAATTTCAAGTCATTATCATGGGCGTAGCCAGGGGGGGGGTTAGGGGGTTCATCAAACCCCCTGAAATTTTCAAAATCATAATCATCTCCCTATCCTTATCCCTCTACGAAATACCGTAAAGTAGATAGCATCAGCATTATCTGTTGCGACCACTTCTAAAATTGACAAAGCGAAATATATGTAAGTAGTTGTCAGTGCTTCCCGAAAGAAGTACATCGATGGTCAAAGCTGAACTTGAATTGTGGAAAGTAGCAATGTCAACAGGTATGGTCGACAAAAATTTTGGCGATTTTATATACATTGCTGTTGTTTTTTTTTTTTTCTTAAACCTACTGGCTACGCCCGTTCACTCTATATTTTTTGCCATCATGCTATGCGTGCAATTTTTTTTAACGAACTTCGAACGAACAAAAATGTGCACTTCTGTTTTAATTGAATGAATCTTGGAATGAATTAACAAAAATGTTGTCTTGTATTAAAAATTCTGAGATTACGCAATAAAATAATGATAGGGAATGATTGTAACTTCTGATGCCATATTATTTAACTAGCTGTTACGTCATATTTTTAGATTAATTAATTTTTTGGCTATTTTACTCTTTTCTCATTTATACTCTCACGAAAATGTTTTATTAAATAACTTTAAATTATGTTAGCGAAAATTAAGGATGTGATTTAGCCCACAAAATTGAACCGCTTTTCCCAAGGAACATAAGTCGGAATATGAAAAAAAAATCGCTTCTGACAAGTTGTACGATCAGCTGATTTTCCTTTGAACGGGGAGACGAAACTTTGAGAATTTCGTAAAGGTTCCTTGGGGAAAGTCACCCCCTGAAGTTTCGCTAAGTAATTTAAAGTCGCCCTATTTGTTTATTAAAACGGACTTAGATAAACTTACACAAGGGATAAGTAGTTAGTACGATTTACTAGGTATCTGCTATAAACACATTTGAGTGGTTTTAAGATAAATGTTAATTCAAACCACCCAAAAATGCTTAAAGCAAGAATTTGAATAAAAAAGATTGTCTCGACTCGCATTCAGTTTCTCTGCCTTCCCCACAGAGGATAACGGAAAGGAAAATTAATTACATTTTAGACGTTTTATGTCCCTTTAGTGTGTACTTTTCAAATTGTTACGTAACTGTTATTCAAATTAAAAAAGTTTTATGAATTTGCGGGAAATCAGAAATGGATTTTCAATTTTTTGATTGGCTAATCGAATCTTTAGCGCGAAACTCGACCAATCACCATTCAGCGCGCTACAACATGGCCGTCACTTATGTTATGAGTCAATTGAAGTACTTTTTTATACTTGGGTAGCATTTACGTAATTAATTTTATTTTTGTGTCGTAGCGATTTAAGCAGGCTGGCCCTGTTTATCTGATATTCTATTAAGCTAAGTGACATTCTATGGTTATTTGAGTAGTTCAATTAGATTATCGTAAGGGATGTAAATTAAAATAAGTAAGACAATGGTACCTATAATCAAATTGAATTGTTAAATTATTTATGTATTCTGGAAAGTTACGTATTACTTGATGTCCTGATTAAATTACTGAAAAAAACCTTTTTTTGAATTTTTATATCCCGTGACGTCATTGCCTATTTTGTTAAATTATCAGCCTAGTTAAAAAAATAATTAATGAGTTGGATTTAAAAAATTACGAGACACTCGTTGTTATCTAGACGTGTTTGATTGAGTCAAAGGACAACATTAAGGTTTTCCTTGTGTTATGTTATGATCCCTCAGGAAACAATCAACGACCGACACAAATAAATACACAGACCCCGAGAATAAGTATCTGCTATTTACACATATGTTTGTTCTGACTGGAAATCGAACGCGTTACCACTAATTCGTAAAAGATAAAGGTGGCACTTCACTTGTCGTTGCATATTCGCGTATTTGCAGTGTATTCGGCCAAATAATACCATGTGTGGAGGATTTATTTGTCTATATTTGCACAAATATGACAAACACAAATAGGCAAATACGCCGATCCGTTCGCTTCTCGGTCTTTGGTCACACGT
Organism: Aproaerema taeniolella; assembly: GCA_949987775.1. Classification (NCBI taxonomy): domain Eukaryota; kingdom Metazoa; phylum Arthropoda; class Insecta; order Lepidoptera; family Gelechiidae; genus Aproaerema; species Aproaerema taeniolella. The sequence goes on from OX465264.1 coordinate 4,836,079, forward strand.
CAAAGGACGCGATATGATTATTAGACCATTTTAGACCTTATTTACCTGTGTTATTTGCTGTTGGCATCCCAAGTGAGGACGTTTGTACTGTTTGGACTACGTACAAAAAAATATTTGGACAAATACGGCGAATACGCTACGCAAACACGCAACGCCAAGTGAAGTGCCAACTTATAGACCATTTTAGACCTTATTTGCCTGTGACATTTGCTGTTGGCATCCCAAGTGAAGACGTCGTGTTTGTGCTGTTTGGACTACGTACGAATATTTTGACAAATACAGCGAATACACGCAACGCCAAGTGAAGTGCCACCTTAACTAGCAGCATAATCAATTGACCATGATAATCTCAGATTATGAAATAAAAAACACAAGTTCATTTTTAATATTATAATACGTGGTTACCGTAACATAATTCACAGCAATATAAATTAACTAGATACACTACACCCGCCCGCTCAGCACGACTGGAACAGACCGTTCTTCCTCATCTCTTCGAATTCCTTTTCCGCGTCGTATGTTCTGGAAAGATTAATTTTTTTATTAATGTGTTTTTTTTGCGTAAAAGTAAACAAGTTGCTTGATTTTATGTACAGGGTCAACAGCACATCATGCTATACAAAACTGTCAAATTTCTTCAATTGATTTTCAATTTTATCTCCAAGCATTACAGTTTACTATCCACTGGGGAAATTTGACAGTTTGTGGTAACCTGATGTGCCGTTGACTACGTCGCGCTGCAGTGCAGAAGCAATTTTTTAATTGAATTGCCCTGCAGGATCTACATTTATAAATTTTATAAAGTTACTAACGCCTATGTGCCTACGCAAAAATAATAATTTACACTCCATTTATCAGATAACCTAAAATTAAAAAGATGGTTGCAACCGGAGTAATCCTTACTATTATACAGTGTGTCCCCGGATAAGGTGCACAAACGCAAATGGGTGAATCTAGACTACAATTTATCGATAAAAAAATAAGAAAAAATTATTAAAAATTATTTAACACTTAAGTTAAAAATTGGTGAAAAAAATTTTTTTTCCATAGTGACTGTTTTTATGTACTTTGTTTTTATTAACCATACAGTGTTAATCTTTTGGCATCATTATTGGTTTTATTTGAACAAAAAAAAAAAAATCAATATTAAATACAATTTAATTTTTTTCTTATTTTTTTTATCGATAAATTGTAGTCTAGTTTCACCAATTTTCGTTTGTGCACCTTATCCGAGACTGACATAGGCTACTTTTCAAGACAAAGTCACTAGCAATTAGTATCATGTCTTACCTGTAGAATTCAGCGTACTTCCTCTTGCGCTCAGTGCCTACAAATTGTTTGAAGGCTGCGCCAGAAATGGCGGCCAGGGTTAGGGAGATGATAAGGTTGCGCTTGATGGCCGCGTTCAGGAGACCACGCATCTGGGGCTTCGAGGCCACTGAGACTGCCTTGTCACCAGCCATCTGAGAATGGAGTTGTTTTTAAGCTATACTGGGTGACTTTTTAATCAGTAGTAAAAAAAATTTGATTTTAAGATATATGATGAAATACATGTCTCACAAAGGTGTTGAAAACTACTATTAATAAGTTTGAAGTCAATAATATAAGTACATAAAACAAAATTGGCGAAATAATGTTTTGTGGGTGCAATTTCAGACTAAACTGAAATATTTTTAATATTAAAAAAAGGAATTGATAAGTTATATGGTGCGACTATAGATTAGCAAAATTTTAGGATGCGAGTATCCCCATGAAGAGGCAGTTGTATGGAGTGGAAGATTGACTGTGTGGAAGATTGAAAGAATGTCACAACATTCAAGATGTTGTGACATTCTTTTTTTCCAAACAGTAATTTTGCTTTATTTTCATGCTTCATATGATCTAGCTTCAAATTTTGACAGCCTGTATATCTTGGAAGCGTAACTCTTTACGAGTATTATTCATTCTACATTTTCGATTTGAATTGATGGGAACTATCAATTTATGAAGGTTTCATCTATGACCACCTTCTCAATTAAATTTAATTTCGTGGGTAGTAGATATGACAGGCTCTATACACAAAACTTTTAACCCCTTTCGATACAAAAAACTTCATATAAAGTTTATACATACAAATACTAGTGATTAAAATATCTGTGAGGGGTGTGAGAGGCCATTGGTAATTATTCAAACACATGACTTTTCAAATAACTCCACTATTACAATTATGTGACCGGTTTCAATACTATATACATTTTTCTAATCAAACCATCTGATAAAGGCCACAAAGCCCGAGGACAGATAAAAAAAGGAACAAAAAAATATTCACTGCTTGAGATCAAAATTATAAAGAAAACAGAGTATGGTGAATTTACTGGAGAAAAGTGGAAAATTGGTCACAATACGGTGAACAAACAACTGCATCAAACACCCAATAGAAATACTATTTTGTAGCTGTCGCAGTACTAATAATACAATTACAAATGATAGAATCAGGCACTGTTTTGACGGACTTCTGTGCTCAATAAGTTAGCTAGGTAATTATAGGTATTTTGGGAATTTGAATGCTAAAATAACCATTGTTTGCAGAAAATGCTAAATATTTACCTTTCCAAGAGTCTCGATAGATCAAATAAAAATATACATCTAGTAAGCCCCAAAAGATAATGGTTGTTTAGACAGTTTATAAGTGAGGTTGCTCACGATAATTATTTTTATGAATTGGTTTTGTAAAACGAGATTGAATATTTAGGTAAGTAGTACACTTTCCTAGCAAAAAGGAAGTTTATTTAAATTTAAAAAGTTGCTAATTTGATTTAAAACTTCGTTTCTCGATTGTTTCTCTATTGCTGATGTAAAATACTCGCCTCATTTATTAATTAATTGATAAACAAAACCTGAATTTATATTCAAAATAACCAAATACTTGCAGAAACGAGGTTTTCCTGAATTATCTTTCCGTGAGTGCCGATTAGTCACCCATCTTACATAACATTTTTGCAATCGTTTGGTTATGTTTATAGTTTCCACACGTCTGTGATAAATAAATCAAGTTTAAAACTAAGTAAATATTGTAATAATTAACTAAAATACTCACTTTATTTCAGGATTCTTTACGAAAAATCACGATGGTTCAATAGCACAGCAAGTAGTTATCAAATCTGTTCTCAGTGTCATTAGTTCCTCGACGCAGTTACGAATGTCCAATCAGAAAGTTTTGCTATGATAATCTGGCCTTTGATTGGCTGTTTAAAATTTTTAGGTAAATTATACACCAATCACAAGCCAGAAGTCTGTCCTCTATGTCAGTTTCTCATGTCAAATACGTTTCGTTTCTTCATTTTCTTTGGAAATAACGTTCTGTTTCTTTTATTGATTCAGAGTTATTATGTACACTCAAGAGCACGTCAAGCTTGACACTTTTGACTTTGGACCGGCCCTGCATTGCATGGCGCGCAGTATAAATCAGAGCTCAGCTTAAACTGGTAGTGAAAGCGTGACCTGCTCTTGACTGTACATACCAATTTAACCGAAAGTATCGACCGATCTTGTTCAGTGGGTAGTTGCGCTGCCTCTTAATCGACTATTCCTTTACTGAATCGATTAATTTTTCTCAGCGAATAGGTAATAGATGTTTGTCTGACGGGCGACGACGCCCGCCCGCTCTGTAGATGTTTTTTTAATAGACGTCAAGAAAGTTAAGGTTTTGTACGCTAGTACTTAATACTTCAATGGGTTCTGGTAAACTACAACAGTAATAGACTGAGATCCAAGGGCCGCCAGACCTTAATTTCTCATGAACCAAATGTGTGGGAAATAGTAGTGCTAGTACGTACTAGTAACGTATGAATATCAGCTAACCTGGGCCGACGGCCAACTTTCAGCTACCAGGTTCTGAAGGTACTTCCAAAAAATTTTCACTTGTCTAGGCTGGATGCTACAAAAAACATTGTTACATTTCCCTGAACAGAATATAAAAAAATCACGACTTAGATTGTAGTTACAATCGCATAATTTACTTGCGAACTGTAAAGCGTCTGGTAGAAATTACAGCCGGAGGAGTGTCTGGCGGTGTTGATCATTATTTTTTATATTTAACTAGCTGATGCCCGCAACTTCGTTTGCGTGTTAATTTAGATTTTTCATACAAAAGGATTTTCCCGCTAATTCCCGTTCCCGTGGGAATTCCTTTCTTAGTGCACCTCTACGGTACCTAAGCTACGTCCCTTCCAAATTTCAACTGCCTACGTTTAGCCGTTTAGGCTGTGCTTTGATATGTCAGTCAGTTTCTCCTTTTATATATTTAGATTAATTATAATCTATAAGACATCAGCACCCGGACTTCAAGACAAGTGAAATTTTTTTGGAAGTACCTCCAGAACCTGGTAGCTGAAAATTGGCCGTCGGCCCAGGTTAGCTGGTATTCATACGTTACTTGTACGTACTAGCACTACTATTTCCCACACATTTTTTAATGAGAAAATAAGTAAGGTCTGGCGGCTCTGGGATCTCAGGCTATAAAAACCTCAGTAGGGGACCAACCGGCCCACAACAACACAAGGAAAACTTTAGTGTGGGCCTCTTTCAGTTTATTTGCACTTATAATACTGCTGTATTCATTTTGTAACAGTCCATGTTAAATAGTCAATGTCTTAACTTTACGGCGGCGCCGGTGATTGTTTTAGCTCGTTAACTAGTAGATTCAGGTTCTCGAGGTTTTGGAAGAGTAAAACAACAAAACATATTTTTTTACTCGTTTATTAATAAACTAACTTTACAAATTTAATAATAGCAGAACAATAATATTCCTTATTTCTTTTCATTCATAATAATATGATAATAATTCACCATGACTCATCGTACTTTATGGATATAGTTATATGATTTAAAAATAATGTAGAACAGTTTAAGCAACTTACAGAAAAATAATGCACAATAAAAAAGAATAGACATTAACTTGATAACTTGCCAGAAACAAAAATGTACAGGCGCCTATCTTTGTCCTATGTGCCTGCGCATACCGCTAACACATCCTAGAAAAAATATTACAAATAACATAAAGTTAAATTTTATTGTATCAATTCTTTTATTTACTATGTCTGCAATCTATTTACAAGTTATAATGTTTACATACCAAAACTAAACGGTATATCATCGTGTGTAACCCCTAACCTATATTTATAGTGTTAAAAACTATTTGTATTTCTCTTTCAATAATGTATAATATAGATATTTATCGGCATAAATTACTATCATTAGTCGAAAAAAAAACAAAACAACTAAATGACTATACACCCAATATACACAGCTATTTGAAAGTCCATTCTTTATATTTATATTTTACAAGCTTGCGTCAATTTTATATTACAATATAAGGCTTTGCATTCCTAAGGAGTCGGCGTTGCTGGCGCCATTTTATGTACAACGCTCGAACCGGAGCTCCCAAATCGAAAAAAAAACACTTAACACATAACATATATTAAATTTCCCCATCTATACATAAACATTTACAAAGAGATTGTACATCGGATTGACCGATATTTTTTTTTAATGAATTCCCGCGCTCGCCATTTGGCCAGCCGCGCCCGCTCTCTTACCTATATTAAATTTATTTAAGACATACGTAGACACAGCACTATCCACGGCACACAATATAGGGCACAATTTTATGAGGCAAATGTATTATTTGATAAGTCGGAAAGGGTAACAATGACATCCTTTTTTTTACTTAATGGATGATTTTGCATTAGCGGAAATTCAAGTTGAGACTCTGAACAACTTTTACCAAGGAACACAGTCAATCTTCCACTCCATACAACTGCCTCTTCATGGGAAGAAGATTTATTTTTTTCTATCTTCCCCTAGGTTCCCTGGTTTCATGGGGATATTCGCATCCTAAAAGCTAATCTATAGTCGCACCATATAACTTATCAATTCCTTTTTTTAATATTAAAAATATTTCAGTTTAGTCTGAAATTGCACCCACAAAACATTATTTCGCCAATTTTGTTTTACTTATATTATTGATGAATATGATTTTGTTATCTAGTTAATTTAAGCTACCCCTGGAGACCTGCAATACAGGTTTTGACATAGCGCAGGCTCCAGTCTCCTCCCTTTCTACCTGTAATAATTTTAAATGCGCTAACTGTAATGTGGATAAATAAACGATTTTTATTATTTGTATTATTATTATTTAGTGTGATATTATAATATAACACATTATTTTCATAGACGACTTCTAAAGTTCCTTTAAAATCAATTTAGCGAAACATTATGAAATTATTATTATTATTTATTGTTAACGAAATGTTAATATTTTTTGTCACCCATTCCGACTAGTCCATAATATATTTATTTATAAAATATCCTTATGCCTCTTCGGTAAGAGACTTTCATAAATGTTTTATTAATTTTATTATTTATCTAATTTAATTTACTACTGTAGTTTCTTAGTTTAAAACCATTCAGCCTTTCTACAAAAACTTTAAACACTGTTTAAGATGTTTAAATCCATGTTCAATAATATTTGTAAGTATCCGAAAAACCGTTAAACAGAAAATAAACACCCGACAAAGAGTTTTTTAAAAGTATTTTTGATATTACATTATCAACTTATCGAATGAATTAAAAATTATGGGTCAAGAAAATGTATCTACTTTACTTCGTGTCGAGAGGAAGGCGGGGAGTGGCTATAACGCTACTAAATAGTAGACACGACTCTTGTTTACTATTTTAATCCAGCACAATGCCCATCTAATTTGTTAGGATTATACTGTTCGTATTACCCTGCAAAATTAAACAAAACCTATGCGATTGTGAAATATTATACAAGCGTAGTACTCTTATTTCGAATCGTAATAGCCACTTTCCGCCATCCTTTTTGCCGCAGAATATACAAACTAATTTCCTCTATGATCATATTTAAAAAATTGTGGTTTAAAACGCAATTTCAAAGATATAAAAAATTCAGTTGATTTTATACCTTATAAACATGTACAAAAGTTATCTTATCGAAGAGACCTTACAATATTGCTAAATATACGTCCTACACGATTTGTATAGTGCTATCACTGCCTTAACACTGAACTTGAACAGAAGAAACTGATTATATCAAACATTTGTGACATTTTCAGCAATGAGGTCGGCGCCTTAGGGGGCTTTTTAAATATACGTTTCAAATACAATTTTCGCGGCTTTTTTAAAGTTGTTATTTATTTATATTTCATTTATTCGGAAAACGTATTATTCATAGTGAAAGGCCACAATTTCTTACACATTAACAGATGATTAATTATATTTTTAAGCACGTTACGAATCACTTCTTTTCTGTTAATATTATTATTAATAATATTTATTATAGGACTCAGTTCTGCATAGGGCTTAGGGTATTCGATTTACGTCCACAAAATCTTCAAAACATTTTAGTCCCCCCTCCCTTCCGTTCCTAAGGCGACGTCCTCGTTACACAGTCACACTAACATCTAACATGAAGTATTATAAAAGCTGTAAAAATGTTGATTTAAAAGTAAACGTCACATCCACGAATTATTGCTTATTATTCACATTCATAGGAACCGCAAAAGAAAATGATAAACCGTGTAAATACCATAAAGCCAACCGCTATCTAAATAGGATTGGACAGAACACATGGCATTACAAGGCTCGATACTTGTGTCAACCATGACGATTTAAAAAATAAATGTCAATAGAAAACATAAAAATACTTTTTACAAAATGTAGGATTTCAGATTTATGATATAACAACCAAAATGGTGAACACTTAACACATTGTGTAGAAAAAAAACATTTCACAAGAAAAATAACCGTAACTACTACGTTGCACTGAGTGACTGATTAAGAATTGTGATATCAATAAATACTAGCAACTACCTGAAAACTATTATTTAGAAAAATCGATTCTCTATTTACAGTGCAAAAGAAACACTAAAATATCCTTACTTTATTCACTGGTATATTCATTTCATTTTGGTTTTAGAACTTGCGGTCAAAAATGTTTGGGGGAACGCAAAAATACAAAATGGGGGCGTCAAAATAAATATTTAGTATACTGGAAGCCCAAACAGACAACTGTTGAAACACTCAGTCACAATGATTATCATTTTTACTAATGAATTATCCAAGTTTCTCACATAAGTTACAATTATTGGTCGTGAATTTACTTACATTATAAAAACACTAACGTTACGTCGTAATTAGCGGTTCGATTTGCGCGGGAAAACGCCATCTTGAATAACGATCTTTGATTGCGTATTCTATTACAAATTAAGCCGTAAAATTAAAAAAAAATAATGGTAATATTTGTAAAACTGTACATAGTTCGATTTAAACTACACTATTTGAGACTTAAGAGCTTTCCCGCCAAAATATCGTTTAAAAACTACGCGCATTACGAGTTTACGTGCAAAAACGTATGAAAATATTTATTTAGAACTTTATGCATTATTTTTATATCTCTCGGCTATTTTAACCTATAACAACGTGCCTACAAGTCGTGCTTTTGTACAATATCGATACAATTCTATTCTAAGCTAAGGCTCCCACGTGGCTCGCGCCATTTTGTGGCAATGAATGACAGTACAATGACAGACGCACTTAAAAATACTCTCAATAATTCTTACACTTAAAAATCGAGTGCTTTATAGTGAATGGTAACATGATTTGTTCACTAAATTAAAAAGTTATTTTTATTTTAAATGACGTTGTCCGCCGGTCGAACTACTTGAACACGTGACGATATACTTACTACACACAAACTGACATATTTCGTCGGCTTTTGTTCGAAATTTGTAAAATATTTCGTTAAATTCTCATTCACAAAAGCCCTTTTTTTGTTTTTTATTTTTGTTGAAAAGGGAGCCAACAGCCAACAAATATTCTGCCATATGTCAAACTACTTGTTTGTCAAGGCCATTTTCATGTCAAAGCTGACGAAACATGCCAAAATGTAGTCCTAAAAAATATGAACAAAGCATCGGATTGATTATTATTAGTTCACACACAAGCCTAACGTTATATTCACTATCTTTACTCTCCCAAAATAATATTGCACGATTTTTAATATATTTTTATATCCATTTTAAGGCTTGAGATTCTTTGTCGAATTACATGATCCAATTTTTAGAAAGGTTATTTTTTTAAGTATTTTTAAGGCTTTTTTGGATAAATTGTTCATAGTGTGTAATTTCTAATATAATTTCTTAAAGATACCATTCTGTGGACGACAGTGGGAACTCGAAAGTGATTGACTATTTTGTCCTGTTTTGTAGGTGTCAATAAAATTGACATAATGTCGACTTTATTGACAAACACAAAATAAGACTTTTTCATGTCAATACATAATTTTTCTAAATATTGTAAATGTTAATATTTTGATGTTTTTGCTAATTTAATTTAAATCAAATTCTCCTATATGATTATTTAAGAAGTCTCATTGCTAGATTTTTCTATGGATGTCTTATAATTTTTTAAAGGGTTTTAGAACATCAGTGTGACTTATTATAACTATTCCAATTTTATGCTACAGTGCCTTAATTTTCAGTGATTATGTGACACAGGGGTGCATTTATGTAGGTCACTAGTGGGCAGGTATGGCCCAGCAGATAGTCAACCGGCTATGAAAGGTAAGTTGGAGTGTCTTCTAACTTAAAATAAACAATTTTAATATAATAATTTTATCTCATAAAGCACTGCCAGGTGTTGCTATTATAAAAAATGTCATAAAAACTCCCTTATAGCAATAAAATGTGTCTGTGTCTTGTAAAAGGGTAGTCACTAAGATCGATTAAAATAACTTATTACAGTATATTTTCACCCTTAAAGACTATCCTCGAAAAGGTTTATTTTACCAGACACGTTCACAAATAATTTTCAATTCGTCATTGAACATTTGTGTTTTTACTGATTAATGTACTAATGTCATACAAATCTAATAAAATATAATGTCATGAAATCAGTATTTTTTTGTTTTGGCCTAGTTTTGTAACTGGATTGTTAAATTAAAAAAAAAAGTACAATGAAATTTATGCAATCATGTAGTAAATAATTAACACAAATCAAACGTCCAAAACCAACCAAAAATGGAACAATAAAAAAATCTATTGAAATGGTTGGTTCCGATTTCTGCAACTGCAATTATTTACACCGCAGAGCTTTATGCGATAAAAGTAGTGCACATCTTAAGTATCCACAAGTCCCTGTCTCCTGTAGAGTGTACCTTAAAAGCAGAATAACCATTTTCTTGTCTCTTCTCTTAAAGATAAGGTTCAAATTAGAACGAACTTGACCACAGAGTGTACGGTCGGCCAAGAAAGTGGTCTATCAGTTTTTACAGAACTTCCAATGCAACAAAGAAAAAGATAAAATGACGTATTATGATGATATAACATATGAACATATGATGATATAACATATGAAGATGGATTGGTATCCGGAACTCAACGTCAAAATGCGCCTATTTTGCGTGATTAGTTGAAAATCAACCTTGCTGTTTTTCAACCTTAGGGTGGTTAACCACATTTTTGGCCGACTGTACCTTAACAGCGGAATAACCATTTTGCTGTCTCTTCTCTTAAAGATAAGGTCCAAATCAGAACGAACTCAGCCACCCAATACCTAAACAACGGAAACATAAAGTCCAGAGTAGATCAACCGGGGGTTTGTGTGGTCAGTCGGTGGAGCAGGCTAGCCGCAAGAGGGGGGCGAGGGGCGTGTGGGGGGCGAGGGGGCCGTGGGGGGTGTGGGGGGCGGCGAGGAGCGGCTGCCCCCCGCGCCGCCGCCGTCACTTGCCGTCGCGGGACGCGCGCCGTCGACGGACCGCCCCCGGCACTGGAGTTGCGCCTTCGCCCACTGGAAATAAAGTCCACTTTACAACACCTACCATGTTAAAGGGCACCCATTGTGTTGTTACAATAAAAGCGCAAGTTAGTTTTGCCTAGTTTTTAAAATAGGTTTACTTCAAATTAGTTAGCGAAACTGTATTATCAGAATTATCAGAATAACTCACACTAAAGTAATAAGCAGATATTGTTTTTTGATCCCAGGACCCTACATTATAAGATACAAGGAAATATCTTTAAAAATCTAATTTTCCACTTTGTTAATAATTATGTTCAAAACAAAAAATATTGTGAATTTTTATTTTTGATTTTACTAAATCTAAAGAAGATGAGTATATTTTTGTCAAGTATAATGTTTAACCTTAATTTAAACTGACAAGTTTACACAGACTACTATAATCCACTTCAAACCAACTGTCCAATGAATACAAAGCTATTTTGCGGACACAAAACAAGTTTTTTATACATTTTTACATTGATTTGCATTGAACAGGCCGCAAAAACAAGTTGGTTTTACAAACTTATTATTGCAGTTAAATATGAATAGACTTCAATGGAAATAAGATATTGAGCCAGTTTTTGTTAAAAAGAAATGAAACACACACTTGCTCAGCTGATAGTGACAGTATGTCTTTATAGGCATTTTCTGTTTTAACTCGCTCCATCGTGTACCCCATCTTTGACCTTTATGGTCAAGACTAGCTTTCCGCTCGCGTGGACTACAGGTTATATCGTGCCCAACTGTGGGATAAAATGTAGCCTATGTCCTTTCCCAGGCTCTAATCTATCTCTGTACCAAATTTCATCAAAATCAGTTCAGTAGTTTAGGCGTGAAAGACGGACAGACAGACAGACAGACAGAGTTACTTTCGCATTTATAATATTAGGGTGGAATGAGGTCAAGAGTTAACCCATCTTAAAAAAAAAAGTCTGTGCTCTCTTTTTTGAGTGTCTGTGCTCTCTCTCTCTTGTGTGCTTTCTCAATAAAAAGATGGATTCCACCTAACGACGCTCTGCAGTTTTATTTTCTAAACACAAGAAAATCAACAGTTTTTGCAGCTGGGTTTGTAATGTAATTGGGTTTGTATGGGTTTGTAATTGTAAGGACAGTTGGTTTGGAAAAGATCATAACTGAGACAAAAAAGGTGTGCATACACTTCTCATTTTTTCAGTATTTTTTTTTTCGCTTAACTAGGCCCTTCACACACGGCGTCGTAACAGCGCGCATAAAAGCGGCAGCGTATCATACGCCACGTATCGTACCTCGTAAGACAGCGTATAATAAGACAGAGGGTTATTAGATGAAACATGATTAATGAGTCAGTGATTAATGAGTGATTAATGAGTTGATAGATAGTCAGCCTTTCGACCACAATACAGCAAACCCTTCAGTTCCCACTTTCAAAATTTCGTAGGTAAAGACATAAATGAACCGTAGACAGAGAAAAGGTATAGACTGCTGGATATCTTATTTTTCGGTTGCACAGATAAGGACAAAATTTCATCAATTGCACGTGAAAAAAACAGACAATGCTAGGCATTTTTTGTCCCTTAGCGCGTGCCGGTTTTTTCAAGGCCAGCACTTTACTTTGCTGTAACCCGTACGAATTAACTGTGCACCTCGCGCTGTGTTAACAGTACAGCGCGAGGTGCACAGTTAATTCGTTCGGGTTATAGCACATTAAAGCGCAGTACTACGGCCGACTGCGGCAGTAGTACTGCGCTTTAATGTGCTATAACCCTTTCTGTCCCTTTCGGTGGCACGCTCGGCCGCAGTCTATACCTTTTCTCTGTCTACGAAATGAACTTGTAATGATTGAATTAGTTATGTGTAACTTACCCGCACTTCTAGTCTTGCGTCTTGTGGGCGGCGCGGGCTGGTGCGGGGGCGCGGGCGGCGCGGGGGGCGGCGGCGCGCGCCCCGACCGCCGCGTGCCCACCGCCTCCCCCTTCCCTGCACTCTTCACCACACCCTTCACTTTACCCCGCACTTTACATATCAACGGCTCGTCACTATCACTGTCACTATCCTTTTTCACTTTCATCAACGCCGGGTTCCCTAACGGTTTCCCGTCTACCCTCCGCGGCTTCTTCTTCGGCCGTCCAGCCGGAGATAAACCCTCCTCGCAGCTTATCGTCGATGCACACGAGCTTTCGGACTCCCTACGTTTCCGTTTAGCCCCGGGCACCGGCTTCACTGGTGGCACTGCGTTGACAGCGTTCGTTTTCGGACTGGTTTTATCCACAGAACCACTTCTCAGACAGTTTCTCGGCTGCAACGGTGAGTCTGACCTCGTTTCAAGTTTATTTATGCCGGGACTTAACCGGGGAGTCTTCGGACCGTCCGCTGGACTATTCATTTTGCTACTCGACCGTGTTCGTACACTGCTCCTTGCGACTCTTTCTAGAGCAGACGGCGATGGGGATTCCGGGCGCTTCGATACGTAATCGGGCGTCGGAATTTCTATCAGCAGCTGCTCTAGTAAGCTCTTATCGGGAAAGTCCGCCTTTAAGGGTAGCCGCTCAATTTTCGGTTCTACTTTCTCTTCATTGTTTTCACTCATATTGTCCCCATTCTCTGATACTACCGGCTTCTCTGCTTTAGGTTCTGTATCGTTTGCATTACTTTTTTCTTGGTTTGAATACGTATACAGCGGCGGTGATGCTCTGCTCGGAAGATCGAAATCTTCCTTCTCCTGTTTAGGTGAGACAGGTTCCGCTTTCTCCTTCTGACTCTCTTCCTTGCCATCACTTTTCTCATCCTCGACCCTGTCTATGCTTTTCTCGTTTCTGAGAATGGGTGTGGGTTCTCTGTTGTCTTTGGTTTCGTCGGGCGGCCTCCTTGGAGCGTCATCTCCATTGATGTGGTCCGCATGCATTTTTGCGAGCTCCGCTTCAATGTCTCCCATGTCATCTATGTCTGGAGGTCCAGGGTCGTAATGAGACTGTCCCGTCGCTAAAGACAACCTTTCGAGTAGTTCATCAGAAGGGGGAGGTTGGTCGATGACGCCTATTATCCTTTGCACGGACGTTGGACTTGTGGATCGGGGCATGTCTAACCGGGTATCAATTCTTTCTTTTCTCTGTGGTCCGGGTGGGGATTGAGAAGCTTGGTTTGGTGATTTCTCAGATAGAGCATCCATGGATTCTATCCCGGAGTCTTCCCCTTGGGCTTGTGACGGGGAGCGGGTGAACTTGTCATCTGGTCTGGCCGCTCGTTCCGCAACTAGCTTACAGTATGATTTGTCCTTGGGCCGCTCGCGTCGTCGGGGCGAAGTCCCCCCGGCACGCTGAGCGCTGGCCCCCGGCGGAGACTCTAGCCGGGCTATCGTGCCCACGTTTGTTGAACCCGGGGGATCTGTGGTGAACGAGTCATAATTAGTACACAAAGAAATCTCTGAACGAAACTGTAGCTAGGGACTTGTTCAACAAACAACTGAAATGGGATTTATGCAAGGCACGTATTTACTTGTTCCCTCTTTATGAAAAAAACTCTTCTTCAGATCAAAAAAAAAAAAACTCTAGGCTTCTACAATCTACATGACATATTTCGCTAACCTTTTTTTTAATTGTATAAGAAAATTGTACAATGTTACAAATTGTTAAGAAGCAATAAAGTTTATCTATCTATCTATCTAAATTCAAAACTGAAACAATCTCTTGATTTTGAATTTAAGTGCGTAGTAAGTGCCGCACAATTTGGGGGATTGGTAGAATTTCATCTTCTGATCAAAAACCATATGAATCTGAAAATATATTTATACTAAAATATATTTTAAAATGGCAACACTCACCAGGTAAGGAACTATGGCTAGTCTTCCTCTTCTTGTCAGAAGCGAGTAGACCATTGGGCGAAGTGACTGCCTCCGCTGTCCGCTTCAGCTTGTTGTCTCCCTCACTCGCTTTCCTTTCCATCGAACCCGGATCCCCTTCGTCAAGCGTCCTTTCATTGCACCGCACTTCACTAGCACCAACACTCTCCTCAGATTGCACTGTCTTAACCTCACTGGACTTATCACACTTTACATCCTTCACCGGTAGCTTCTTCTTCGCCTCATGATTGTTCGTCTCTCTATAACCTTCGTTCTGGGCGTATTTCCCCTCCTTGTCTAACACATCATTCCTCCAATCTTTATCTTTTTCTGTTTTCGTATCATTGAGAAACTTCTTTTTCTTCAGCTTATCAAGTGTTGACACTTTATTGTTTAACTTGTATTCTGATTTAGTGACTATATGAGCATTTTTAGATATTGTCTTCATTCTGTACACAACATTATTGTCTCCGGTGATCTCAGTTTTGATAGTCTCTCCTTCATTGTAATGGTTGTTCAGTTTTATGCTCTTCACATGTAAATAGTCATCAGTCTTAGTGTCACTCTCGGTAGACTTCGAAGGGATGGTTTCATCATCCCTCCTGTGAGACTTATCATCAGGTTCACTAGTTTTCCTAATTTTAATCTTTTTATGTACGTCAACGAACTTTTTCTTTTCTTTTTTAGAATTTTTGATAATCGCAGAGTTCCTGCCTCGGAGGCTGATGTGTAAAGGAGGGACTCTTAGTTCTCCTTCAGTGGATTTGTCTCCTTTAGCTTGTTGGTTGACGAAGCTTACGTCTGCTTTGTAAACAGGTTGTACCACAGGTTCATTCTTGTCAAGCTTCAGTCTAAGTTTTATGGACTCCTTTTCTCCGGGAGATTTGGGCGCCTCGGCCGGCGGGGCGGGTTTTGCGACCGGAGGCCGCGTTAAGGCAACTTTGGTCTTCACATCGCGAATAATTTTATCTTTCAACGTGGCTGGCTTTTCTTTAGCGCCACCCGTTCTAGGCTTCCCTCCTTTCTGCGCTGACTTATCGTCTCTTTTTAAGGGCTTCTTCTTATCGTCATCCGACTTTTTGCCGTCATCCTCTATGGTAGACTTTGCTATACCGAAAACTTCAGGCGTGGTCGGTGTATCGGATAGGCTTTCTTTGAGCTTGCACTGCGCTACTGTGACCTCTTCTATTTTCTTTTCCTCTTTTGGTGGTACGTCATCGTCGCGCATTAACGTTTTGATGAGATATTGTTTACTCTGTTCCTCTATTTCTTGCGCCGTGGCTTGTGAGCCGACGGTAGCCGTGTGTACTGAGCCAGCTGCTCGAATTGGCAATCTCATCGGCGGCGGCATAGAATTGCTCGCTTGGCTTGCTTGGTTCATATGACTCGCTTGACTTGCTTGACTCATATGGCTTACTTGGCTTCCTTGACTCATGTGGCTCACTTGGCTTCCTTGACTCATGTGGCTCACTTGGCTTCCTTGACTCATACTCATGTGGCTAACCTGGTTTGCTTGACTCATGTTACTTGCTTGGTTACCTTGATTCATGTGACTTGCTTGGCTAGCTTGATTAACATGAGTCGCTTGGCTCGTCTGGTTCATGTGGCTCGTTTGGCTTGCTGGGCTCATATGAGCAGGACTTGCCTGACCCATGTGACTTGCTTGGTTTTGAATCAAGTGGGTCACTTGGCCAGTCTGGTTCATGTGGGTCGATTGGTTTGTTTGACTCATATGGCTCGCTTGGCTAGCTTGACTAACTTGGCTCGTCTGACTGACGGTGTTTACTGAATTCATATTCGAGTAGGTAGCATTAGGCGGCGATTTGAACGGAGGATTAGAACTAGAAGGGCCCATAGTTTGGAAGCCTTTAGACGTAGACTGAACGGGCACAGGGGGTGGGGGCATTATTTCACTACTATCATTAGAAGGCACTCGTGTTGCATCGTATGGTCCATTGATGGTGTTGGCCAGACCGGTGATTTCTTGTAGCAAGCTATCAGGGGTTTGGTCCGTTGAGTTTTGATCGTAGAGCAGATCAAGTTTGGCATGTGCTTCGAGGTCAGCTGATATCTCGTCGAGGTTGAGGTCTGCCCCGAGGGTTGGTAGGAGTTGGTCGAGGTCGCAGTGGTCTGGTAGCTCAGGGAGGTTGAGGCCGAGGCTGGCTTCAGGCCAGTCGCCTGCAGCTCTTGATGCAGCCCGCTGACGAGCGTTATACTGCTGTTGGTAGCGTTGGAACTCCTGGAAGTTACAACGGTATTGGGTTACTTTAGTAATGCCACTAAAGAGGCGAAAGTTTTAAACGTTATGAAGGGAAACCAGAGTTATCCCTCTAATTATAATTATAGCTCTGAAAAATAAGCTTTCTATTGTAGAAATAATTTAAAATGAGTCCTAGTTTCCAGTAATAGTTTTAGAAACTAACAGACCAATTTTACAACAATAATTTTAATTCAGAACTACGTTCTTTGTTTTTTAGTTTTAATTTTCATGTCTACTAAATTCAATTTTTTATCGACAATAATTTAAAATATACATTTGCATACAACAATAACAAAAGGCCCATGGGTGTATATTTTCACCATTTAGCCTTTTGTTATTTCGTAAACACGAAGTTTGCCGAGAAACAATACGAAAACAGGGGCACTGTACATCTACCCAATTGTAGCTGTAGAATGAAGATGAAAACTGACCTGAAAACTGGATTGAGTCTTCTGATCCATACTAGTTGTCGGCGGCGGCAGTAGAGCGGTGAGGTCATCCGTAGACATACGCTGGGGCTGCGGGGGCGGAGGGCGGGGCCGCACAGGGCTCCCAGCGGGGCCTTGCACCCCTGTGACCCCCGCGGGCCCTGCGGCGCCGCGGTACGGGGGCGGCAGGCCGAACGACTCGCCAAACGGGGACGGAAAACGACGCGCGAGAGTTGGTTGCTGGAATTGGGAAGTCATTGTTAGTAAGTATTTAAAAATCAAAGGCCGATAAGTGAAATTGGACTAAAGATTGAACTTAACGCATTTATGAATGGCATTCGGTCACATAAAACGCACGACTATTGCTGCCAATATCCCTTTTTATGTTATTACAGCAAGCACTTTTTGTTAAGTTAATAAGGCCAGTGAGTAACACCACATCAAAGACTCAAAACCAAAGACCAATAAGTGATATCATATCAATTGACAAAGGCCAGTGAAGACTCAAAGTCTAAGGCCATTAAGTGGAACCAAGCCGAAGACTCAAGGTCAAAGCCCATTAGGTGACACCGAGCCAGACTCAAACTCAAAGGCCAGTGACACAGAGCCAACAAAGACTCAAAAACATAAATGGAATCACGCCAAAGACTCAAAGGCTAGTGGGTGATACCGAGTCGAAGGCCACTAGGTGACATCAAGCCAAAGACTCAAATTTAAAGGCCAGTGACACAGAGCCGGCAAAGACTCAAAGGCCAGTAAGTGAAATCACGCCTAAGACTCAAAGACTACTTACTGGGTGATACCGAGCCAAAACCTCAAGATTAAAAGACCTCTAGGTGACTCCGAGCCAAAGACTCAAATTCAAAGGCCAGTGACACAGAGCCGGCAAAGACTCAAAGGCCAGTAAATGGAATCACGCCAGACTCAAAGTCAAAGGCTAGTGGGTGATACCGAGCCAAAGATTCAAGGTCGAAGGCCAGTAGGTGACACCGAGCCAAAGACTTAAATTCAAAGGCCAGTGATACAGAGCCGACAAAGAACAAAAGGTAGTGAGTGGTGAGTCACGCAAAAGTTTAAAAGTTTTGACTTTCCGAGTGACATTGCGCCAAAACTCGGCCTGTGAGTCACATCATGCCATAGACTAAAAGTCAAAGGCCAGGGATTAAGTTGAAACGCTTAGTTTGGATGACATTAATGGTTAGGTAAAAAATCCAATATGGCGGACTAGTTATTTTATTGTGCACTATCATTATATTGGTATCAAATAAATGGGTTTCTTAAGAAGAATAAGAAAAATATTTACATTTAGATAAAATCTCGTTTTTCTTAACCATAAATAGACAACACAGATGAGATACATTACCGTAGCAGTAGCGTGTCGGTACTGTGCGGGCCCCCCGCGGCGGAGGGGCGCGGGGCGGGGCGGCGGCGGGCGCGGGGCGGGGCGCGGCGCGGGGGAGGGGGCGGCGCGGGGGAGCCGGTACTCGAAGGAAGTGCCCGCGCGACCCACTGATAGCTCCACCTGGGGGTAAGGAGATAGTTTAGATGAGTGTGAAATGCTAAATGTATGGAAAATTAAAAATTAAGTTTCTATAATATTTTTAAACTGAAAATTAACTTTTAAATTAATTTTTTTGTTAATTTTTTTCTTCGGGAGTACCAAAAAATTTAATTCAGTGAAATCTTTAATTGGCAACTGGCAAAAGGTCTTATTATTTTTTATTTTTTTTTAAAACGCTTATTTATCGGGAAAGAAAAATGTTCGGCGCGAAAATCTAGCCACTTGAAGGCACAATAGCTCAGTTTGGATAGAGCACCAGGAGATCTAATCCTGGGGACGTAGATTCAAGTCCCATTCACGCCGAACATTTTTCTTACCCCAAAAAATTATTTAGTAAGATTGTATGTTTTGATTTTTTTTAGATAGATAGATAAAATATTTATTTGTAACACTTAAACACACACATTATTTACAAAATCTACACATACTAGAATAAAAAAGAAGCAAAACAATAAAAATACAAAAAAGATTAATAATAATTATTACTTATTCTATATGTGTCACAAAATGGTCGTAGCTCAGCATTTGTTTTGCCTTTCGACTAAACACTGATATTCTGCTACAACGCTTAAGTAACTGTTTAAGAACAGGTAAACCAACAGGGGCAATGAACTCT